>JANRMT010062837.1:24368963-24396331 GCA_026402145.1 Polypterus bichir lapradei | reverse complement strand
TCTATCTATCTATCTATCTATCTATCTATCTATCTATCTATCTATCTTCATTGTTATTGGAGAACAGTTTTTTTGTGAATAATAAATCTTTTATTTAAAAAAAGATTCCACAAGGCCCTTTTTGTGTCTAGTTGGGAATTTTGATTAGGGTTCTGCCAATTTTTGGACGTGCTTTTAAGATTTACATACTTTGGGAATGCTAGTTTACAACAGGTAAAACACTGGATCAGAGGATTTAGAGCAGGCATGTCAAACAGGCAGCCCGCAACAGAAATCTGTGCGGCCTGCATGACAGATCCTAGTTAGCACTGAACTTATACAAAATGATTACTATCATTTGTGATTGAATCATTCTGCATCTTCGGCGTTACTTATTGACTTTTCTTACTTCTGCCTTCTGACAAAAGCGCGTTTTCCCATGGCATTACGGTACCAGAAACGTCATCTGCTAGTATAACCACGAGCCTTGACCAAAGTTAATGAGCCGCAACCTCACAACTGAAGTGCTAGGCTGCAGCAGCGGGCACCTTAGGTGGCCTTAGGCATGTGCAAACTGTGCACCTGCACAGGGCCGCCACACCAATATATATTCAATATAAAACAGAAAGAGAAAATAATGACACAGCTGACGGCAATGTGGCCGAAAAAAATTATGTTTCTTGTTAATTAGTATGCTGTATTTACTAATGTTGCTATAGTTGGAGCAGTAAGCTACTGTATATGTAGTATTATAACGTTCTGCCGTAATTAGAATATCATGGGCCGCCACTTGGTTTTCAAGTTACGGACACGCGCATATAGAAGCGTGTCATAAGCACGAGGCGGCTATGCACTGTTCGCAATGGACGTGGCCATCTGCTGTGCATAAGATACCATACTGACATTGGCGGGTGAAGGGGCCACCGATTCTTTCTCTTCCCAGTGCCGCCACAAGCCTAGAGCCGCCCCTGCTGGGCTACACTACAGGCTGGGCTGCTGAGACTGGCCACTGGACAGATCTGACCATCACGAGTAGTAATAGCCCGCATATTTTCACTTTTTTTTGCTCTAGTTTTATGTAATTGTGTGCTAGTATTGTAACGAACAGTTACTGCAGACTACAGCTGAAGATCTGAAGTAGACGCGAGAAGTTGGTAAGTTGTTTGTTAACATATTTTTGTGATTTTGAGTTTGTAAAATTAGTGTAGGGCAGGTGGCTTTTTGCATATTGGCTTATTTTACAATATAAACTTTGAAGTAAACTTAGTAAAGTAAAATTTGATTTTTGGAGGATTTGTTTTCCAACTTGAATTACTGAGCAATGAATTCAGTGAGCGTTTTCATGATTTCAGTTCACATGAAGAGGACTTTGCGCTGTTCTCTTACAACAGGGGTGCCCACACTTTTTCGGCTTACGAGTGACTTTTAAAATGACCAGGTCGAAATGATCTACCTACATTAAAAATTATATACAGTGTATATATATGTATGTATCAATGTAATTGTTTTGTCACTGTTATGAGTGTTGCTTTCATCAAGGATTTGATTATCATTATTTCTTTCAATCAGGTTCGTATTTGGAGGATGTGTTGTGTTCAAATTATATTCCGTGTTTGTCAGCTGTTGTAAAGATAACAGGTTTCATTCATCGAAGTGTTCACTACCCAAATCGGTACTCGTGAATCTAAGATGTTTAACAGGCATTCCCGGTATTAAGTTGTGGCTTTGCCTGCGAATATTTAGCAGTAGCGTGTCTATGAACTTAATTTAACCTTTCCCAGTCCTGTAAACTCAGTTCATGTGAGCCGCTCGGAGTACATGCATCGAAGCTTCTCAGCTGTGCTTGTGCTATCTCATGCGATCTCACAATGTCCATGGCTTTATTTAATGTTAGGTCAGACCCGGCACTTAAAAATTGTATCTCGCGAATATCATTTTCGTCTTAGGCATGACAAACGCCAGCGGCAGCGTGTCTATGAACCTAATTTAAAGTTAAGCTTTACACTTTGCTTTTCTATTCGTTTGCATAAGCACAGTCCTTCGCCAGCAATTTAAACTCCGTTACAGCAATTTTAACTCTGTTACAAAGTGATCAAAAGTCTCGTTTATACCTTGCGTCTTCTCATTAAACGTGTATCTCGCAAATATCGTGTTCGTTGTAGGCATGACAAACGTCAGCGGCAGCCTGTCTATGAACTTAATTTAAATTTTAGGTTTACACCGGCGGGCGGCACGGTGGCGCGGTGGTAACGCTGCTGCCTCGCAGTTAGGAGACCCGGGATTGCTTCCTGGGTCCTCCCTGCGTGGAGTTTGCATGTTCTCCCCGTGTCTGCGTGGGTTTCCTCCCACAGTCCAAAGACGTGCAGGTTAGGTGGATTGGTGATTCTAAATTGGCCCTAGGGTGTGCTTGGTGTGTGGGTGAGTTTGTGTGTGTCCTGCGGTGGGTTGGCACCCTGCCCGGGAATGGTTCTTGCCTTGTGCCCTGTGTTGGCTGGGATTGGCTCCAGCAGACCCCCGTGACCCTGTGTTCGGATTCAGCGGGTTATGGAAAATGGATGGATGGATGGAGGTTTACACCGTGCTTTGTTTCCGCAGTAGCTGCACTTATGAATATGCTAAGCACAGTCCTTCACCCGTGAATATGTAGTGGCAGCGTGTCTCCCTGACCATCTCATCTTCGTTTGTATAAGCACAGTCCTTCACCCGCGAATATTTACCTTATATGGGCAGGCACTCAATTACGTGGGAGGCGTGATGATGCAGGACGCAACTCCGCATGCTATGGCCGTATATATGGACGAAAGTAAGTTCCAGTTATGACCGTTATGCGTAGAATTTCGAAATGAAACCTGCCTAACTTTTGTAAGTAAGCTGTAAGGAATGAGCCTGCCAAATTTCAGCCTTCCACCTACACGGGAAGTTGGAGAATTAGTGATGAGTCAGTCAGTGAGTGAGGGCTTTGCCTTTTATTAGTATATATATATATATATATATATATATATATATACATACAGTAATCCCTCCTTGATCGCGGGGGTTGCGTTCCAGACCCCCCTGCGATAGGTGAAAATCCGCGAAGTAGAAACCATATGTTTTATGGTTATTTTTATATATTTTAATACCTTATAAACTCTCCCACACTGTTTATATATATTCCCCGCAGAGTTATACATCATAATCCCTTTGTATTCTCTTAGATATTAGGTAAGATTCATTGAAATTATGTATATAAACACACTGTTTATATACAATAAAACCTAAATATTATTTTAAAGATATTGAGTGTCTCCTAGATCACCAGCAATAAATACGTACAATGCAAGAAAAATAGTATACAGTAAATGTGTGTACAGTGACACTAAACGTACGTATATGTACTAAGTACTGTAAGTAGAAAATTAATTATGGTTACTCACCAACAATGACACGATGACTTGTCCAATAACAATGAGTTTAATTTTACTGCACAACAAAGGAGAGCGTTACAGCTCTCTTCTAAAAGAGCCACTTCAGGCGATTGTGTAGCACTGCCATTGTTCTTCTTCTGGCAGTCTTCAATCCAAATCCCTAAAGCAGATTCCATCCAGACTATTGCCTTATTACATCCACTTACAACTCGTTTTGCACCCTGGTTAAATGGACACTGCGGCCGTAGATCTTATATTCCTTTCCTACTTTTTAAATAAAAAGAATCGTAGCCTTCAACAAATCCAAAACGTTTACCTTTTCGGCAATCGTTAACATTTTCGTTGGCGCTTGGGCACGGCCCCTGAAGCAGTAGCAGATCGTTTTGGAGCCATAATGAAGGGCTTGACTATGCACAAAGATAAACACAAAAGAGCACAACTCTTTACACAGCGAAACACGTTGATGCTGAATGAGCGAGACAAGACTTCCTGGTTAACACTGCATTCAGCACGCAGGAACTTAGCTGCGTGCTCTGATTGGTTAGCTTCTCAGTCAGGAGAACTTAACTGCGTGCTCCGATTGGTTAGCTTCTCAGTCATCCGCCAATAGCGTCCTTTGTATGAAATCAACTTGGCAAACCAACTGAGGAAGCATGTACAGGAAGTAAAAAGACACATTGTCCGCAGAACCCGCGAAGCAGCGAAAAATCCGCGTTATTAATTTAGTTATGCTTTCATATAAAATCCACGATAGAGTGAAGCCGCGAAAGTCGAAGCGCGATATAGTGAGGGATTACTGTATATATATATATATATATATATATATATATACACTGAGTATACTTTATACATAAAATGTATGTTGTTGTACCTTGCATAACTGAATAACTGTTATGGCACAATAAAAATTCAATACATTTATGGTCACTACAGTATTTGGATTTAATAATCGTCATGTGGGAAAAGGCTGACTCGCATAAATAAGTACAGCTGAATAATGCAGTCAAGGAGCTTTTGAATTCAGCCGAGTGAAAAATGACGGCTGTCCGATTAACTGTGATTTTAGTTCCCTCTCCTTTCTGTTTCTCAGATCGCTTTTTGGAAGGACATCAGTTTCGTAGTTTTTATGAACAGTTCGAAAGTGCCTTTCCACATTTTCCTTCTTTGGAATAGCAATGATCGATTGACAGATCAGACAAATGCACTTCGATTGTGACATTGTGAGAAAAAAATCCTCTTCCAATTCCACATCCAGCCCATACCCTCCCCAAACAATTTTTTTTTAAATCCCTTCTTTAGTCGATATAAATTAGAAGGCTAACTAGATCACAGCTGGAGTTTTGCAGTAGCTCACACGTTTGATCGTGGCCGCCCTGTATGTCAATCAAGTGGCAAATGCCGTAAGGAGGATATATGATAGACTAACATTTAAAAAAAATTTTTTTTGAATGCAACGCAATCTACCTGTGCTACCTTTGTGATCTACCGGTCAATCGCGATCAATGCATTGGGCAGCCCTGTCTTACAACATTGAGAATGCGCCTGAGAATATCCAAATGGAATTTTTTGAACTGCAGTCAGATTCTATTCTAAAGGCAAAATACAACAAAATTGGTGTGCCAGGCTTGTATGCTTATCTGCCACCCTCATATGTGCAGATCCGTACATTGGCATCGAGAGTACTGTCTATGTTCAGAAGCACTTACCTTTATTAGAAATTGTTTTTGTTAATGAAAGCTACCAAAACCCTACATCGCTCAAGACTTACTGTCGAGCACCTTTCATCCATCATAAAAGATGCAGCTGCACAAGATTTCAAGCCTGATTTTGAGGAACTGGTTACTAACAAGAGATGCCAAGTGTTGGGACAAAAGAAATAGATCTCACACTGTAAGACTCCTATATAAGCAATGAATATAATATAATAATATAAGGACCTAGCTAAGAGGCTAAGACTCTAATTGTACGCTGTTGTACGGAGAGTGTATAGAAATAAATTGCTTTTCTTTAAACTTTAAACTTTAAACTTTAAGTGTTACATTTTTTAAAGTTTTCAGTATTGGAAAGAAAGCTACAGTAACTTTGTATAATAGTATTTGTTACAGTGCAGCCCGCTGACGCACGCATGGCAGTCGAAGCGGCCCACCAATGGTAGTGAGTTGACATGCCTGATTTAAAGCATAATGAGGCATCTGGTGCCACTGGCAAATAAATCTATGTGTAATTTGCATAACACTGAAGATCAGGCCTAATGGGAGCTTGTAGACTGAGACTAATAAGCGGCTCAAAATAGATCCCTGTGGCACCCCATACATAAGATCATGGACCACTGACCTAAAATCACCCTAACTGACAAGAATTTTCTTCCTCTGATATAAGAGTGAAACCATCTCCAAGAATTTCCAGAAAGTTCAAACCACTGTCTATGACAATCACTAAGAATGCTGTGATCATTGGTAAAGTATCAAATGATGCACTTGGATCAAAAACAACAAGAACTGATAGATTATTTGAAGCAGCATTAAGACATAAGTAATTTACTACATTAATCAATACAGTTTCTGTACTATGATTTGGTCTGAAACTTATCCAGAATAAATGTTTATTCAAGTATTTATTTAATTTTTTAAAAACTATGTTTTCTAGAGTTTTACTTAAAAACGGCAGGGATAGGTTTAAAGTTGTCCAAAACAAAAAAAATAAGATTATTTTTGTCACGTAGAGGTTAAACTACAGCAGTTTTTAGAGAGCAGGAAAAATTCCAGTGTCTAATGAACAATTAACCTTGTCACATTTACTGGGGAACTACAAATCAGAGATATATTTAAAAAAAAAAAAATCCTGTACGGAATGGATCAAGGACATGTTAATGGTGATAACAGAGTAACTATTCCACAAAGATATGGTAGGTTTATTTTAGTAAATAGTAAAAGAGTTTAACTGATTGTGTTCTCTATGTTGAGGTTCAGCTATGTTTGTGCTTGAAGTCAGTGGTATACAAAATCTTGTATAAAATACTCAAGCTGAAAAGATTGCTGCAAAAGCCTCAGATTGTTCCTGATTGTTTAAGCGTCCATTCACCAGACTCAGCCTGGTAAAAAAAAAGATGGTCAATGGCTGTAAATAAAACTCTTAGATTTCCTGCACTATGTATGATTTTGGCGAAAAAGGACTTCTCTCTGATTGAACGAAGATACTGTGTCTATTATAAGCCTTCAGTATTCTATAACGGATTATTAATTTAGTTCTCAGTTTATGCTCAGCCTAACAACATTCTCTTATGTTTCCTAACTGCCTCTTTCTTCCACTATATTACAACTGTGGTTGATTTTACGTTTGTTAGGAGCTACGTGTACCCACAACCATCAGGTTTGCTTAAAAATTGTTGACCTTTGTATATACATTGGTAATTGTATTGGAATAGATTCAACTGAATATTCATGGTATTAGAAAAGGTACAGTTAACTGTAGTATTAAAAAAATGCCTGTTAAAAATTCACTTTTCTTTAGTCCTAGTAAGTGGTAATGTTACATGAGAAAATGCAGCAATGATCGGATATACCAATATCCTCTATTTGAGTCATAACAATTCTAAGCCCACAGGAGATATTCAGATTTAAGGTGTCATCCGCTTCATGTGTTAACTGGGTGATATACTGAGTAACATCAAAAGCTTTATAAAAAAAAAAAAAAACATAAATTCTGTAGCTTTCAGGATCACAATGATTATCTGCATGAAAGCCGAAGTTACCTGCTATTAGAAATTATGATAACTAATAATTACGTTAGATAATAAATTAGTAATGAAGTCATTTACATATAAAATGACTAGCTAATGCTCAAATATTAAATAACACCTTATTAAGGGTTACAGAAAAAGAGGGCTGTGCAGAAACTGTAGTGTTACTACAGTTGCTTATTAAGTTGCTGACATTATTTAAAGGTAGATAGGGTACAATCCATGATAGGAAACCCTGGGCAGAGTCTAGGTTACTGATTTCTCATATTTGGTATTGTACTGTGTATATTTCACTTCTTTTGATTTTTATTTTTGCCTTTGATAAAAATATTCATGTTTGGTATAAAATTTTCATTGGCGATGCCTCAATAACATCCCCTGGTGTTTGTAATATCCAATAAATTAGAAGTAGAACTGTTATAAAATATTGGCAGTCTTTTTTCAGAGACTTTTTGTTTTTTCATTGAATTCAAATTATTTATAATTTATTATTTACCTAATATTCTACTTGTATATCAGAGTATTATGTTCTACTTTCAGTATTGTAAAACATAAATATTAAACATACATACAATTCTCTTTTAAACCCCTAATATTCATTTTAATTGCTGCTATAAGAAAGTCCACATTACTTGTCTGTTGTTGAAAAACTACAGTGAATGTTAAAAAGTGCTAGCTATAAGCTGCCAAAACTGATTATATTTTTGCTAGGTTAATTATCCTTTAAATTTTGAATCCATATTCTTCAAGGACAGCAGAATGCAATGTACGCAGTTATTACTGATCTAGTTACATTTTATTTATTGCAAAGTGAGCTATAATCTAAGTCTCTCTCAGAACCCAGACTGTAAACCTACAGCAAATCTATATCAAATTAGTCTGAAGCTGTGACTTGTAATCTACTGTGACATAGTAGGAAATCAAAACTCCTCAAGACTGAAAAGAAAGTCAGTAGTAACCTTGAATTCAATAAGAATGAGACATGAGATTTTATAATTGTTTTTAATCCTGCAACAGAGTCCCTGTATGGATTATTTGTGTTGTAATATGCAGGGTGCAAATCATTTCCAATTAGTTGTACCATATAGCTCCCCAAACTGTGCAGATTTAAAAAAACTGACAGAAGGACAGATGATCATCCTGGTATCAAACAAGCCTAAAACATAACACAGGTTTTTCTGACTAAGACTTAATTGTACATTAAGGCAAACAAAATGTTATTTGGATTGTGATAACTTTCTTTTCTTTTCAGGACAGCATTTAGCTGCATGAGACCATGAATTGGGTTAAGTGGTATGTTTATTTTGGGAATAACGAGCAATGGTTGGATTTAAAAGGGAGAACATAAAAAGTTACAAAATAACAAAATCTGTGCCCCACCAGCTATTGCTCCACCTGTCCAGTGGGACTATTATATCAAATCATTCTTCCCTATCTACATACATTTATCTCTGCCTAGGCCTATGTTCCTCTCAGCAGTGAGACTTTCTTCAGAATCCTTCTGCAGAGTCCTCTTGGTTCTAGTCTGAAGTGGCTTTAAATCCCTGCAATGATCACATCCAGGTGAACCCCTTTGCCTGTGGGAACACTTGGTTAACACTTGACTTTGTAGCCCCCAGTACACTTGTTTATCAAGGAATTATGTATATCTCTTAAAGGGGGGACGCCCGTTATGTTGTTGTTACACAATGGCAACACATTACTGTTCCCCACCTGATTGAATCTTGTCTCCTGCCCATGGTATAACTACAATTTAATAAGACCCAGTGCAAAAAATAAATTAGGCCTCCCCCATGTGAATTAAATCATATCCAATTAAAATATGGCCACTATCAACAAGATACATCAAGCATATAAGCTACATACAAAGTGAAATCAGGTCAGGTTGGGGAGCATGCATTGGTACAAAGTCAAACCAGTGGTAAGATTCTCTGAAGAGATACAGTACTGAAGGAGTCCAGCCTTCATCTTAGGTCACTGGATAGGGTCAGCGTCTTGCAACCATATAGCAAGTCCTTTTGAATAGATATTGGAAGTGCCACCCACCTCTTTCCAGGCGACCTCATGAGCCCCCATGTTCTCCCAATCCGTCTAATGATATCATAGGAAGATTCACCAGAGACATGAATGTCGCTGCAGAGGTAAGTAAACCTCTTGACGAGGTAAACACTCTCTCTACAGATAGATACACTGCTGATGGCTGTGCCTAAGAGGTCATTAAAGGCCTGGATCTTGGTTTTTTATTCAGGACAATCAAAAGCCCAGACACTCAGACTCCTCACTCAGTCTCTTCAGAGCCCTGATCAGAGCCCCCATTGACTCTGCGAAGATCACAGCATTGTCTGCAAAGTAAAGATCTTTCTTCACCAACAGATGCCCCATAGCCGCTGAACCCCACAACTCTACCCAACATGCAGCATTGAACAGAGTAGGAGCAAGAACACAACCCTGACGAACCCTAGAATCAACTGGTGAGGTGAATAATAACCCCACCAACCTTTTTATTCTGATATCAAATAGGCAAGAATATTGATAGTTATCGGTAAAAATAACCATGCAGTCACTGTGGGCCTCCCCTGTATAGCCAAAGTGCAACTGCCTTTCATTAAACGCTTTACCCCTTAAAGAAAAGGAGTATGATACAATCCGCCATAATTTGAAATAATGTGTGTCTACGTATAAGTCAGAGAATCTTTATTTCTTGCAGAGGAACATTATGATTTACATCATGAACATTTCCATTATTATCCAAATTAGGTAAAATGTAACTATTTTTATAAGTCTTACAGGCCTTTTCACTTCTCTGTGTTGTTAGAGTTTAGCCAGGGGCCCATCAAAACAAAAGTGATTAAAGTGCATAGAAACTCACCCTGGTTTAATGAGAATACTCAAGCTCTTAAATTAGAATGTAAAACGCTGGAGTGTAGATGGAGAGCAACAAAGCATCAGGTCTTCCAAACTGCATGGGCAGAAAGTGTTAAAATGTATTAAAAAACTCTTTGACTACTATTATAGACTAATAGATAAAAACAGTAATAAACTGTTTACAACAGAGGCTAATCTAATAAATGGAAATTCTGAACTATAATGCAAAAAAACCTACAGACATTAGCATTGCAGACTTTATAAATGTCTTGTAGTGAGAAACTTGACAATATAAGTTCTAAGATTTCAGTGTCACCTCACAAAATCAGAAGTTAAATATGGTGTTTCACAGGGCTCAGTACCGGGACCTTTACTGTTTCACTTTACATGCCTCAATTGGGAACTATCATTAGAAAATATAACATTTATTTTCACTTTCGAGTATATGCAGATGAAACCCAATTATACCTTTCTTTTAGACCAAATAACATGTCTCTGATGCAGCTCTTAATTTATTGTGTCAATGAGTTAAAGGAGAGGATGGATGAGAACTTGTTGTCTTTGAATGCAGAAAAAACAGAAATGTTAGTTATTGGAGGGAATGTGGCTAACTGCAACAACATTCTGTCACTCTTTAACTCAGTTGGAATCATTATTAGTTTTACTGAGTTAGCATGCAATTTAGCTATTATCTTTAACACTAGAATGTCATTTA
Source organism: Polypterus bichir lapradei (assembly GCA_026402145.1). Lineage (NCBI taxonomy): Eukaryota > Metazoa > Chordata > Cladistia > Polypteriformes > Polypteridae > Polypterus > Polypterus bichir. Next base: position 24,385,626 of record JANRMT010062837.1, on the reverse strand, counting down.
AAATACACATTACAAATGTACTGTATACAGAACATGTTTTTTCATCTTAAAAATGTTTGAAGACATTTACTAAATATGCAAGATGCTGAGAATCATACATTTATTTCTAGTAGAATTGGCTACTGAAATGTGTTATCCTCTGGCTGTTCTAATCATTCTTTATGCAGCTTCATTTAATTAAAAATGCTGTGGTAAGAATTATTACACAAACTAGAAAATAAGAACCCATACCGGTAACTCCAATTCTGAAGTCCTTAAACTAGCTCTACGTTAAGCTTAAGGCTGATTTCAAAGTCTACCTTTTAACTTATAAAGCCTCAAATGGCCAAGGCTCTGCTTACTTAGCTGAACCTACCATTACCTACAAACCAGAGCATACATTGAGACCTCAAAATGCTGGCATACTTAAGATTCCAAGGGTTAATAAAGTAAAGTAACAGTGGGAGGTTGAGCTTTTAATAGCAGGGCCCCAAAGCTGTGGAATGATCGGCCTGCTAATATAAGAGACACCCCATTAGTCTCAGCTTTTAAATCCAGGCTGAAAATTCACTACTTTAGTCTATTATACTGTACCTAGACTAGAGCTGCTGATTATCTGTGTACTTGTATACTGCATTGCTATTTGTTAGTAATTTGTACAGAAATACTGTATAAATAATAAAGTATTTTTAAGCTGTTATTAACCCTCCTCTGCTCTGCTTCTCTTTGGATGTGGCACTTGGTGCCATTGCTCTACTGCCAGGCTGTACTCCTGCGTATGAGAAAGTCATCTAGGAATAAGGAGTGCGGGAATCATCAGTTGGAAAGATTCTCTCATCAGATTGTACAGCCATAGAAAACCCAAATGGTGGTAGGTAGACAGTTGTTTTTGACTTTCACTTTTAGAATTTTAAGCTACTCTGTTCATTAATGGACATATTTTGTTTGTTTTCCATTATGTTTAATCAGTTTCTACTTTATTCTCTGTGTGTTTTAAAAAATCTGTATTTATATATATATACTAGCTTTGTATTTAGTAATTCCAGCTTATACTTTAATTGAATATTGTTCACAACACTCTGCTCTTATTTCCAGTGAAGAACACTATACAAAAAAGTTGCATTGCATTATATTATTATATGTTGTTATTTTATTAAATTACTTTAGCTAATGTTCAACTATCTGTCTGTTTCCCTTTTTTCATCAAATATGCTGTTTCCACTTCTTTACCTATAGAGCTAGGGTCCCCCACAGCTATTTAAATAATAAGTTTTTGATTTTTGGCTTCCCTATGTAAAGGTTCCTGTACTAATTATTTTTTAATTATGCTTATAGCTCCCTTTCCTAGATTTTGTTTTAATCGAGACTTATTTTTTTTGTTCTTTTGTTCTGATTTTATAGTTTATATTAAAGTTTATAACTGGGTGTTTTTTGTTCATAATTAGTTTTTGTATGTACTTGTTCTAGGCTAAAACATTTACTTCTCAGATTTGTATTTCACTTTTTCTTTTTTAGCATTGTTTGCTTAAATTTTTATTTATTAAATAATTTTCATCAGTTCTCAGTTGTTTTTTTAGATCAGGCCTATTCAAATGGAAGCCCGCGGGCCACGTGGCCCAGAAGCAATCTCAGAATGGCCCAGCCCCTGGTCCTGCCAGGGATCCAGACTGCAACTAAAATGATCACAAATACGACCAAAAATAGGTTTGCCGAATATCATTTCTACTTAGCTCACCAGTGGGAAATAAAATCATTGAAACTTTAAACTATTATACTGTAACAATGTAAAAGATGCAAAAGCTCTTTTTTATTTTTGAGTGTATGTGCCGTTAACATATGTGTTGGTACGGGATTCCCTTGCATATCACTGAGCCATATTAAAAGCTAGTTTATATCTCATGCTGGGTGCAAGAAAATAACGGCAAAAATGATGCCAGAGGTGAAGATGCACGTGGGAAAATATTTCTAAGTACACGCTGCTGCTGAGGGGATGGACGTGAATGGACGTGAGGCTGGTTATTCTTGTGCTGGAATAATGAACGAAGAGTTGAATATGAAGCAACCTGCCTTCAAAACAAAAAGTAGGCATGCAAAACATTTGAAATTCCCCTGCCCATCATATAGGTCTCCTGTTATTAGGATATATTTGCCCTGTGGAATTCAGTTGTCCCTTCTGATTTCATACAGACACACTAAGGTGTGACTGTCACCGACCTCTTTATGTTTGCGCATCTGTGCATTTGATTTAATTTATACTCCATGCCAAATGCCAGTCTGTCCTTCAGTAAATATGTACGAGCAGTTGCCTTCTCGATGTTTCGTCATACAAAGCAATGTGATGAAGTCTGTGTTTTAAGGTTGCAGGTGTATTACTGTCATTTTACTGGGCTGCTCTGTGATTGATGGCGGACAGAAAACTTTGTTAAAATAGTATTGAAAAATGCCACTTCATTAGTTACTTCAGTAACTAGTGGTTACTTCATAATAATAATAATTGACACCCAAGAACTCTGTACAAAGACATTATAAAATAAATGTACTAATCCACTTTCACGCTATACATGAAGTCTTGCTCTTAAACATTTACTCAGGTAGTCTTTTTCTGGGAAAAAAATTCCAAGGCGTTGTTGTGGAACTCAGATTTAGCCTTTGTCATATGAGTGATTAATATTCGTGTGAATGAAATAGTTTAAGTTCTATGAAAAAAATCCCTTGCCTGTCATGACCACCCATTTAAATTGGGAAAGGATCTGATACTTCAAAAGGGAAACAAATGTTATTGCTAATACTGTGCACTTTTTTGTTTTTATGCACTTTGAGATGTGCCTGGGTCACATGTGAGCAAAATGTTTATTTTTTTATTTCAAAAGTGAAAAAAGTATTGCTATTATCGCATATTTTGTTCAGTTAAAGCTTTTTTTTTTTTGTTTTTTGTATACATTTTGTGTATACATGTGCCTTTGTCAGATGTGACCAAATTTAAAAGGGAAACAATGAATAAACATGACTTCTTATTAAATACATTAATTTGTGTTGATTTAAAATTTGTCATTACCTGCTGCTTTCCGGCCGCTGCAAATATCTGGCCCAGCTAAATTTCTTGGTGTGAAAATCTGGCCCAAATAAATTTGTAATTGAATAGCCCTGTTTTAGATGTATGAGCTTTCCAGGGTTAAAGGCTTCATCTTTAATTTTTAACTTGTGTTGTCTTATACATTTTCAAATTGCCTTATTATCTACACATTCTTCCTTTGTCTATGTGCGCTTTCTTTGGGTAACAATAGACATGTATTCAATGTTAACTGGCATCTGGAAATCATTCTTTCTGAACATTGTTATTTCTTTCATGGATCTATTACACCTTTTAAGTGGTAATTTACTCATATACACCTTTTGCACCCTTTCTCTTTCTTAGGCCATTGTGTTCCCCCTCTTTCCCTTAACTATTCCTTACCATCTGCACAATCCACCTACATATTAATTTTGTATTGTTGGCATTGGAATGATATTTTTTAGATTTTACATTTCAAATTTTACACATTTGTATAAAAATGTAGTTTATTAATGATTTTAAAATTAGGATGAAGCTAAGATACATAAGATTACTTAATCTGTTTGAGTCCAAGTGTCATAATTGCCTTTTTTGTAGAGGTAGAAGCTATTAAAATTAATCCTTGATAAAGAAAGAATTTAAACAAGCTTTCATTTTGTTTAATGATTAAAACCTTTGTAATAACACTAAGAGACAATTTAATCTAATAATAAAATAAAACATTATTTTTGTAATATATAAATGAGGAGTTTTTCCTCATTCCTATTTTTTAAGAAAAATTTAGGCTGGTGTCCACTTGATCAAGTAAAACAACACGCTTCAACACTATACTCTGTATGTGCTTTTGTTTTGTTGGAGTGACAACATAGGCTTGCATAACTGCATGAAACAGAATGTTTTCAGTTCTAAATAAAAAACCATTTACTGTATATTCCACTGCTACTATTACTTAGAGCAAATGCTTTGCGTACAATACGTGTGATTATTGGGAAAAGGTTTTACTTTTTTTTTTTTTTTAATTTCAAGCACATTGGAATTTCATGAGGCACCTTTAGTAGAAAATGATAAAATTTATTCTGTGTGCTTTATTATTTCTATGTGAATTTTCCTGTCTTTCCTTTGAAACCAAAGATATTCTGTACTCATCATATTCTAAACAAGTAATCAACAGAACAATGAGGTAACTGAATATATTTTATTTTTTTAATTGAAATGTATTTTTAATTTAATTTATAAACCAAAACGTTTCTTTTTAGAGACTTTTAGAGAATATTTTGGTTAGATTTAGAATATATTAAATACATAGGTATGGCATTAGGATATACCATTTTCTGGGTACTGATTGGTATAAACTGAAATGATTTGAATGGTATATTATGTAAATTAACTTAATGTATTTTAAACTTTGATTCATCATTTTAGTGACTTAGTTGCAGTGAACTTGTACAGTATACTGAAGTAAGTTTCTTCAAGTTTGGTGTAATGAAGACATGCTTTTTTGGATTTATTTGTAGCGGCACTTATGGCCTTCACATTTTCCTCCGACACTGCATGGTGGCTATATTGTTACTTTTCAGCTAGGGTCTTTTCACTGGCTCAAGGAAGTTCTTTATTTATTAATTTTATTCTTTTTCATATGTTGTTTTTTATGTTATATTATGAATTTTGTTTTAGGTTTGTGTTTGTTGTATTTACTTTATGTAATATTATGATTTTTATTGATGTTGTATTATTTATTATTGTATAATTTTGTATTATGTTAATATAATGTGTGTGACAGATAGAGGACACTATCGCTCCCTTGAACCCTTGACTAAGACGTCAGACACGAGGTAAAAGTCCAAATAGTTGACTTTTTATTATTAAACAGTGCACAAAGCACCCTACACTCCACAATACTCATAAACCAATCAATAATCAATAACAATACAATCCTCCAACTTCCAGACGCATTGCCACCCTTCCACCCAGCTCAGCTCCCCATCTGGGAGTTCCCACAGTCCTTTTATATTCCCTGACCCGGAAGTGTTTCCTTATCCTTCAGTCCATGATTCCTTATCACTTCCGGGTCAGATAAAATGTCCTTTTCTTCACCCTGTAGTACGTCATTCCTCCTGTCCATGTGACTCGTACGTACTTCTGGGACGTAGGGCAAATAGTAGTCCCTGGGTCTCCCTGCAGCGACCCCTGGTGGTCCCGACGTTATCCAGCAAGGCTGTACAGGAAAACTCCATAGTCCATGATGCACTGCTGGAATTTAGGGCATCTTCATGTTACAGAGAGGTCTCCCTCTGGCGGCCTGGGGGTTTTGGCTGGGATAAATGGCCAGCCATGGACCACATCTGCATTATTTTTGAGCTGTTCTCTGCCCTGTTCCCTTGTGTAGCACCTTATGGGGCAGGGCCACCTGATGAAGCAGCTGGGGGACTGCACCAGCTATAATAAGAGAACCTGTCATTCTCACTGTACTTTTTTGCAATTCTTAATTCTTGCTTTTTAACTTGGCTTATCTATGATTCTTGGATTTACTGGTGTTGACCCTGGTATTGTTTAAGATACCCTGTTCTAGTTAAAACTTGAATGTGTTTGATTTTTTGTGGTATTACTGTATTCTTTGAAATAAATCCTTAAAACATAAAACTTTGATATTTAAAAGTCTTAGCCTCATTTTGTGGGAATATGTAGTTCATTCGCCTATCTTATGAGTTTGAGGCTGTGCTGTTTGCTCAGACTTTTTACAGAGGGCAGGACTGGCTTTTATTAGTTTTGATTGTTTTTAAGCTTAAGTAAATGCAATTGATTATGATACTAGTACTGTCTGCAAGGAAGACTGCATGTTCTTTCCTAGTCTTTCCTGGGTACTCAGGTTTCCTCTTAAATATCATCCAAACATGAGCATTAGGTGAGCTAGTGACTCTAAATCAGTTAGATGTGGGTGTTTGCAGGAGTGTGTCCTGTAATGGGCAACGGCCTGTTTAGGGTACGGTCTTTTTATCTACTTAATTGCTACCATAATAGAGTCTGCAAGAAAAGAACTTTCATAAACTAACTTACCACCAAATGATTTAGCAATAATATTTTCTGGCATTTACTACAATAAATTATAGGAAGCAATAAATCAGCAATTAAATTATTTACATACTTCAGGCATACTTCCATCCATCCATTATCCAACCCGCTTAATCCTAACTACAGGGTCACGGGGGTCTGCTGCAGCCAATCCCAGCCAACACAGGGCGCAAGGCAGGAAACAAACCCTGGGCAGGGCGCCAGCCCACCGCAGTTCAGGCATACTTACTCTATGTTAAAAAGAGCTCAAATTCAAATATACAGAGTTCAATATAAACCCTGTCTTTGTTTTGCAGATGTTATTTGACCTGTCAATAACTAGTACCAAAACCACAATAAAATTGCTTTTTAAATCTACTGGAATGAAATACTTTGTCAGAATTCTCAATTGAATAATTATGCTGAGCAAGCAGGACATAGATTAGTTTTTAAGTAGTTTACATTAATCAAGAAAATTACTTTCCATTTCATTTTTAAATCAGTCAAAACCTTTTGAAATCATGAATCATGAGTTTTTTTATTCCTATACATATCTCTCACTTAACTTGTGTGTTGAACACTTCATTATCAAGGGCAGATAGAATTTACACAAAGTATTTTTTGTGCAATACTAGAATTATCAAAATGCAGTTCATGGCAAAATAGAAGAAGATTCCGTGAACCTTGAAAATTAACTCTTTCAGGGCTGATGTCGACTTTTGTCAAAAGGAGGAGTTGACGATGGTAATCAACTGTAAACTGTGACAAAACCAACTGTTATGTTCTAGTTGGAATCTCGTTGTCTGAAGGAATGTTAGATTCATTGCTTTGACCGAGATTTCTTGTGCTTGCATGAGTAGCAAGGCGCAAAGAATGGCAAAAAAAGGGACTGACATCTGGTGAGAGATCAAAGCGAATGCGTAAAGCAAAATACTCCACAGACGACGTTTTGCCTATTATCTCTGAATTGGACTATGACTTGTCGGACTCCAATTTTGATACAAGTGATCGAAAGCGAATGTGAGGTTCCAGCTTCAACTGATTGGTCCCCAGCTAATCGTGGTACTGACAATGTTCACTAGGGAGAACTGCCACTTAACAATGATAAGAGGTAGAAACCACATTGCACTGCACTGCAACCATGATCACTGCTGCCCCAGCCACGTCAAGACAGCCTGGCAGCAAACCTGCTGCACATTCTTGGCAAACTGGCAGCCACGGCATGCAGCAACAGACGTTTTATGTTGATTTGTGTGAAACCATTGCTTTTCAGAAACTGTTTTTTGGAAAAAATATTCAGCCCTCAAAGAGTTAATGAGGACTGGATATTCTAGATGCTTAACTCAGTAAGTTGTTATTTTCAAAATGATAAATACTGTTTATTGTTTTACTGTATAAAGGTTTTATACAGGCCATTTTTCTTTTCAAACAGATGTAATTTCTTTAGCTATATATTTTTATTTACAGAATTTCAAAACTAGTACTTTTTGTTTGAAGCTGAGCAAATTGCCTTTAATCTTTTAGAGCTTTAATTTTACAATTATGTTGTTTGCTTCCTTTTCATATTAAATGATAAGAATATATTTTGAATGTTTTCAGAATGTTTAAACCAATTTAATACTTTTACTAATTTGTATTACACATATAACATTTGAATTTTCCAGTCTTTCATTTTAAAGATTTTTTACCTCAGTGTTTTTACTGAATCACAGCTGCACAGTTGCTGAATTATCCAGTGGTGCTTGCTTGGCTAAGCAGTTTTAATACACAAATCAATTTTGCATTACCTCCTTCTGGCTGTGAGTGCTTATTGTGGGGAAACCATGAAAAATTTATAGGCCAAGGAATGTAAATTGCATTCAGAGTCAATGTTAAAAAAATATGGATAGGCTCTTTAAAAGACAGCATCAAAAGAGTGGCAGGAAGTGTTTTTTTAATGTTTTGTGTATATGTATATATATATATATATATATGTCTATGTATGTATATTGTAGCAGTAGGAGGCGCTAGCGCTCCCTTGAACCCTAAGGTACCATGCTAAACACCAGGTAAAAGTGTAATAATACTTATTTTCATTTTTATAATAAACTGCACCAAGCACCCTCTCCTCCACTATATCCATAAAGCCACAATCAACACAATTAATAATCATAGTCCTTTTATATTCCAGAGAACCTAGGGGGAACGGTGTAACGGTTATCCCTCCAGTCCCCTGTCCTCCTGGGACAAGCTCGCCAGACGTGTCCCGACTGATGACAGTTGTAACAACGCCATCGTCCTCCCGGGTTGTCTTTCTCGTCGAGACCAGAAACATCTCGGGAATTCTGTTAATTCAACCCTTTCGCCTGCCAAGGGGGGTTTTACGGCTGCCTCGCTGCTCACCACCCGTTTCTCTATCTTGTCAGGAGACTTTGGGGATCTCCTGCTTACTCTGGGGCTTGGGCACAACTGGGGACTCTCTACTGGAAGAAGAGAGCCCATTTGCTGTCTGCACGCCCGTTGACTTATGCTTTTTAAGAGGCGGCGTCATCAGCACCGCATCGCTCCGGGCAACAGCACTATTCAGCTGTACCGGTACGATCGGCGCTTCCCAGTGACAACCCGCTCAAGGTACCTGTTGGGGTCTTGAGGTCCGAATAGCTCCGGGCGGCCGCATCATACAATGCACCGGTTCGTTCGTTCCTCCCCCAGACCACTCGGTTATCATGCCATAATCCCTTGTCGGGTTTGCAGTGACTTGGCACCCGCTACTTTTTAACAGTGGGCCCAGATCGTACTGTGTCCCCTTACAATATACGGTACGGCTTACCTGTACCGCTGAATTAATCAAGACCGGGGCTTCTCGGCCTAATCGTCGCAGGTATTCCTGTAGTCCTTTAAGCGGCGCCTCGGCTGTAGCTCCCAGCTCCTCCACACGTTCCTTCAGATCCTTTAATCCCTGAAAGAAATTACATACGGGCTCGAGGTACTTCTCGAGATCCCGTAAGTCCACAAAGTTACTTAATTCAACCGGAGGTATGTCTGCTTCCGCCTTCTCTTTACCTGCCGGCCGGGAGCCAATGAATACGTCCACTCCAGGCACGTGTTTTGCTGGGCCGCGCAAAGCCTCCTGGAACTTGGAGTCTTCCGAGGGTCGGGTGGCTGTTCCAAGCCGACTGTGATCTGCCCTTTTTACTTTAACGGCAGCCCATTCAGTCACATCCCGCCCCTCTTTGTCTTTATTTAATTTCGGCGCTGCTTCGCTCACCTTCCCCTTCCCTTCCTGGAGGCTCGGATCCGTCGGGGAACGTACGACCTCATTGAAGGACTCGAAGTGACCTCTCTGTCCCGGCATCCACCGTGCGAGGTCACGCGGTTGTTGTCGTCGAATGGGGTCGTCGCTTGCCGACTCCCAGCTTGACTTGCTTTCTGGAAATCGCGGCCATCTTACTGAGGTATGAGGCAGGCATCCGACACACCACTTGCTTTCTGGAAGTGGGCTTCTGCAAAACAGGAAAAAAAACACCCCGACACTTCGGGCGTTTTCCCTGCACCTACCTCCAGACTTGGCAGCGGTGTCCCCAGTCTAATTAGGGAGTCCGGCGCGCTCGATGGCTGACCACGTTCCTGCTTTTGCGCCACTCGAGCTCGTTCAGCCTTTATCAGTGCCTGGTCCTCCTCACTCCCAGTCAGGAAAGTCCAGGACATCTCGGCTTCTGTTAGGCTCTGTACCCAGTTGGTATTGTCCTTTTTTCCTGTCTTCTTCCCCATTATGGTCTGCAATAACAGAAGGCTCACCGACGCAGCGTTCTCCGTAGAGGGTGGTGTTTGCACCTCTGTGTGTTCGAGCGGGACCTTCTTAGGGTTGTCTGCATACACAAATTTTTTATAACAGGTCCTCTGCCCAATCGACGGCCAGAGAATCCTGCCGACTACGCCAGTGTAGCAGTAGGGGGTGCTAGCGCTCCCTTGAACCCTCAGGTACCACACTAAACACCAGGTAAAAGTGTAATAATACTTATTTTTATTATTATAATAAAGTGCACCAAGCACCCTCTCCTCCACTATATTCATAAATCCACAATAAACACAATCAATAATCCAATCCTCCAGCTCCCAGACGCGTTGCCCTCCTACCACCCAGCTCAGCTCGCCACCTGGGAGCTCTCATAGTCCTTTTATATTCCCTGACCCGGAAGTGTTCCCAATCCCAGTCCATGTAATCCTGTATCACTTCCGGGTCAGGTAAAAGTTCTTTTCTTCACCCCAGAAGCCTGTCGCTCTTCCTTTGACGAACTTCCGAGTCATGGGGCACAAATACGTCCATTGGCCTCCCGACAGCGACTACCAGTGGTCTCCAAGGTATCCAGCAGGGCTGTACATAAAAACTACATAGTCCATGAGGCCCTGCTGGCATTCGGGGCCCGTCTATGCTGTCGGGAGAGCTCCTCCTGGTGGCCTGGGGGTGAGAGCCGGAATATGAAGCCGGCCATCCAATACAATATATATATATAATGCTAGACAGATGTTTTAATGTAGAGCAGAGGGGTTCCAATAATTTTTACCACTGTGTACCCTATTGACACAACAGTACCCCAACCAGACCAAACAATAATGCAGCTAGTCAGAACACTCTCAATAGTGCCCTTGTAAAATGTGGTAAGAATTGGGGGAGGTAGGCTTGCCTTCTTAAGCCACTGAAAGAAGTGAGGATGCTGCTATGCCTTGACTATGGAGGTGGTCTAAACTGACCAAGTAAGGTGAGCTGCCGATGCACACCAAGGGATTTGGTGCTCTTGACTAATTCCATTTCACAGCCCTCGATGTGCAGTTGGGTGTGGACAGTGTGTGCCTTTCTAATGTCAACAGTCATTTCTTTTGTCTTTTGTTTAAAGTTGTTTTACTTGAACCAGACCACCAATTGTTATATATCTATTTTTTAAGTTGACTCATTCTTTAAGTATACCCACCACCACTATTGTGTCATCTACAAACTGATGTTGATGGTGTTTGAGCTGTATGCTTCTTCAAAAAGCATAATGAATAGAAGTGGGCTAAAAACACAGGGGCACCAGTGCTCAATGTGATGGCACTGGAGGTGGTGTTTCCGACAAGGATTGTCTGGGGTCTCTTTATCAGGAAGTTCAGGTAGCTTATCAAACTTAACTTCCTTATGAGCTTATGAGGGATGTTGGTGTTGAAAGTTGAACTGATGTCAATGAAAAGCATTCTAGCATAAGTGTCTTTTTTGTCCAGATGGGACAGATGGGACAGATGTAGAGTAGATGATATGGCATCATTAGTGGAATGGATCAGGTGGTAAGCAAACTAGGGATGATTATGTGATGTGGGAGGTCCAGTTTTCAAGTGGCCCAAGTCTAGCCTCTTGAAGCACTTCATGATGACAGGTGAGAAAGCTATAAATATATCTTTAAGCTTGTTTGCATTCCCTAAGCACTAAGGTATGTTGTCTGTTCAAGCTGGTTTACTTTAAAGAAAGTCCTTTCTGTGTCAGTGGTTGACAAACACCTATTCCTCCTGAGGAGGGATGGACTTCCATGTAGGTATGCTGTTAAGATCATACATAGATGTTATTGAGAATGGTGCCATCACCAATGCAGACAAGTGGTGTAGTCTTATAGTCTGCGTTGGCTTGGATTTCCTGCTATGTGTCTCTGGTGTCCTGAAAGTGGCTGTAGATTTTCTTGCTATAATCTCGCTTAGCTGGTTTGATGCCCAGGATGAGTTGGCCCCCGCTGTCATGAGGGCTACCTTGTCACCTGGTAGCAGACTAAAATCCAGCTAAGATTCTCACCGTCTTTGACGGTGATTTGTTTATTTTTTCGGTGAGGATCCCAGGAGTGCATCCAGCCTTGGTCCGACTCATACACATTCCCTCACAGAGACAAAACAGCAACTGGTAATAAAACAGAAATAGAAGACTGTATTAAACAATAATAAACAAAATATAACTATACAAACTACAACGATCTCACCCCAGTTTCCTTTATGGTGATCTATACTAATAAAAGGCAAAGCCCTCACTAACTGACTCACTCACTCACTCACTCACTCATCACTAATAATGTAGGTAGAAGGCTGAAATTTGGCAGGCTCATTCCTTACAGCTCACTTACAAAAGTTAAGCAGGTTTCATTTCGAAATTCTACGCGTAATGGTCATAACTGGAAGCTGTTTTTCTCCATTTACTGTAATGGAGATGAGCGCGAAAGCCGTGGGGGCAGAGTTTCGTGTGACATCATCACGCCTCCCACGTAATCACACAGTACGTAGAAAACCAGGAAGACCTCCAAAAAGCGCTGAAGAAAACATGCATTATATAATTGAGAAGACAGCGAAACAATAAGAAGCGAGCGAGTGACATACAACTATATTCATGAGTGATGCTACTACGGAAACAAAGCACAGTGTAAACCTAAACTTTAAATTAAGTTCATAGACAGGCTGCCGCTGGCGTTTGTAATTTAGTGCCTGCCCATATAAGGCCGTCCGTCAGCGGCAATCCAATAGAAACACTGCCACTAAATATTCACGGGTGAAGGACTGTGCTTATGCAGAGGAAGATGAGATGGTCAGGGTGGTGTTTGGCACAAACTCAGCGAAACTGCGAGAGAAAGTTTTAAGTGCCGGGACTTCGGTAACATTAAATACAGCCATGGACATAGCACGACATGGCACCAGCACAGCTGGGAAACTTCGAGCGGCTCACGTGAACTGACGCAGTGCACAGACAAAAAGCAACAGTTCCAAAGAGCGCTGAACAAAAACCGAATTACACAATTGAAAAGGCAGCAAAAAAATATGAAGTGTCTGATACATACAAGCATATTCATAAGTGCAGCTACTGCGGAAACAAAGCACACAGTGGAAAAAGTCAATGTCCCACTAAAGGAAGACAGTGTAAAAAAAAAAACCCGTGCATGCAGTGTGTCAGGTCTCAGATAAAGAAGAAGACGAGCTGTTTATTGATGCAGTAAGAAACGAATCGATAAATGAAACCTGTTATCTTTACAACGATTGACAAACACGGAATGTAACTTGAACACAACACATCCTACAAATACGAACCTGATTGAAAGAAATAATGATAATCAAGTCCTTGATGACAGCAACACTCAATAACACTCACAAAACAATTACTGTATATTGACAGTCATGTTACGTTATTTTTAAAATGTTCCCTTTTCTTTTTCATAGCTTCTTTAACACACTACTTCTCCGCTGTGATACGCGGGTATATATATGTATATATACCCCGATCTACATACTCGAATAATGGATACTTTATTCGCCATCAATGATTGTTTTGGTAAAGCCATACTCAGTGTATTCATTAGATGAACGGTAAAAAAGTAAGAGCGAGGGGAGGGTGACTTATTGAGGCATGCAGGCAAAACCACAATAGCACGCGGGCTCGATGTACGAAAAAATATATCTTTTCAAGTTCTATTTAGTCCATATGTGTCAAACTCAAGGGCCGCGGGCCACATCCGGCCGGCGTGTAATTATATCTGGTCCGCGAGATCATTTTATATTCTGTATTACTGTATTGTTATTAATGGCCCGGGTATATGAAGCGCTGGTAACACAATAAACTACAGATCCCATAATGCAGCGCTTCAGCTGCCTTGCCGAACACTTACTGCGTTAATCAAGTCTAGCTTATGATGCTGCAAGTTATTGCGAAGCTAGCCCACACGATGCTGAAGAGAAAAGTTGATTCTGAAAATAGAGCCTTTAAAAACCGATGGGAGGCTTTGTATATGTTTACTAAAATTGCCGGTAAACCCGTGTCTCTCATTTGTGGAGCTAATGTGGCTGTAATTACAGAATTTAATCTAAGACGGCACTATGAGACAAAACATCAGGATAACCTGAAAGACCTGAATGCAATGCAGAAGATACAGAATGCAGAAGAGTTAAAGAAGAATCTGACACTTCAGCAGACGTTTTTACCCATGCACAATCACAAAGTGATTTCAAGTGAAGCTGCTTTTATGGGAGACACAAATGTACCAGTGCAACTTGCCCCACTTTCCCTGTTGCCAAGTAATGTTGAACCAATTCGGCACAACGGTGTTCCCAAATACGCACTTTGCTGACTATGCTGAGTTCGCATGGCGCTTTGGTGACTTTGAAGAACAAAAAAAGAATTTTGAGTTGTTTCGCAACCCATTTGCCGTCGATGTGGAAATTGCACTTGTGCAGATTCAGATGGAGGTGATTGAGCTGCAGTGTAATGGCACACTGAAGGCAAAGTACGATACTGCAGGGCCTGCACAGTTTATTCACTCCATTACCGCAGAAATGCTCCAGCTCCATCTACATGCGGCTCGAACCTTGTGCATGTTTGGTAGCAAATATCTGTGTGAGAAGCTCTTCTCAGTGATGAAGACTAACAAAACAGCACACAGGAGTCGCCTCACTGATGAGCACCTGCAGTCCATCTTGAGAATCTCCATAACACAGAACCTCACACCAAACATAAACAAACTTGTTGCCAAAAAAAGATACCAGGCGTCCAGCTTTGATAAAATGACAAATGAGCAAAGACAACTGAATGATTTGATTTGTTATTGCTGAAAAGAACACATTTTATTTATATTTCCAGGTTTTGTTATGCAGCATGTTCATATTTGAATTTGTATAATTTTGACAGGATATATTTTTATGGACAGCAAAATCTTTTGGGATATTTAAAATCTAAGTTTATTTTTTATATAAAATTACATAGGAGTAAAGAAATTTGAATGTTTGTTCTTTTAACGTTTACTTTATTTCTAACTTGTATAATTTAGACAGGATATATTTTTATGGAGAGCAAAATATTATAAGTTATTTAAGGTTTGAGTTGATTTATTCAGGAATAATATGCCTGTCTGTTTTTGCCATTCCTACCAAAGATATTTCTGTCGACTAAATAAAAATTCCTTCTATTTAAAATTTAAATAGAACTTGAACAGATACGATAGTTCATAATATCCACGCAGACTTGCACGTAAGAGTGGGAGTCATCCGTTTTAACAAACAGCGTATTGCACTGATAAGAAATAGCCTGCCCATTTAATTATTTAGGAATGGATAAATAAATTAAGATTTTGTAAAAAAAATGTTTTTCATTTTTCTTCCTTGATGGATTCTGCCAACCCCAGCAACAGTTGCTTGCACCCCAAATAGTGTATGTATATATATATATATATATATATATATATATATATATATATGTGTGTGTGTGTGTGTGTATATATGTAGATATGTATGTATACGTTTATATATGTGTGTGTGTGTATGTATGTGTGTATGTATATGTATGTGTATATATGTAGATATATATATACTCAGCAAAAAAAGAAACGTCCCTTTTTCAGGACTGTGTATTTCAACAATAATGTTTTAAAAATCCAAATAACTTTACAGATCTTCATTGTAAATTGTTTAAACAATGTTTTCCATGCATGTTCAATTAACCATAATCAATTAATTAACATGCACCTGTGGAATGGTCGTTAAGACCTTAACAGCTTACAGAAAATAGGCATTTAAGGTCACAGTTCTAAAAACGCAGGACACTAAAGAGACTTGTCTACCGACTGTGAAAAACACCCAAAGAAAGATGCCCAGGGTCCCTGCTCATCTGCGTGAACGTGCATTAGGCATGCTGCAGGGAGGCATGAGGACTGCTGATGTGGCTAGGGCAATAAATTGCCATGTCCACACTGTGAGACGCCTAAGACAGCGTTACAGGGAGACAGGAAGGACAGCTGATCATCCTCGCAGTGGAAGACCACGTGTAACAACACCTGCACAGGATCGGTACATCCGAATATCACACCTGCGTGACAGGTACAGGATGGCCACAACAACTGCCCGAGTCACACCAGGAACACACAATCCCTCCATCAGTGCTCAGACTGTCCGCAATAGGCTGAGAGAGGCTGGACTGAAGGCTTGCAGGCCTGTTGTAAGGCAGGTCCTTACCAGACATCACCAGCAACAACGCCGCCTATGGGCACAAACCCACCTTCGCTGGACCAGACAGGAGTGGCAAAAAGTGCGTGAGTTTCTGCATGACAGCAATGTCAGTGTTCTGCCATGGCCAGCGAAGAGCCCAGATCTCAATCCCATTGAGCACGTCTGGGACCTGTTGGATCGCAGGGTGAGGGCTAGGGCCATTCCCCCCAGAAATGTCCAGGAACTTGCAGGTGCCTTGGTGGAAGAGTGGGGTAACATCTCACAGCAAGAACTGACAAATCTGGTCCAGTCCATGAGGAGGAGATGCACTGCAGTACTTCAAGCAGCTGGTGGCCACACCAGATACTGACTGGTACTTTTGATTTTGAGCCTCCCTTCATTCAGGGACACATTGTGAAACATTTTTAGTTTATGTCTTATGGTGTTGACTCTTTTAGTGTTCATACAAATATTTACACATTAAGTCTACTGAAAGTATATGTACGTATATATGTGTGTGTATATATATATGTGTATATGTATAGATATGTATATATATATGTTTATATGTGTGTGTATATATACATATATATTTATATATATATATATATATATATATATATATATATATAT
>JANRMT010062837.1:24337833-24365333 GCA_026402145.1 Polypterus bichir lapradei | reverse complement strand
ACGTGATTGTTGTTATTGTTTACATCCCCCCTCAAGCGAACGCAGAGATAGCGAGTGACATCATCCATTCCGCAGTTGCTAAGTTACAAACGCAACACCCTGAGGCACTTGTGCTAATTGCTGGAGACTTTAACCATGTAACGCTGGACAAAACATTACCTGCCTTCTCCCAGTATGTGGATTGTAACACCAGGGGAAACAGGACTATCGACCTACTGTATGCAAATGTTAAAGACGCATACAGCGCCACCCCGCTGCCTGCACTTGGGAAAGCAGATCATAACCTGGTTCTGCTTCAGCCTCAATACAAACCAAGACTGAGGGCGCTACCTACAACCACACGCTCATTCAGGAAGTGGTCCACTGAGGCAGAGCAGGCTCTGAGAGACTGCTTTGGAACTACAGACTGGGATATACTGCTGGGGTCACATAGTAAGAACATTGAAGAGGCTGTTGAATGCACAACTGATTACATCAACTTCTGTATGGACATTGTAGTTCCAGTAAGAACAGTACGCTGCTATGCTAACAACAAGCCATGGGTTACAAGTGACATCAAGGGCCTTTTGAACCTGAAGAAAAGGGCTTTTAAAGGTGGTGATCAGCATGAGCTCCAGCGCGTGCAGAAGGAACTCCGAGTCCAACTCAGGGCAGCGAAAGAGCAGTACAGGAGAAAGCTGGAGCAGAAGATGCAGAACAACAGCATGAAAGAAGTGTGGGATGGGATGAAGATCATCACTGGCTGCAGCTCGAAGCGGGGTGCTGCCATTGAGACAGACGTGGAGAGAGCAAACCAAAGGAACAATTTCTTTAATAGGTTTGATCACCCTAATCCACTCTCACCTCGGAGTACTGCATCCTCCAACCATCCTTCTGCTGATACTAGCATAGGTGAGACATCCCCACCCACAATTACAGCAACCCATGTGAGCAGAGAGCTGAAAAGACTTCGTGCCAGCAAAGCAGCGGGTCCAGATGGTGTATCGCCACGACTGCTGAAGGCCTGTGCGTTGGAACTGGGGAGTCCTCTACAGCGCATCTTCAACCTGAGCCTGGAACAGGGGAGAGTCCCAAGGCTTTGGAAAACATCTTGTATCACCCCTGTCCCAACGGTATCACGTCCTAGTGAGCTGAATGACTTCCGGCCTGTTGCTCTGACGTCACATCTGATGAAGACCATGGAGCGGCTGCTGCTTCACCACCTGAGGTCACAGGTCCGCCACGCCCTCGACCCTCTGCAGTTCACATACCAGGAGAAGGTGGGAGCGGAGGATGCCATCATCTATATGCTACACCGATCCCTCTCCCACCTGGACAGAGGCAGTGGTGCTGTAAGAATTATGTTTTTGGACTTCTCTAGCGCCTTCAACACCATCCAACCTCTGCTCCTTAGAGACAAGCTGACTGAGATGGGAGTAGACTCACACCTGGTGGCATGGATTGTGGACTATCTTACAGACAGACCTCAATATGTGCGTCTTGGGAACTACAGGTCTGACATTGTGTTCAGCAATACAGGGGCGCCGCAAGGGACTGTACTTTCTCCGGTCCTGTTCAATCTATATACATCAGACTTCCAATATGACTCAGAGTCCTGTCACGTGCAAAAGTTCGCTGATGACACTGCTATTGTGGGCTGCATCAGGAGTGGGCAGGAGGAGGAGTACAGGAAGCTAATCAAAGACTTTGTTAAATGGTGTGACTCAAACCACTTACATCTTAACACCAGCAAAACCAAGGAGCTGGTGGTGGATTTTAGGAGGCCCAGGCCCCTCATGGACCCTGTGATCATCAGAGGTGACTGTGTGCAGAGGGTGCAGACCTATAAATATCTGGGAGTGCAGCTGGATGACAAATTGGACTGGACTGCCAATACTGATGCTCTATGTAAGAAAGGTCAGAGCAGACTATACTTTCTGAGAAGGTTGGCATCCTTCAATATCTGCAGTAAGATGCTGCAGATGTTCTACCAGACGGTTGTGGCGAGTGCCCTCTTCTACGCGGTGGTGTGCTGGGGTGGCAGCATAAAGATGAAAGGCGCCTCACGCCTGGACAAACTTGTTAAGAAGGCAGGCTCTATTGTAGGAGTAAAGTTGGACAGTTTAACATCTGTGGCAGAGCGACGGGCATTAAGCAAACTCCTGTCAATCATGAATAATCCACTGCATGCACTGAACAGTGTAATCTCCAGGCAGAGGAGTAGCTTCAGTGACAGACTTTTGTCACTGTCCTGCTCCACTGACAGACTGAGGAGATCGTTCCTCCCCCACACTATGCGACTCTTCAATTCCACCCGGGGGAGTAAATGCTAACATTTTTTTTTTTTTTCATTTTTATTACTATTTAATTTAATATTGTTTCTTTTTATCAGTATACTGCTGCTGGATTATGTGAATTTCCCCTTGGGATTAATAAAGTATCTATCTATCTATCTATCTATCTATCTAGGGCACATAGCTCAGGAGTAAGGCATACAGCCTTATGGCAGTACACTTTATTCTCAGTGATATACTGAAAGACATTAACTATGTTGGCACATGATATCCCTCCTCTTATTTTGTGTATTTTTCTGCAGGATGTTGTTTATGCCCTGTATCATCTTTCCTGAATTGTGTTTTCTGATATGACCAGTCCTGTAACACTTCATATAACAACAACAACAACATTTATTTATATAGCACATTTCCATACAAAAAGTAGCTCAAAGTACTTTACATAATGAAGAAAAGAAAAATAAAAGACAAAATAAGAAATTAAAATAAGACAACATTAGTTAACATAGAAAAGGAGTAAGGTCCGATCGCCAGGGTGGACAGAAAAAACAAAAAAAACTCCAGACGGCTGGAGAAAAAAATAAAATCTGTAGGGGTTCCAGGCCACGGGACCGCCCAGTCCCCTCTGGGCATTCTACCGAACATAAATGAAATAGTCCTCTTTGTAGTTAGGGTTTTCACGGAGTCACTTGATGTTGATGGTCATACATACTTCTGGCTTTTAATCCATCCATTATTGTTGGAACATCACGGTGCTTTGAGTAGTTGCGCCACCACCAAATGGACACCGGAAAAGGAAACAGAAGAGAGAGTAGGGGTTAGTACAGATTTTAGAGCCACCATGAATAGTTATTATAATGAGTTGGATATAAAGAGTATCAGGATTAAATTACAGTGAAGTTATGAGAAGGCCATGTTAAAGTACAGTATTGTGTTTTCAGCAGTTTTTTAAAGTGCTCCACTGTATTAGCCTGGCAAATTCCTATTGGCAGGCTATTCCAGATTTTAGGTGCATAACAGCAGAAGGCTGCCTCACCACTTCTTTTAAGTTTTGTTCTTGGAATTCTAAGGAGACACTCCTTTGAGGATCTGAGGTTACGATTTGGAATATAAGGTGTCAGACATTCCGATATATAAGATGGAGCGAGATTATTTAAGGCTTTATAAACCATAAGCAGAATTTTAAAGTCAATCCAGAATGACACAGGTAACCAGTGTAGTCATCAAAACTGGAGAGATGTGCTCAGATTTTCTTTTTCTAGTTAGGATTCTAGCAGCTGCATTCTGCACTAGTTGCAAACGATTTATGTCTTTTTTGGGTAGTCCTGAGAAGAGTGCGTTACAGTAATCTAGTCGACTGAAAACAAATGTGTGAATTAATTTCTCAGCATCTTTCAATGATATAAGAGGTCTAACTTTTGCTATGTTTCTTAAGTGAAAAAATGCTGTCCTAGTGATCTAATTAATATGCGATTTCAAATTTAGATTACAGTCAACAGTTACCCATAAGCTTTTTACCTCTGTCTTGACTTTTAATCCTAATGCATCCAGTTTATTTCTAATAGCCTCATTGTATCCATTATTGCCAATCACTAAGATTTCAGTTTTCTCTTTATCCAGCGATCAGGCTGGAATTCAAACCAATGTATGTTTTTCTGTCACATCTTGTTCTTTCTATAAATAATAGCAAAATAACTTCATTTTGTCTATGCCAGCTTGCAGTACATGAAAGAGCGTACTGATGAAACACATCAGCCAGTCAGTTGATGTTTTGTCTTTCTATTATATAATAAAGGAAGAATGCTCCAACATCAACATTTGAAACTGGGAGCACCAATATCACCTTGGAAAGCTTGCTCATTTCTTTCAATCTTTTTGTTTAGTGGACAGTGATTTCCTTCAAATATCTTCTCCTACAATTCATCCACAGCTAAATTACTATAATTTTGCACAGGTGCCTCGAGGCTACTGTGCTCAAAGGTTTCTAATTGCAGCTTTTACTTTGATTCTTTCCATAATGCTAGAAAATCTTTCAGGCTTTTCCTAAAACATCTCTTGCTTTTTGGGACAGATAAGAGGGAGATTTTTATTTACATTGTGTGCAGATACTCTGATATCAGCATGTGTTCATGATTTGCTTGAAGAACTGACATAAACAAAGCAGAAATATTTTCTAAGTGTAGTGTAGCTTTGTGTGTTATTGATAGAAAATTAAGTACTTTATTCGAAATATATGCAATTCATGTCATACATTTATTTAAAAATTAAATATTATTTTTAGAAGTTAGGTGGCAGTATTTTGTGGTTACCATTTTAGGCTTATAGCTGAAAAATCTCAAGTTTGAGTCACAACTCACTATCTGTGTACAGTTTGCATGTTTTCCTTTACACCACACAGTCTTGTTTGGATATACTCAGGTTTACTGTCACATCCATGTACAGTGGGTATGGAAAGTATTCAGACCCCATTCAATTTTTCACTCTTTGTTATATTGCAGCCATTTGCTAAAATCATTTAAATTATTTTTTTCCCTCATTAATGTACACACAGCACCCCATATTGACAGACAAAAAAAGAATTTTTGAAATTGTTGCAGATTTATTAAAAAAGAAAAACTGAAATATCACATTGTCCTAAGTATTCAGACCCCTTGCTCAGTATTTAGTAGAAGCACCCTTTTGAGCTAATACAGCCATGAGTCTTCTTGGGAAAGATGCAACAAGTTTTTCACACATGGATTTGGGGATCCTCTGCCATTCCTCCTTGCAGATCCTCTCCAGCTCTGTCAGGTTGGATGGTAAACGTTGGTAGACAGCCATTTTTAGGTCTCTCCAGAGATGCTCAATTGGGTTTAAGTCAGGGCTCTGGCTGGGCCATTCAAGAACAGTCACAGAGTTGTTGTGAAGCCACTCCTTCGTTATTTTAGCTGTGTGCTTAGGGTCATTGTCTTGTTGGAAGGTAAACCTTCGGCCCAGTCTGAGGTCCTTAGCACTCTGGAGAAGGTTTTTGTCCAGGATATCCCTGTACTTGGCCGCATTCATCTTTCCCCCGATTGCAACCAGTCGTCCTGTCCTTGCAGCTGAAAAACACCCCCACAGCACCCCCTCAGACCAGAGAATCTTATTTCTCACCATCTCAGAGTCCTTCAGGTGTCTGATGAGACCAAGATAGAACTTTTTGGCCTTAATTCTAAGCGGTATGTGTGGAGACAACCAGGCACTGCTCATCACTTGTCCAATACAGTCCCCACAGTGAAGCATGGCGGTGGCAGCATCATGCTGTGGGGGTGTTTTTCAGCTGCAGGGACAGGACGACTAATACATTTAATATAATAATATAATTAATATACCTTTTATTTGATGCCCTTGAAAGTGAACTGTGGGTTACTTGATTGGATCTCAGAAGAGAGACAGAAATGTGTCTCTTTATTTCCATTATACATTAATAACACTAATGTCATTATTGGAATGTTATGAGATGGTCTAAATCCACTAGTATATATTAGCAATGTGGCATGAAAGCCTTCGACGGTATTTTTATGAATAATTACCAGTGCAGTGGATATGGTGTTCCACCTATAGCTGGTACTGTAGAGTTTTTACAGATCATGGAATAATTTCAAGCACCCTACACAGACAGGATTGTAACTTCACAGTGAGCTCCAGCATATTATTATTATTATTATTATTATTTTTATTACAGTAATAATTGGTCATATGGAAAAACATATCTTCAAAGGTTGGAATATATAACTGTAGAGGATGAGAAAGATAGAATTGGACAAGGCTTTATAATTCAGGACCAGTACTTTGTAATAAATCTGTAAATTAATTGGCAGTCAGTAAAGTTTCTGTAGGTATATTATGTTCCCAAAAAGTGATGCAATTCAGAGCTTTCAGCAGAATTCTTAGTATCCTGCAGTTTTTAAGACTCACTTCAGAAACCCATAAAATAAGAAATTTCAATAGTTCAATCTGGATAATACATTTTGCATAGAATAAACATTCCACATCTGCTGTTGATAAAGGTGGATTGTTATAAACATTTCTCAAAAGAGGGAAATAAATATGAATGTGATGCCAGGTTTCCAGCAACTAGCATACTCCCCTCTTGCACCCAGACATTGATAGTCATGAACTGAGGTTGGACTGGACAATGAGCACACATAAGACTTCTCCTCTGTTCACCTATTACGGTCTGCTCAGTGAGAGGAGACATTCTTTGACAGGCACAGTCAATCTTGCAAGCCATGCTCCTTTCTCCTGGTGCCATTCCTTAGGCTCTGCAGGAATCTCTTGGAGTGGATTCTGAATATTAAGAGTAGCAGGAGCATCCCTACTGCAGAGCGCCACTGCTCCTCTCGAGGCAACATTACATACCGCCTGCCTCCTCCCTGTAGTAGCACTGGCTGTGACCCTGCCTGTACATTTTTTATTTTCCTTTCCATTTAACCTCTGGTCTCTTTCTGTTTCTCCTTTCTATCCTGGGTATGGCATAATTACTAAGGATATGGAACAGCTGGCCTATTCAAGTAATCAGCTTTTGTCCACATCAAACACCCCACACCTACACCCATGGAACCTGAGACACACTATTTTTATATTAAAAATCACCCACTATTACGGACCCCTAAATACACTATACCACATTGACTACCAGATAATTGACTACTGCATTGCTCTGGACGGCACCACTTTCAAACATTACTGTGGAATCATCCAGTTTATTCATCTGATACTTCAAGGAATTAGTGACCGACAATATATTAGTACAGTACTTCTCAGTTTCATTTCAAAAAAGTTAAATCTTAGTCATAACTATATATATCACATAAGCCTGGAATAATGACAAGTGTTGGAATAAATGTGAATGTTCTTATGTAGATATGAGTATCATCTAAAGAATGATGATTTTCCATACCATACGATTTGGAAAAAAGAAGTATAAGGCTGTTGAAAAGTAAAAGCCCTTGCAGAGAGCCCTGTGGCAAAGCACTAAAAAAAAACCTACAAGTAGTCCTGAAAAAAAATATATACACAAAAAAACACTATACAAAAAAAATATACACAAGAAAACCACTCAAACAGTATGACTTATATTGTGGGAAAAAAACTTTTCTCTTTGTTCAAAGAAGGCAGCTAAATAGTCCATATGAGCATGCAGAACATTTATTTGGTTTGAGTTCCATGGAATGAGCAATCACTTAAACAATTCATCTCCTTCTATGCTTTTTTCTAAATGCATCATGTCATCTGACTCTTAATATGCAAAGCTTTATCATCTCCACCAATCAACTACCACCAGTAACTAACTAACGGACTAATGTTGATTCTCCCATTATTCTGAACGGCAATTTGTTTAAAGAGGTGTTTAACAGATTATCCCATTGATTTTGGCACTGCTTCATAGGAAGGTGTATGAACTCTCCCATCAGTTTATCCCTACTTCCTGGGATGGTGTTCATTACTCATTTACCTCATTGTAATCTTTGAAAATTATGTTGGTTACTTCTCTAAGAGTGAGGCAGAGACCTCAGTCTTTAACTTGCATTTAGTTAGCCCTTGAGTTATATTTCACTCATTTTTCTTATGTTACAGTGGTATATATCCATTCCTTAACCTTGGACTTATACCAAACAGGTCAAATACCAAACGAATTATTCCCATAAGAAGTAAAGGGAAAATGATTAATCCGTTCCCATGAAAAAAAATCCTATTATTATTGGCACATTTTACATTGATGGGGTTCTATAAAATAATTTAAACACAGCTTAATACTAAAATACATAAATACAAAAGCAATTACATGAAATAAATAAAAATTTAACCTCACTTTACCTTTTAATAATGTCTTTGTTTTTCACAATCGTCGATACCGTCATTCTCAGCATACGGTATGCAGCAGCCAAGTCCCAGATACGCATGCCATCTTCATACTTTTCAACAATCAATTCAAATTTATGCGAAAAAACACAAAATCACGTAAAAATTCACAAAGAGTTATAGCATGGGTTGTTCACTGAATGCTAGCAACTAGCATACCGACGCTTGTGGGCAGTCGTGGCTTTGTCTCAAGATAGGTAAACAAGGGTAGCGCACGGGTTGTTCACTGAATGCTATCAACTGGCGTACTGATGCTTGTGGGCAGTTGTGGCTTTGTCTCGAGAGAGGTAAACAAGGGTAGCGCGTGGTGTTCTAGCATGCAAGTCGTATTCCAAACAAAAGTCATATACCAAGCAAACTTTTTCGTGTCCAAACAGGATGTATACCAAGTTGGTATACATATATATATCTGAGTCGATCGCAGCCATACTATATGCACTTGCCGTCGATGGGTGATGCAAGAAACATTATAAATGCAGGGAACAGTATTACTTGGACACTAACCTGGCCACGACCCTGACTGATTTCTGTGCCGGTGTATAGGAGAATGGTAGATTTCACTACAATAAATAACCATGTTGTTCCTGTTTCAAGCTGAATAAAGTTGATTTAGCTAAAGTACTGAGACTTAGCCTTGTGTTTTGGGGAGCAAAACAGGGACTCACACATCACTATATACCTGTATATATACTGTATATATATATATATATATATTCAAGGCATTCATAGTCTGAATCACCCTAATTCTGGGCTCATCAGGCGTACACACTCACTGCACTCCCTTTTGGGAATCAAACCTCGGGCGTTAGGGCAAAGCCTCTTACATTGCGCCACGGCGTGTGGTTCGTTTATTTGACAGTATGTAGATCGGGATAATTACATTCAAGGCATTCATAGTCTGAATCCCAATCCGATTGTATGGGTGGTTACCTAACAGGTAACGCTTGTGGTTGAATTAGGGTGAAAAACATGTCGTGTACTCTTTGCATTATTTGACAGTAAAACTATTTCAACCATTCTATGATCTGCTTCTCACAACTGAAAGAGGGCACCATGGTGGACGTTAGCCGACTTGCTGACCAACCACAAGCGTTACCTGATATATTGTAAAATATTATTATATATTAACTAAAAATTCCATACTAACTCTGTAAAGCAGGACAGTGATCAAAAATAAGAAGTCTCCAACTTCATATGGAGCAACAAATCATTTGCCACTTTAGTCAATGCATTCAAATTGCTATAATAGCTTAAAGACCTACTTTAAACGCATATAGTACAGAAAAGTATGTGCTAGCAGTTGTTCTAGCTAATGCATGCATTCAGTAACCTGAGATAAAAGCAGAAGTTGACACCTAGGCCAATATTATTCTGGATCAGGGTCCACTATATGTTGTAGACATTTAGTTTTATTAATGCATCAATAGTGCATTGAGTTAAACTTGAATGTAGCATAATCTGTTTCAAGACCTAAAAACACTACATATGTAGTGTGATACAGCTTGTGTACCACTTATAAAATAATCTAAAAAGTGAATTTCTAAGATTATGAAGAATTGTGGGTAACAAACTGAAGAGTAGCTGTACCAGTGCCATATTCAGGTAGGTGCCTATTTAGAGTGGTAATCTGATCCTGAAAGAAGGGCAGACATTTTGAACATAGTTCTAGAGCTGGAAAAGAAGCAGAATTATAATGCGTCATGGTAAGTCAATTGAAAATAGAAAATAATAATTTGGTTGTTGTGATTATTTCTGAAATATAATAGATTATTTCAAGGATCATCATTTTTCTTTAACGTTACCTTTTTTATAAGGTTAATAAGCATAAAAATAAAGCTTTTATAGAACTCTTTGATCCTGAGTCTATGTGAAAAATGGGGAGGCTTGTCCCCCTATATTTGGCATCATCTTGTGAGAATAATTATCAACAATCATTGATTATGATGACTCTGGGACCGAGTGACTATCTGTATAAGTGGTCAAAACCTGTGAAGTGAAAACAGCTCATTAAAGGTAGAGAGGTGCATTGGTAAGGGCACCTCTTTACCCTTGAAGCATGAAATGACAGGAAACTGGCCTATAGGTGCATATCAGAGTTATCAGCCAGGGTAAAGAGTGGATGAGGAAAATTAATTAATTCGTAATGCCCCAGAAAGAGGAAGGGCAAAGAGGAAAACCACAAAAGAGAGGATGGATTATATCAAGAAATGTAGCTGAAAGAAGATAAAAAAATTGAAGAAGATGTACTACAAAGACTTTTTTTTGCTTGGACTATTAATTTGGAACAAACCACTGAAGTATGATCAGATGCGATTTGAGCAAAGATTACTGAGTGTGATTTGAAAGGAGTCAAGGTACCCAAGGTTAAGGAAAGTAAGTTGTAAAAGAAATCAAAGTGAAGATAGTAGGCTTTATGTTTGTGGCACTTTGGTGTGTGACCAGATTTTTAACATAGTCAAATGCTATATAATCATGATTCATGTAAATCTGAGGGTGTAGAAAGAAGAAAAGTGGGTGCTGAGTGAGAGAGAGCTCAGCCTACTTCACCAGGAAGTGCTCTGCTTACAATGCTTACAAGCATTCTTTGTGTGCCCAAGAATAGAAGTTCTTCTATTCCTCTTGCTGTGAAGAAACTGCTTCTGAGTGGTTTTGTAATTCAGACTTTTCTTGTTCATGGCTGGCATCAGGCAGTTCCAAAATGTTCAAAATGTGTGACCTGGTATGCATTGTGGTGTGATTTAATGACAAACATTGTCAGCAGGATTTACACTGCATAGTGGCAGTACTAGGCAGTACTAGGCAGAAGGATGGGAGCTGAGTGCAAGACAGAGCTTAGCTGACATTACCAGGAAGTGTTTTGCCTGCAGTGGTTACAGGCAGTCTGTGTGTGCCAAAGAATGAAAGTTATTCTATTGCTCTCATTGTTGAGAAACTGGTCTTGAGGAACTTTGTAATGCAGACATCATGGGTTTTCAGCTGACCACTGGCTGTTACTTTAATGCAAAATGTGCAACTTTAGATGGATTGTATTGTAATTTCACAAATGTCGTGTAAAGTTGTATATTTTGCTTTAGCTACAAATTCTGGTGTGTGTTCGGACTGCTGCTTTCGCTCCACTTTATGCTATACATACTGATTTTTTTAATGATAGGTAAAAGTTTTATGAAACGATTCAAAACTTTGGAGCTTTGAAAATAATGACATTTGATGGTTTGCAGAACTCATAACAGCCATGAGCTTGAGACAGTGTAGGAATCATGCATATACTGTAAGCCTCTGTTGTTTTTCATTACTTCGATCTGATATGTGTACTGAAAATCTAAGAATGCTTTGTATGTTCATTTTGATCTTATGGTGACACATGTTGTCAGTTTTCCACAATAACATAATTCTTAAACGTGTAGTCCTACAGATGTAGTTTGCTGCCATAACAGCCACCATTATGAGAAAATTTTAAGCCACCGCTTATTCTTAAGTACGTTGACAACTTTTTCATGAGGGGATTTTCTCTGTGAGGCAATGTCAAAGATTAACATTTTCCAATCAGTGTTTGGGGAATAATAGTAGTAAGGAGCAAAAATAATAATAATAGGTTTAGGTATGTGGTTGTTGAACTGGGAACTTATATGTGACCACAGTAGCCTATCAGTACTAAGGATATGTTGTAAGTTTCACTACAGAAGAATAGTATAGCATCATATTTATCTTATTGTCAGAAAACAGACTGAAATGTTCCCACACTCTTGATCGCTTTTGCCCACTTCTGGACTGCATGTTTAATTCAATAACGTCTCTTTATAAAGTACAGTTAAAAGTTTTCCATCATGTTTTATAGCTTGTAGGGTGCTGGGCAGCACAAAGCTTTGAAACTATTACAGCACTCCCTGTGTCTCAGTTACATTTGTAGCTTTGACATCACCAATCAAGTGGTAATAGAAATGTGATACTAGATTATCACATTAATCCCATGTCTTTAATCCCATGACCACATTATCCATGGTTCTGCTTGCTTTAGTTTTATTCTTCTGCTGATTATAATCTCCAAGTCATTCACCACCACTTTATGCTGCACTATCACCTTACAATTCTTTATCTCTTTTAAATGAGATCTTCTACACATTTGAAAGTTAACTTTTCTCCCTCTTGTACTGCCTTAAGATCTTCATTCATTTGTGTCCAGGCAATGTCCTTTTCTTCTTCACAGCCCACTTGAGCATATTCACAAATAATATTCACTACAGTCTCCCCAAGGCCCAGCTTGACACTTATCACCCTGTCACTACTCCTATACTACTATACCTACATCATTTCCCCCCTTTTTCATTTGCTTGACTTTACAATAACTTAAAGTCTCCTTCCAATTCTCTTGCCTTATTCCACTTTCATCTAGTTTACTATACACACACACACACACACAAAACACTCCCACTCTGGTCCTTTCCAGCAGATCTGACAACCCTCTTTCTTTCTCTGTCATTGTGCAAACATTCAGTGTCCCCACTCTTAAATTTAACTTACCACTTTCTTTCCCTTCTCCTGTCTTCTTCTTCTGCTTCTTTTAGTTGGGCCTTCAACAGGGGTCAGACAAGGCCCCTGCAAGTCACCTACTGGGTACAGTATGTACTAGCATTTTCTGAAGTGGATTGGATTGATTTCATCATTAAGGTTTTGACTAAGTTTTACAGCCAAATGTCCATTCTAACACTAACTCTCTTTATTTATTAAAGAGTCAATAGTTTTATTCATTTAATTTAATTTTTTTATTTATAAAGTAGAGCACATGTAAGACCACATAAGTAGTTTCTGAAGTGCTGTAAATGAAAATAAATACAAATCAAAGATTGATAGGTAATAATTAATGAAAAATAATAAACAATTAATAAATAACAATTCGGAACACTAAAAAAACTAAAAGCCAGGGAGAATAAATGTGTTTTCAGCAAAGATTTAAAAATTAACAGGGTGAGAGCTGCTCTCATCTGAAATGATAGGCTGTTCCAGAGCTGAGCAGTAGTCACCACAAAAGCCACAAGTACCCCATTTCTGTGACCTTGATCGTGGTAAGACCAGTAGCAACTGGTCAGATGATCTCAGGGATCGAGGGGCATGAGAAAGAAGGAGGTCAGACATAAACTGGGGCCAGACCATTTAAACATTTAAAAGTATTCAGGAATATTTTAAAGTCAAGAGTTTGACTGGCACCACTGTACAATGAGTTACAATAGTCAAGACGGGATGAAACAAGGGCATGAACAACTTTTTCCAAATCAGCAAGAAGAAGAAGATTATAGATTTTTTTAAACAATTCTTAACTGGAAAAAGCAGCATCTTACAACAGAGTTTATCTGCTTTTATCTGCAATTTAGGACTATTGTCAAGGATAACACCCAGATGTTTTGCAGATGTATTGCAATGTTTCATGAATGGGCCTAGGTTAGCAACAGGCATACTGGAAGCACTGGATGGACTAAACAGGACAATCTCAGTTTTACTTTGATTTAAGTCAAGTAAATTTGATGACTTCCAGCACTTTACATCACACAGGCAAGCCAAAAGAGATGTCAGGGAGTTGTTTCTAAGTAGTAGATAAATTTCTGTGTCATCCGCAAAACAGTGCAAAGATACATTATGTTTCCGGAAAATACAGCCAAGAGGAAGTATCTATAATGAAAACAGAATTGGATGAAAGTATAGATCCTTGTAGGATCCCATATTTTAGTTGATTGTGGGAAGATGACAATTTACTCATTCATCACACACACACAGTTATACAGGTATAACATGCAGTGAAATGAAAAGCTGGCCTAATCCAAGATTGCACAAACAAAAGCAAACAGACTATATAATAATAAAATTAAGGAATAGATAATAAAATTGACTAATTAAATAAAATTAACTAAATTAAGTCAGATTAAATTAAGTTAAACTAGATTAAAGTTAAATTAAAATCTGAAACCTGAAACAGCAGAATGTATAGAGTGAATGTGCAGTAAGATAAAATAAATGTACAATGAGGTTTAGGTTTGAATGTTTGTTGGCATGTAACAGTTCAGAATCCTAATGGCCTGAGGGCAAAAGCTTCTCTTGAGTCCCTCAGTCTTTGCCGTTTGCCTGAGTTGAGCAGGCTGAGAAGTCTGTTACTGGGATGGGTAGAGTTCACAATTATTTTAATTGCCTTGGCCCTGCAGCACTTGGTGTAGATATCCTGGAGAGAGGGCAGTGCTGAAATTAAGATGCGCTTTACTGAACGTACCACTATCTGCATGGTACTGCGATTCTGGACTGAGCAATTCCCAAACCATAATGTGCAGCTCTGTTAAGATGCTCTCTCTGGCGCCAGTGCAAAATGTTTTCAAAATAGGTGGAGTGACCTTGAATTTCTGGTTTGGGACTGGCACCAAGTTGGAGTGGTTTTCCCCCTGGTGGCTAGAATGTTACTACAGTTGAAGTTCAAGTTTGTAAATAATTTTTTGCAGGAAAAAAATTGTCTTCATAAGTACTACTAATGAACACTTTGAAATCACTTCATTGGTTTTTTCCAGTGCATCCTGAATCACTGGTACAAAAAAAAAAACTTATTTGAAATACCGTTCTACTTGTCTTGTTGTCTAGTTATGTAAGACATCAAGCTTTTTATTGATTCCTGCTATTCTTGGCCCTCTAGACCTGAAAAATTTCTAATTTTTTTGCCATTTTTGGGTCACATTTTTTGCACGAAAAGAGTAAAATAATAGGTGTCTACAGCATAAAAAAAAAAAAAAACCTAATTTCAAAGTTGTGCATGCTACATAAACCAATCCCTAGGGTTCACCCTATAATTGGATACAAGGGATTAAAGATATTCCTCTTTACAAAACTTTGAAAAAAAAAGGATAAATAATTATAGGCATGTGAGCACTTCTTTTATGCTATTTTGGTTTCTGATAACAAATATATTTTTGATACTTAATTCTATAATGGTGGTCCTAACCCTGTAAGAGCCATTCCCAGAAGGTTAAAAAATATCAAATTTTAAAGATAAGCATGGGGTGTATTTCTTTAGATAATTTCAAGGTCAGCAATTGTGTATATGATGCTGTTGTGGAGTTTTGATCCTTTACTAAGGACCTCTATCAGGGGGTGAAAAATGAGATGTTTCTATTATAATCAACAATATTTAGACTTTAAACATTTAAACTGAAACACATATTTTAATTTCAAATATTTGGTGCAACTGTCCTTGTTTACTACTGTATGTACTTTTGTCTCATGTCGTAGATCATTACATTTCTTAGGAACATTCTGAAGTGGGACAGCCTACATTAATTCAGACTCTTTTTGTGAAAAATTCCAAGGTATATGTTATTTGCGTATGTATTATTTTGTTATCAGTACTGAGGTGCCATAGCTAGTACCAGTTATAAAGTCAGAATTTTAGTACTAATCCAGTGATTTTTAGGTGTAATATTTAAAATTGTCTTCCAAAAAAGTAAGTCTCAAAATCATAAACAAATATTTCTAAACTGAAATCATAAAGGTGGCATGGTGGGTAGCACGGCTGCCTTGCAGTTAGGAGACCCGGGTTCACTTCCCCGGTCCTCCCTGTGTGGAGTTTGCATGTTCTCCCTGTGTCTGCGTGGGTTTCCTCTGGGTGCTCCGGTTTCCTCCCAAAGACATGCAGGTTAGGTGCATTGGTGATTCTAAATTGTGCTTGGTGTGTGGGCTGGCGCCCTACCTGGGGTTTGTTTCCTGCCTTGTGCCCTGTTTTGGCTGGGATTGGCTCCAGCAGACCCCCGTGACCCTGTAGTTAGGATATAGCGGGTTGGATAATGGATGTTTGAAATGTTTTAAAAATACTTTGCCTATAAATCTGGATATGTTCAAGCACATACAGTGTAAATGTAAATTGGGAGCTTATGGACATGTGGTTTCCAAGAAGACCATAGGCATGATAATAATCATGTCACACGTATAGCTAAAAATATAAAATATAAAGAAAAAAGTAAAAAAAATCATAAAAATACAATAAAATGTACAATGTTACACTCAAGGCACGTTGCTTAACTGACTACCTTCTACTCACAGCTACTCTTTTCCACTCCTTTTTTCATGTGGAACCCTGCACAGAGTTCCTATTTTTAATTAGAAGTCAGGCCAAGGCAGAACAGAGAGTGGTGGTAAATAGGAAGAAATCCATGCATGGACTAGTAGATTAAGACAAGAATTTTTAAATGAATTGGAAGACACTGGAAATAACACAGAAAAAGAGTAATGTGGGTGAAACAAGGAACAGAGTATATAAGCCCATTATTTTAGAGGAGTTGTAGGGATCGGACAGCAGTTGTTATGAGCCCCTGCAAAGAACAGCTAGTTGTTCTAGTCTAATGGTGAGAGGTACAAATGATTAGAGGAGGTTGAATCTTGTGAATGTTACAAATATAGACAGCAGGGCACGACAAAAATAAATTGTTCAGTTGTAATTGAGGGAATTATGCAAGGTCAAATCAAGATTTATCACATTAATATGATAGGTGGAGAGTGACATCATCAAGATGCTTAGAGAAAAACCTGTGAATGAAGAAGCAGAAGGCAACTGCAATACAGGTTAAGTCCAGGTTATCCAGGTGATATGATACAGAGCCAGTTGGAGATTTGAAATTACACTTGCAGAAAGAAAGAATGAAATGAAGGGGAGATCTTTGCGTTATCAGCAAAAAGATCATAAGAAAAGTAATGAGAAATAAAAATGCATAGGAAATGAATGTATTAAGAGAAGAGTACCTAGCTTCAATCTTTGAGATACAGGGAACTTACAAGAAGATAAAATGCATGAAAGGCAAACATGATAAGGATAAAAGTGAGAGAGAAGCATCACAGACGGAGCTAATGGCATGTGTGATTGAAAATAGAGCCAGTCTAAGTGGACTGGCATTTTCTGAACTAGATTAAATAAGATCTTGCAAGTTGTTGTCAGAAAAAATAACATACAGAATTATTTATGAATTAAGCACTCCAATATCTGTCCGAAATGGAAAAAAATACTTGGTGTTAATTCTTGATAGCAGAATAGCAGATAAGGTAAGAGCAGCCTTCAAGAATATGAGTTAAATAAAATAGACTAACCAGAATTACTATGTGTTTAATATATAATTTATTTTGAATGGCCAGTAATAATAATTGTTTAATGTGCTAAATTCTATGCATGACCCACTGACTGACCATGGACGGAGGAGTAGTAGAAACCTATATGCACGGCTTTTGGGGTGTGAAAGAAAATTAACTTAGTTTATTTTTATTTTTTCTTCAATTCCTTTACATTCCTTGGTTATGCTACTGTTTAAATGTGATCACGTCTGTCAGTGTTACATTTTCATTTTATATGTCACATTATCCACATATACTATGTGACGTTTACTGTCCGTTTTCAATATATTCCTTTTTAAAAAGAAAAATCATATTTTAGGATTAGCTACAGAGCTATACATCAAACTCTTTAAAATAAAAAAATTCCCAAACTAAGGAAATTGATGTTTCAGTGATCTAACACATTGGTTTACTTACAACTTTCTTATTAGGAAAAAAATGTGACTCTGGCATATACGGGGGGTGGTGGTGGGGGGTGGGGTTGGTCTGGAGATCCCTAGAAATAACCAGAATCTGCACCTGGTGTGCAATCTAGACTTAGTTGCAAATTTCACCGCTAGGTGTGGCATACTTATAAAATTCGGTGGCAGTCTGCCAAGTGGCGTTGCTCTATATTGTTCATACCACATTCCGTGTCAGTTTTTCTTGGTACTTATTAAACGTGTTCTGCAATTTTTGTGATGGGTGATCATAAAGAACAGTGAGTCTGTGTTAAATTTTGTTTTCTCTTAGGGAAAACAGCTGGTGAAACTGTATTGATGCTTGAAACTGCTTTTAAAGAGGAGGCTTTAAGTAAAACATAGGTCTAAGAGTGGTGTCTGTGCTACAAACGAGGGGAAATGTCACCAAACAAGATCTGGCTGACCTTCCACAATTAGGAATGATGAAAATCTTGAAAAGTCCGCAATGCAATTTACGAAGATCGTCATCAGACAATTGGAGGGATTTCTGAATTGACTTTTGTGTCTTGGAGTTCTTGCCCACGTTCCCTATTCGCTGATCTTGCTCCATGCAACTTTTTCTTGTTCCCGAATATGAAAAAAGAACTCATAGGAAAGCATTTTTGTAACGTGGAAGAAGTCAAAGAAGAATTGCTGCAGGCATTGGACAATGTTACTCTTTAGCAATTCCAAAAATGTTCCCAACAGTGGAAAAACTGTTGGGACAAGTACATTCATTCACATGGAGAGTACTTTGTTGGACACTAAAGTTTCAGTAAGTAAAAATTATTAAAACAATTTTGTTTTCAATTCCAGTTATTTTGTGGGTACCCCCTTGTATAATATTTCTGTCAACTTTTATCTATATGGGGTTGTTATAGAAAGGAAAAGTTTTATTTCCTATTCTCTGGATGTTATATTATCTACAAATTGTCATACTCATAATATAGTTTTAGTTATTTTGACTTAGATTAATTTCTGTCAGTGTCACCCTAAACAGAAAATAATGTATTTGCCTTCCACAGACAGTATATCCAGTAGATAGCTTCTGGCATATGCATAGCACCACGTCTCTTAGAAACTTAATTACAAGTTTATTACTCTTTTAATATTTTGGAAAACAGTTCTGTCTGTTGGGAATGAGGGAGAGTGTCTCAATTACCTCTAATGTAGAGACTGCACTACTCACAACTTAGATTCTGCTATCTATTGTCACTTTTCTACTAACATCTGCAACCAGTAAGGCTGACAACTGAGTTCCATGTTTTTTTTTTCCATTGCAATCTATAATGGTAAAGGAGACTTTGCTTGTGCATTGACTGCATCAATAATACTGTACATGACAATATGGAATGCAAGTTGCCTGCTGTTATGGACAGAATAGAAGGGAATCAGTAGACTGATATACTAAACAAAACCTATAAACTACCTATGGAGAGCACTGAAAGCTTAATGTGTACTCTAAAAAAGCAGTTCTCTCAAAGTATTAAATAACAACAGTAAAAGGTAGGTGCAAGACTATATAAAGTGCATGATAAGAATTCTTCTCTAACCTTCAATACAAGTAAAACCAATCTTGTCTGGCAAATAGGTCTGGTAAACAAGTATATACTGATCTTGCAGATGGAACACTTAAAAACTTTCAAAATGAAATTATACTATAATGCAGTGGTTCTCAAGTGGGCAAAAATTCATGGCTACTGGGTTTTAGTTTGCACCAGTTTCCCAATCAATGAATCATTTTACACCTTTAATTGATCTCATTGTTTTGTAATTAGCTGACCCTTTCTTTTATTTTGCATTCAGAAAAGTGCAGCAATTTGAGATTTACTCTTACTCTTAGATTTACTCAAGAAATATCTGTACTGTATTCCTTTCAATGCTTAACTTTGTTTTGTCAATTTTGAAATGTGCTTATTCTGTGGTGTCTTGCCATTAATTTTTTTTGTGTGCCCATAAGCTTGCCCTCTTTGATTGACCTTTGGAGTAAAGTATTGTCCATCAATACTGCTAATTGTTAAATTATAGCTCTTTATTTGAGCTTGGGTATTTAGAATATACATAAAAGAACCATATCTGGAATGTCACTTGGCCAGTGATTGATCAATCTATCAAATAAGATGCAGAAGCTACATTTCAAAGTTAGGGCTGGTCATGAAGAAGCTGATATTAAGAGTGTTTGGCTTTGGCATTTTAAGCTGAGGACTTGTGTTCCAGCCATAACAAAATGGATAATGTCAATCATTCCTACATCCTTCAAATACATTACAAATTTGGGTGTTGAACCATGTTTCACTTTCCTTCACCCTTTCCAATTTTGACCAGATTGTGGACTGCACAACAAGAAAGGAACAAGACTCTGCACATGTTAAATGGTACAGCTCATACCTGTATTTAAACATGGTCCAGTGGTTGCCAGTACCACTAGGTCTGTACAGGAATGGACAGCGAAGGCTGAGGAGGCTCTGAAGAATGCCTTTGAGCACACCGACTAGGATATACTTTGTGACTCACATGGCAAGGACATTGAGGAATTGAGCCACTGTATTGCAGACTACATAAAGTTTTGTATGAATAACACAGTCCCCACAAATATTGCAGTTTTTCCAAGAATAGGCCATGGATCACAAAAGAACTAAAAACCCTACTGAACAAGAAAAAGAGAGCCATCAAGTCTAGAGATAAGGATAAAATCAAGCGGGTGCAGTTAGAACTGAAAAAGAAGCCTGTGAGGGAAATGCCTACTACAGAGACAAACTTGAGCACAAGATACATCAGAACAATGTGAAAGAAATATGGAATGAGATGAGGACTATCACTGGCAATGACTGTTAAACATGCATACAGTAGGTAGGGAACAAGAACAGAGCTAATAAACTGAGCCAATTCTTCAACAGGTTTGAATCATTCTTGTCAGTACAGCCTTTCCCCAACATTGCCTGCCTCTGTGTGCAAACTGACTGTGCAAGCTGAGGGAATGCCAGAATTCCAACTTTCATCTGCAGCCTGCACAGCCTTTCCCTACAATGTCATCATACCTGTGGTTTCTAGCCCCCCACCGCTGCCTGAACTATACATATCTGGTGATCAAGTGAGGAGATTGCCGGGAAAATTATGCATTAATACTGTAAGTCTTCAGGACTGGATGGAATCAGCCCAAGCGTGCTGAAAACATGTGCCAGTCAGCTCTTTGGGGTGCTTCAGCACCTGTTCTCCCTTTCCCTGAATTTCCAGAAGTTTCCCCAGCTGTAGAAAACATCCTGTGTGGTCTCAATGCCAAAGAACGGGCATTCCAGTGATCCTATAGACTTCAGCCCATTTGCTGTTACTTCATACACTATGAAGACCTTTGAGAGGCTGGTCCTAAAACAGCTATAACTCCTGGTCCCAGAACATCTGTATCCTCTTCATTTTGCCTAACTACTTTCGTCTACATGTGCCACACAGCCTACTCCCACTTGGACAAAGCTGGTACCACAGTCAGGATAATGTTTCGTTGACCTATTCAGTGCTTTTAACTTTGGTCTGCCTCATCAACTGTGGAAAAAGCTCAAGGTATTGAATCTTGATGCTCCAACAATCTCCTGCATCATGGACTACCTGACCAGCAGACAGCAGTTTTTGAGGATGAGGGAGTATGTGCCAAAATATGAAAAGAGAGTGTAATACTGGAGCACTTCAATGAATTGTCCTGTTTCCCTTCCAGTTTAACCTCTACACAACAGACATCCAGCATAATACCAGTGTTTGCTGCATTAATAAAGGAGATGAGTTAGAGTACAGGAAAGTCATGGAGGACTGTCTTTTGGTG
Organism: Polypterus bichir lapradei; assembly: GCA_026402145.1. NCBI lineage: Eukaryota > Metazoa > Chordata > Cladistia > Polypteriformes > Polypteridae > Polypterus > Polypterus bichir. Next base: position 24,343,803 of record JANRMT010062837.1, on the reverse strand, counting down.
CAGGGACAATAACCTGCAACTCAACATCAGCAACACAAAAACTGGTAGTGGACCTTCAATGTGCCAAGAAGCCTCTGAGATGAGTCACCACTCAGGGAGAGGATGTGGAAGTGGTGCAGAGCTACAAGTACCTGGGGATTCACATGAACAACAGACTGGAGTGCTCTGACAAAACAGTGTGTTGTGTAAGAAAGGCCAGAGCAAACTGTACTTGGTAAGGAGACTTGGATCTTTTGATTTGTGCAGCAAGCAGCTGGAAATGTTCTACCAGTCCATAGTAGCCAGTGTGGTGCTCTGGGGAAGCAACCTGAGCACAAAAGAAGCACAACGTCTGAACAAACCTATCAGGAAAGCCTGTCCCAACACAAGACAAACCCTGGACACGCTGGAAGTCGTTGTGGAAAAGAGGATGATGGCAAAATTGGATGCTGTCTTAAAAAGTCCCCTCCATCCCCTTTTGGAGGCACTACTTTGGAACAATTTTACCTACAGTCTCTTTCCACCATGGTGTGCTATGAAGCATCTCTTGGGGTCTTTTCTACCTGCTTCTATCAGGTAATTCAATTCTTCCATCCAATGCACTTAATTAATTTATTTATTCTTTAACAATTGATTGATTGGCGAGTCCAAACACGGGAGTGGTGTTGGTAAATGGGCACTCGGTGGTGGCTCTGTTTGACTCCGGCAGCAACATAACCATTATCGCTCGCCGTTATGTGTTAACGCGACAGTGGCTGAAGCAACATTTACAAGTCACTTGTGTGCATGAAGAGACCAGGTCTTACCGTTCCGCACAGTGCTATATCACCTGGAAGGGGGAATTGTCCAAGTTGTTGGTCGCGGTGTTGCCCAAACCCCCCTATCCAGTAATTTTGGGACAAGACTGGTCGCACAGAAAATGCGGTAAGACACACACCGCTCCCGGGGCCTCACTGGGTCTGGCTATGAGGGGGCAAGGCACCCTTCCCGCGGTCTCCACGCTGTGCCCTGGGGCAGGCCGTAATGGCGCAAGCACATCGGGGGACGCTTCCCCAGCGACGGACCCTGAGCCGGAGCTATCCGCCGGTGAAGGGACGAGCCAGGGAACTCTCCCGCTGACTGCCTCCCAAGATCCCCTGAGCAACTTGGACCATCAATTCCGGTCCACGCCTGCCTCCTTTAAAAGGGAGCAGTGGAATGACGATTCCCTGCGGTTTGCCCGGAATGCGGTTGTTCTTCCAGGCAGCTCACCAGCTGAAGAATCCATACCACGCGAGCCCTTTTTTGTACTCGAAAATGATCTGTTGTATCGGGTAGCGACCCATGAGGGCGAGGTGCGGAAGTTGCTGCTAGTCCCGCGTACCTTCCGGCAGGAGGTATGTGAACTAGCTCACGCTCACCTCCTAGGCACCCACCTCGGGGCCGAAAAGACTTTGGAAAGGGTAAAACTCCGCTTCTACTGGCCCGGGGTCAACGAGGAGGTCCGGCGTTTCTGCCAATCCTGTCCAGAATGTCAGACTCGCCAGATTCCTAGGAGGGACCACGCTCCTCTCGTCCCTATACCCCTGATTGACATCCCCTTTGACAGAATAGGGGTGGACTTAGTAGGACCCCTGGAGCCCTCAAACCGTGGCCATAAGTACATATTGGTCATGGTGGATTACGCTACTCGATACCCAGAGGCGGTTCCCCTGCGCTCCGCTAATACTAAAAATATCGCACGGGAACTAGTCAACTTATTCTTTAGAGTGGGGATACCCAAAGAAGTCCTTACGGACCAGGGTACCCCCTTCACCTCGGATACGTTCAGGGAGGTTGCCAAATTACTCCGGATAAAGCACCTGAAGACGTCTGTCTATCACTCGCAAACAGACGGGCTGGTAGAGCGTTTTAATCAGACGCTTAAACAGATGCTCCGCAAAGTAGTCAACGCCGATGGCAGGAATTGGGACCAGCTCTTACCGCTTGTGCTTTTAGCCTACCGCGAGGTACCCCAGGCCTCTACGGGCTTCTCCCCTTTTGAGTTGCTGTATGGGCGACAACCCCGTGGACTTTTGGACATACTAAAAGAGGGCTGGGAGGCTGAGGCCCTTCCCTCCTCCAATATCCTGGAGTATGTGGCGCAACTGCGCGACAGGCTGGCTAAAATCAGGCCACTCCTAAAGGAGCACGTGATGCGTGCGCAGGCAGTGCAGGCCCGGTGTTACAACCGCAACTCCGTCCTCCGGGAGTTCCGCCCGGGGAACCGAGTGATGGTGCTCGTCCCTACCTCCCATTCCAAGTTACTGGCTCACTGGCAAGGGCCATACGAGGTTAAGGAAAGAAAGGGGCTCGTCGACTATCTGGTAAAACATCATGTCAATTTATTAAAACCTTGGAAGGACAGGGAGGAGTCTCCCCACACACGTAGATCCCTCTCCCTATTCTCTAGCATGTCTGCCCTTAACCTCGGCGACAAGCTAACACCCCTACAGCGGCGGAAGATAACCCATGCAATCCAGGCCGTACCCGAAGTAGTGAGCGAGTCGCCAGGCCGGACCTTGCTGATTGCGCACGATATAGTCACAGACCCCGGAGTAATCGTCCGGGAGAGGCCCTATAGACTCCCGGAGGCAAAACGCGCTGAAGTGGAACTAGAGGTGCAACATATGTTGGATATGGACATTATCGAGGAAAGCCATAGTCCCTGGTTCAGTCCTATCGTCCTCGTTTCCAAGCCGGACGGCTCCTGGAGGTTCTGTAATGACTTCAGACGTCTGAATCAGGTCTCCAAATTCGATGCCTACCCGATGCCCCGCATTGATGACCTACTTGAACGGCTGGGTACGGCTCGATACTTGACTACTCTTGATATGACGAAAGTGTATTGGCAAATTCCTTTAATGGCATCTGCAAAAGAAAAGACGGCCTTTAGCACCCCTAGCGGACCTTGGCAATACAAGGTCCTCCCATTTGGGCTGCACGGCGCCCCGGCGACCTTCCAACGTCTGGTGGATAGAGTGCTGAAGCCCCACCAGTCCTATAGTGCCGCCTACCTGGATGACGTGGTCATCTATTCCGGCACCTGGGAGGAGCATCTATTGCAGATCTCTGCTGTCCTCACAACACTAGCTAAAGCCGTTCTCCGCATTAACCCTCACAAGTGTTTTTTTGGCTTGAAGGAGGCCAAGTATTTAGGCTATCTAGTGGGACAAGGGCAGGTGAGGCCGCAATGTTCAAAAATCAAAGCCATCGTGGAATGGCCCCATCCGAATACCAAGAGACAAGTGCAGGCTTTCTTGGGGCTGGCGGGGTACTACCGCCGGTTCGTACCCCGTTTTTCCAAAAGGGCAGCACCCTTGACCTGTTTAACAAAAAAAGGCGCTCCCTTACACGTGGTATGGAACGACAAAGCAGAACAAGGCATTCAGTGACCTGAAAAAGGCCCTAACGTCGGCACCTGTATTAAAGACACCCGATTTTGGGCTCCCTTTTATTCTCCAGACTGACGCTTCGGACACAGGCCTGGGGGCCGTGCTGAGCCAAAGCGTCGATGGTGTCGAACACCCCATAATGTACTTAAGCCGGAAACTGCTGGACCGAAAGACCAGGTATGCGGCGGTGGAGAGGGAAGCCTTGGCCATTAAGTTGGCAGTGACCCACCTCCGTTACTACCTGTTGGGCCGCGAATTCACTCTGGTGACTGATCACGCTGCGCTTCAGTGGATGTCCCTGCACAAGGAGTCGAATCCGCGGGTCACCAGGTGGTTCCTGGACTTACAGCCGTATAAGTTCACTGTCACTTATCGTCGCGGCAACCTTCAGGCCAACGCCGATGCCCTCTCTCGCATCCACGACCTCTCGGTTAGGTCCGCCTGACCTGACGGTCTTGGGCTAAGGGGGGGTTCGTGTCACGCACGTGCGATTAGGAGATCCCTACGGACGGACCCTAGCACGCTTCGGAAGGGATTTGCCGGCAGGGAGTGGTGGGGTACTAACCTTTCTCCTTTGCTTTCTTACAGAACAAAAGACGCTCCGCCACCATAAGCCTCATTTTCCCGCAGTACGTTACTTCCGCCCTTCCTCCGCCATTGTTCCTGACGTCATCGATCCTATCTTCCCTCACGGTTCCTTCCCAGCATTCCTCCACTTCCAGCTCCTCCTTTATAAAATGGCTGCCGACGCTAGTATCGGTGTTGCGCATATGAACAATTTATGTTTATATATTTTGACCTGATTTTGAACTTTGTTTATAGTATACGGGGCCGGAAACCCCAAACCTTTACGCTGTGTCTTTGTCTTATTTTACACTGTGTATTTACAACACAAATAATTTGACTTAATTTTGTTTTTACTTCGTAGAAAAAAATCATCACAGTAATAGCCTGCTTTGCTTTCTTTAACTCTTCTGATTATTCTTACAACTGATTAAAACCTAATTACAAGCACTGTATCAGACTCTTTAACAATCATACCAAATATGCACAAAATTATCCTCTTTCATTCCCCATCCTTTATCAAATACATACTTCAAAAAGCACATACACTAATGTAACCAGTAATTATTTTTGTCATTTATAAAAGATTTTGAAAGTATGTAAATAAATATTTTCACTTTCACATAGGGGTTTTTTACAGTTTTAAATTCTATTAAAAAGTGTACTTCTACAAAATTCCACTCAAATTTATAGGGCAATCCGCTCTCTCAATCCACAAAATAGTAAATGACAATTCAAGGTAAATCCATCCATCCATTATCCAACCCGCTATATCCTAACTACAGAGTCACAGGGGTCTGCCGGAGCTAATCCCAGCCAACACAGGGCACAAGGCAGGAAACAAACCCTGGGCAGGGCGCCAGCCCACCGCTGGGCGCGCATACACACTCATACCAAGCACAATTTAGAATCACCAATGCACCTAACCTGCATGTCTTTGGACTGTGGGAGGAAACCCACGCAGACACGGGGAGAACATGCAAACTCCACGCAAGGAGGACCCAGAAAGTAAACCCAGGTCTCCTAACTGCGAGGCAGCAGCGCTACCCACTGTGAAACTGTGCCACCCTTCAAGGTAAATGCACATTGGTTTTACAGTTTTGTTCAGTTTTATATTGCATAAGTCCTATTTCTATGCTATACATAGATTCAGAAAAAGTTAATTCTGGCCTCTTTTTGTAGTTTTGCACAACTCATTATTATTTAGTCCTCATTGACTTCTAAAACTTAATATAATCTATGGTTAAGGGACAAACTGCACAACACATTTTTTAAACTTGGTAATTATTTAATCAACAGAAAAGAAGCCAACATTCAGATGTCCGATAGCTTTTAGGACCTCTTTTGGCAGCAATAACTTAAAGAAATATTTTTCTGTATAAAAATGCTGGAGGAATTCTGACCTACTTCTTTTCTGAGTTTTATGTTTATTTATGTTCTAGGGGGCTTACCCCCTGCTAACTTTGCTCACCAACCCCCCGGCCTGTGCTATGCACCAGCCACTTCACGTCTCTGCCACTCATGTTGTGAAGAGGGAGGCTTAATGCACCCCAAGGAGACGTGGTCACTCCTCCAAAACCCACTCTTAAACGGTGATACAATAGGAAACAAATACAGTTTTTTTTACCTCCTCTTTGCTCAATCAGCTGCTGGGATCTGTGATCTGCATCTTCAAACAATTAAAAGCCTGTACAGCAGCTGTCTTTGTCATCTACTCTTTATCTTTTTTTTCCGTCCTAGGCGTGGTTAAATGTCTAGGCACAAAGTCTCATCTCTAGGATGTGAGTGTTTGATATTTTAGTTAATAATTTAAAAATGGAATAAGAATCTGACTATCTAAAAGCATCACATTAAAGTTCGATAAATATATATATACATATATATATTGTACTGTATATATGTTGGTTTTAAAATAAGCCAAATTTAAAGCATGGCAAAAAAGTCACATAAAATCATTGCACTTTTAGACTTAGGATTTTATATATATATATATATATATATATATATATATATA
>JANRMT010062837.1:24325352-24337433 GCA_026402145.1 Polypterus bichir lapradei | reverse complement strand
TTCCCACCATGGTATTTCAAAAGGATCTGGACTTTGATTTGGTCATTTTACAAATTCAGTTATTGCTTTTAATACAATACACTAAAATTTAATAAAAGTGGAGTAATGTCTCTTTCTTGCTATGGAATGGCAACTACTGAGTATACTAACATACCAAATTAAATTAAAATAACATAATGTCTGCTGAGTATACTAACATACCAAAGGAAAAAAGTAATTCATATCATTTGCAGCTTTTGTAAGGTTGAAAGCAACACTACTGTGAAGACCCCACACAATGAGCAAAGGAGGGTCCTGTATCAAATTTTAAGTGAATAATTACTATTATGTGATATTTCTTACTTTAGCATTGGTATGTTTAGTGTTACAGATTAGCACCTGAGGAGCTGCTATATAGTATTTTGTCTGTTCAGTGTCTTCCACTAAGCCACTTTTAAAATTACAATTACCATAAATAGCTACACTAGTTAAGTAAATGTAAATAGTTAAATATATTTTCAAAATTTAAAACTTAAATCTTAGTTATTGCTTGCTTCAAATGAAGTTTCCCAACATTCTCAGAATTTTCTGACATTCAACCTTCTTAAAATAAAACTGGTATCTTTGACAAATATTTCTCTTTATTATCTACATTCTATTGACAAGGTCTCACATATAAGAACAGCTTAGTCTATTATAATACAGGCACTTTCAGTTGGGTTAAAGGTTGTATGAATTCCTGTCATCTATTTAGTTTAAAAAAATATTTTACCAGGGCTTTGAAGGCAATATCAAGACAAGATTTCTGAGGTCTTTCATACTGACATCTAAAGTAGGCTTGACAGGTGTTTTTTGTGAATAAGAAAATACTGTATTACAAATGAAGCAACAATATTTTATATTCACTACAGTTGCTGTATTACTATAAAGACTTAAAGTAAACATAATGAAAACATATTCATTTCTTTTGTATTTAGGTATATACAATATTACAACAACTCCTATAGGTAATAGTATTTGCACATATATGTTAAAATAGTGTTTGAAACAGGTTACAGTTATATACGAAATGTGTGTCAAATATAATGACTTGTTTTGTCATGGAAGGGTTCCAATGGTGACTCTATCCTCACATTCAAACTTCCTATTTATTCCATAGTATCTACAAATCTTTGACTCTTGTATTAATTCACACTTACCCTCCTCTAGCTGAGATGCATCTGCTGTCTGCAGCTCCATTTTGTGGTGACCGTCAGGTTGAATTTGAGTTGACTGTGTCTATGGTTAAAACACTTATTCACGTCTGTGATGGTGCGGGTTAGCTCCACCCTCCTAAAACCATAATGGGTGCCTCCTGAACCTGCATCCGTCAATAATCATAACTGAATATTGGGCCATGGCAAGTGAGGACACACACAACAACTGCAATGAATGGGTGTTAAAGTGCAAGAGTTTTTAATCCATAAGAGCTTTTAAAAAAAAATTCTTCCCATATTCAATAAATAATTAATCTAATAAATATATCCCATGCCCAAGGTGAAGTTTAAAAACCAAATAAATAATTTATAAATAAGTTAAAAATCCAAGGTAAAATAAAATCAGGATCTACATTTTTGTAAAATCCCCAGACACAAGACGCAAGGCATTTGTGTTGCACCTCTTCCTTTGCTCTGCTGCAGCAACCATCCTTCTGCCCATTGCCGTCTTGCCTTCCTTGCCCTGCTTTATCTCCATCTGCTCCATTTTTTTCTCTCCTTCAGCCCAGCACTTCTCTGTCTAGTCTTACCTACTCACTGTTCCAGGTCTCGCAGTCAGCCGAGCCATTGGCAACCGGGATCCCACTCAGACATGCCTTAGCCACGACTGCCTCAGTCGGTGCGTCTGCCATGATTGCCAAAGTTGTCTTCCCACATCTTCTTCTCACAAAAAATTGGCACCTGTCAGATCCCTAAGGAGACTGCCAGTCGTCCCTCGCTCTCCCATTACTGTTCAGCGGGAACTCATCCGTTCCAAGAAGGTTGATCACGCATTCCTCCAAGGGATTCCTGACCGCTTGCCTCCCCTCCTTCATATGGGCTGATCAAGTAATAATTTCACCTACTTTTTCAGACTCTCTCTTTTCCATTTTTTCAGTTCTCTCAATGTCTTTCTGTTCTCCCATCTGACTCCCCCTTATATGCCTCAGTGGGTGCAATGACTCTAATGCATTCCGCATGAAGTCAATGAGGCAATCAAGGCAAACCACATTCTCACATGTGCAGGTGTGCCCCATGTCGATCAGCCCACCAACTCAGTACAGCTGTGTGTGAGTCCACACACCTGCAGAGATCGGGCCAGCCACTTATTTATTTATTAATCTTAATGACTACTTGCTGCTTAGCCACAGACCCATTTTACAGCATCTTCTCTTATCTCAAGACCCCAGGCAATTTATTTGAAATAGTTCAGAAGGGGAAGCAGAGAAGCAGGTTCCAAACTTTGTTCTCCAATACAGAATAACTTCTTCTAAAATAAGGTTCTTAATGTGCCAAAAACCAAACCAAACCAAATGAATGAGGCAATTCAGAACAGTACAACCTAGAAAGAGAGTAACTGTTCTTGTTGGAGGTCTAAGCACCCAGTGTGCCTAGTTATCAAGTGGCTCTTTCAAGATTGTGTTGTACTTAAGATCCAACAGGTATTTGATCCAGAATGGTCTCTGGATGGATAGTGGTGAAAGGTGAGAGACAAGTAACTGCTGGCAAGCGCTACAGTATACTTATACTGGCTTAGCTCATCCTTACTTTAACTCCTTGGACAAAAGGGGTGTCATAGTTTAGAAGACAACTTCCTTCCCGTGTTCTAGTCATGCCTCTGAACCAGTGCTGGCTAGACAAAGCCTGTTATGAAACCTTCTACCAATCAGTATTCCTCTCATGGTTGTCTGCTAGTTTAGTTTAGTCCTCTTTAAACTGGCTCTCACCTGTTTTACAGTGAGAATAGCAAGCAGCAAAGTTCTTATTGTTGCAAGTTACAGTGGAAAGAGAGAGAGAGAGAGAGAGGTTAAGAACATGTGCTGATCACTCAATTAACCACCTGGATTGGGACCCAAGTGCAGCGGATGACACCTCAGCAACACACTGAAACAGTGTGATTTTTTTTACAGAGGCTGGAGTGCAACTGAATAGGTTTGTTTTAAACGTTAAAGTTTTACTATAGTACATAATTTATTACTATGACTTTATCAATAAATTATTTTATTATATTTTTTGTATTTATTAATAATAATTTCAATGTGAAAGTAAACACATCAATAATTCTCAGTTAGCAGGTATATCCGAACTACTGTGTAACTAAAAGCTTTTCTCTATATTATATCTTTAGCTTTTTGTTTTGTTTTATTTTTTAACTTACAATGTGGCGAAAAGTTTTGAGAATAGCACTATTATTGGTTTTCACAATTTTGCTGCTTCAGTGTTTTTAGATCTTTTTGTCAGATGTTTCTAAGGTATATTGAAGTGTAAATACAAGCATTTCTTAAGCTTCAAAGGCTTTTATTGACAATTAGATTACGTTTATGCAAAGAGTCAGTATTTGCAGTGTTGGGCCTTCTTTTTCAAAACCTCTGTAGTTCACCCCGGCATGCTGTCAATCAACTTCTGGGTCAAATCCTGACTAATGGTAGCCCATTCTTGCATAATCAATGCTTGGAGTTTGCCAGAATTATTGGGTTTTTGTTTGTCCACCCATCTCTTGAGGATTGGCCACAAGTTCTCAATTGGATTAAGGTCTAGGGAGTTTCCTAGCCATGGACCCAAAATGTAGACATTTTGTTCCCCAAGCCACTTAGTTATCACTTTGGCCTTTTGCCTTAAGGCATTGTTTGTCACCAAACTGTGCTTCAATGGTTGGAAGAAGTTGCTCTCATAGGATGGTAACAAAAGAATATGTAAGAGCCATTTTCCTAGTTCTATAAAATGTATGAATATTTACTAGATGATAATGCATAAAATATGGAAGGTTCCTATAACCCCCGTGAATAGAAATGAGTTGGTATTTTCCTGTCATTTTCTAATAGTTTTGAGCAAACAAAGTTCTCCAGTTAGTGTCTAGCCTTGCCTTGCGTAAGGTATAGAGGCATACGGTTTTTTAACCGTGTCCTTGTTTGTGCTCACTTTCGTGCTTGCGCACGTGAACGTGCCTGGGTGCATGTCTATGTGCCAACGGCCTACGGGCCTTTTGAGTGTGAAGTAACTCTTAAAATAAAAGATTTAAGTGTTGAACCGTATGTTTAAGGCATACAGAAGAAGAAATTAAGAACTTTTAAGTACAGAAATAACCAAAGCTTCTTAAGAAAAACTAAGTCTATAGAAGATACATTTTTTCCAATTTTTTTGCCTTTATTCTATGTGTGTAACTATTTTTCTTTTTATTCTTGTGTGGATTATTTGCTTTTAACTTTCAATAAATATTTTAAAATGAACTTTTGGACTGTGAGATTTCTTTGACACGCGTCTTACCCGTGCCTGACTTCGCCTTATACATCAGCGGCTACACTAAAGTTAAAAAACCTGCCTGAAGTTTTGAAACCTGCTTAAGATCTGAACCTGTCAAGGACTGAAAGTTTAAAATTGCCTTGGATTATAAAAGAAAGCAAGCCTGCATTTTCAACGCCCGGGAACGCCATGGCATTTGAGTCCGGGAGCCAGAGAGCATTTCGAACCCCCATTGAAAGTAACAGTGCTGTGAGTGGAAGTCACGATGATCATGATGTTTCAATGGAAGATCATCTTCATGACGACATAAAGCCGTCCAATTCATTAACAACTAAACTTCAATCCGAAATGGACTGCAAATACAAACAATTATCTAGTGTGATGAAGACCGTGAAAGATTTACAAAAAAATGAATTTAACTGTGAAGCTATAAAATCGATCATCGAGAACTCGTTCTTTAACCAGAGAATGGAATATAAAAGGTTAAGTGACAAACTCTTATCCCTCCAGAGCAATGAAGATATACGGAAAATGTTACAAAAGGACTTTAAAGCTAAAATGGAAATTTTTCGCACATTTTCGGAAAATACGATGGAATGGGTTTTTGAAGTACGTCAAAATATAAGCTTCAACCAGCAGCCCGACTTTACGGCTAACCAATTCAAGGATTACAGAACGACGAATGACATTTCTGACGTTTCTCCAAAAGATAGCATCTCACAGGTTTCCATTCAAAGTAAAAGTCATATAAGTTCGGCTGCCAATTCAGCCAAAGCCTCCCAAATCTCCGCAAAATCTAAACGTAGGGCAAGTTCAGCCGGGACTTCTATTAGCGCCATCAGATCTCAAGAGGCAGCACACGCTGTGCTGTTGGCTAAAGCAGAGAATCGAAAAAAGCAACAGGCTCTAGATATGAAAGCAGCACAGCTGAAAGCCAAATGGCAAGCTGAGGAAGCACAGCTGAAAGTTAAAAGAGATCAATTAGCTTTAGAGGCTGCTATAGCAGAATCCGAAGCAAAATTGGGAGTTCTTAAAAGACGCTATCGAAGTTCAGATAAACCCAATTCTAGTAACGTCCCTCAGAAACCAGATGTGAGAAGCGCAAAACCACAAGAAGCAAGTATTCGTGACTTTCCACGTAACAACGAAAGTAAAAAAAATCCCCAGCAATTTCTTTATCAGCAGGACAATAAAGAGCCAGCACCTCTTCAACAATCGCTTTACAATAAGCGCCATGATCAACAGAAAGAACAACAGTATAAGACACAAGCGCCTTATGTACCACACAAAAAGATCCCAATATTTGACGGTGATCCCTTGAAATATGTGGACTTTATAGGAACATTTGACCGAGCTATCGATGAGGCGATAGAGAATCCGCAAGATAAATTGGACCTATTGGCACAGTTTACTAAAGGTTCACCTCACGAGATTGTTAAAAACTGTAAACACTTGTCACCGTTAGAAGGTTATCAAAAGGCCAGAAAGAAACTTGAAAGTCTTTATGGAAACCAGCTACAGAAAGCCGATGCCTATATGAGAAAAGACAAAGGGCGGCAACAAATAAAACCAAACGATGGAGAAGAACAGAACGATTATACAAACTTTCTTGGCGAATGTATAAATATTATGCCCAACTTACAAAGCGGACAACGATTTGAAAGTAAGGATAACCTTCCTACTAAAGTCTCCAATCTTCCTCAAGACCTACTAGCACCATAGCAATGCAAAGTACAGAGTATTGAAAGTAAGGAGAGCAGGCGAATATCTCTCGCCGATCCAGTGAACTTTCTTAACGAACAGCCAACATCAGCTTTGGATCCCGCGTACAGCTTAACTCCACAAAGCTATACCTTCAAGAAGGAATAGGACAAAACTGATCGAGACAATTATCCCTTGAAAGGCGTCGTGAGAGAAAGCAGCTTTGTTACAAACGTTTCTGCAGCGGACGAAAAAATGGATGCAGACACCTCAGTCAAAACGGAGGAGATGGCTGGACATACAAGCGGTAAGCACTGTCTTTTTTGCAATGAAAATCACGATCTTAATGAATGCAGTGCAATTCAGACATTAACTTATGAAAGTAAAATTGACTTTTTGAAATCTAAAGACTTATGTTTTAAGTGCCTTAAACAAGGACATTTTAGTAAAGACTGTGAAGAAAACATTAAATGCCAAATATGTTCTCAGTTGCATCCAGTAATTCTGCATATGAATAAGGAAAAAGGCACCGACGATAAAGCCACGCCTCCTAAAGAGGAGAACGTTAAGTCGAAAGAGGAAAACATTTCTTTTGCCCAAATTTCTGTTGAACTGCTAGAGACTTGTTCTGATACCGGGGCCGGTAAAGAGTGTGTCTTAGCTGTGACTCCAGTTCAAGTTAAGTCCAAAACGAGTGAAAAATATATTGAAACATATGCTCTAATAGACCCATGTAGCACAGCCACTTATCAAGGTTTTTCTCTAAATGAACAGTTGCTGAAAGGACCTGATTTAACTAATACACTCATTGGAGTTCTTACAAGATTTAGAGAGGAACCAAATGCTCTCATGGCAGACATTAAATCAATTTTCTATCAAGTGAAAGTACCAGAAAAAGACATGGATCTTCTTCGTTTTCTGTGGTGGCCCGAAGGTAATCTAAACAATGAACTTGAGGAATACAAAATGACAGTGCATCTTTTGGGGGCTACTTCGTCGCCCAGTAGTGCCTCATATTGCCTGCCGAGCTTATTCTAAGAGAACTGTGTAAAGAAAAATATGCTTGGTTCCTTAAGTTTAAAGAAGTGCTAATGTGTTTGAAAGAAGAGAGAAAGGCAATTCAATATACAGTTAGCAAATCTGGACATAGCCCAGAAAGACAAAAGATGCTGATCGCGAAACCTATGAAGAAATACAAATCAACAATGAGACTAAAGCCACTGTCTCTAGATAACTTGTCTAAAGCAGAAAATGAGCTTATTCGCCTAGTACAAGCTTACCCAGAAGAAGTTAAAGCACTAAGTAAAAATCAGCCTATAAAGAAAAGCAGTAAAATCATTAAACTGGATCCAATTCTACAAGAAGGAATATTAAGAGTCGGAGGAAGACTCAGCAAATCAGCTATGCCAAAGGAAGCCAAGCATCCTGCTATAGTTCAAAAAAATTTGCATATCGCTACACTCTTAATCAGACACCTTCACCAAGAGCATAGATACTGTGGACGTAATTATTTGTTAGCAGAACTACGTCAAAAATACTGGATACCTCAGGCGAACGCAGCTATCAGAAAAATAATTTCGAAGTGCACTACGTGCAGAAGATACAATGCGAAAGCTGGTGAGCAAAAAATGGCAGATTTGCCAGAAGATCGCTTGGAACCCAACAAACTGCCTTTCACTAATGTTGGAGTCGATTATTTTGGACCCTTTATTGTCAAAAGAGGACGAAGCTTAGTCAAAAGGTATGGAGTAATTTTCACCTGTTTAACAACTAGAGCTGCGCACATTGAGATTGCACTCAATTTAGACACGGATTCCTGTATCCAAGCGATACTTAGATTTAAGAGTAGAAGAAGCCGGGTTAAAATCATGTTCTCAGATAATGGAAGAAATTTTGTTGGAGCGAAAAGAGAGCTACGAGAAGCTACAAAAAATTTGGAACACGAAAAAATCGGCAAAGAAATGATGCGAAGAGAAATCAAATGGATTTTTAACCCACCATCAGCCTCTCATCAAGGCGGAGTTTGGGATCAAAATCTTCATACACTGATGTGTGAAGTGGAATCAATACTTAATAACAGACTCCTTACAGAGACATCTAACGATCCTAATGATCTGGAACCGCTAACACCCAATCATCTATTGTTATTGGACACTCAACCCGAAATGCCACCTGAACTTGTTTCAAAAAACGAATCATATCCAAGAAGACGCTGGAAACAAATTCAATACATGGCAGATTTGTTTTGGAAAAGATGGACTAAAGAGTATTTGCCAATACTTCAGGAACGTCAAAAATGGCTTACACCAAAAAGAAACTTTGAACCGGGAGACATCGTTCTAATTGTGGATAAAGCTACACCTCGCAATTCCTGGGTAATGGGTCAAGTCATCAAGACAATGCCAGATGCCAAAGGTGCGGTCAGAAGAGTTTGCATGCAAACCAAAAACAGTACACTGGACAGACCCGTGAACAAACTGTGCCTGATCCAGGAGGCATCAAGTGATTAAAATGACTTTTTTCTTTTTGCATGCCTAATTTTAAAGCTTTTTAAATTTAGTGCTTGTGTTTATACATTAGAGTTTAAGCTATAAAGTTTCCTAAGCTTAGTATTTGTGTTTTTATAGTAGAAACTAAGTTTAAGCTTCTTAAGGTTTATTTTAAGTTTGGTAAAGTAATGAAGGCTCTTATTAAGTAAAATTAAGTAATTGATTTCTGCCCTAGCATAAACAATTAGGGGCCAGATGTGTAAGAGCCATTTTCCTAGTTCTATAAAATGTATGAATATTTACTAGATGATAATGCATAAAATATTGGAGGTTCCTATAACCCCCGTGAATAGAAATGAGTTGGTATTTTCCTGTCATTTTCTAATAGTTTTGAGCAAACAAAGTTCTCCAGTTAGTGTCTAGCCTTGCCTTGTGTAAGGTATAGAGGCATACGGTTTTTTAATCGTGTCCTTGTTTGTGCTCACTTTCGTGCTTGCGCACGTGAACGTGCCTCGGTGCATGTCAATGTGCCAACGGCCTACGGGCCTTTTGAGTGTGAAGTAACTCTTAAAATAAAAGATTGAAGTGTCGAACCGTATGTTTAAGGCATACAGAAGAAGAAATTAAGAACTTTTAAGTACAGAAATAACCAAAGCTTCTTAAGAAAAACTAAGTCTATAGAAGATACATTTTTTCCAATTTTTTTTGCCTTTATTCTATGTGTGTAACTATTTTTCTTTTTATTCTTGTGTGGATTATTTGCTTTTAACTTTCACTAAATATTTTAAAATGAACTTTTGGACTGTGATATTTCTTTGACACGCGTCTTACCCGTGCCTGACTTCGCCTTATACATCGGCGGCTACAGGATACATTAATTTGATATGAAGAAAATTAAAGAGAATTGGATTTGTCTACTCAGATTTGTTGAGTAGAATGCTAAAAGTATTTTCGAATCTAGGTTGATGGTCAGTTCAGATTTTTTGATTGTGCCCAGCTTTATAATGGTTACCTCCTCCACCCCATCCACACATGTTCTATGTGAATGATTTCCAGCATTAAAAAGAGAGGTAGAAACCTAGCTAGCTAATGAAATAAACAATTTGAAGCAAAAAAGATAAAATGATATCTAAAAAAATCAATAAATCATTTCACAATAAGCCAAAATGGTAAATACAGACATCCTCCAAGGCCAGACTTCAAAGCGGCGACTCCTTTGCAATACAGCAAATACGTACAATCTGCAAACAGCCTTTTAACTTCTCTCCCCCAGTGCCAACTATGGGTGCCTATTGCCTGTTCATCTGCTGGGTTTTAAATGTAATATAGACATGTTTCTTTTCCTAAGAGAGAAATGGAATGACTCAGTGTACAAAAAATGTCCCCCTCTGACATCAGTGAAGGACACTGAAAGCTAGAGAATAGAAATGGGTCTTCAATGCAGTTTCAGATGGTTCAAGTGAAAGTGACTCCTTAATGTAATGAGGTAAAGAGTTCCACATATGAGGTGCAGCAGCTGCAAAAGCCCTGTTTCCCTGTATAAGGCTTAGTGCAAGGGACCATAAGAGACAACTGACAAGTAGATCTAAACCCTCTAGATGGCTGGTGTAAAAAACACAATTCGGATAAACATGCAGTAGCATACCCATATAATTATTTAAAAACTAGCAACAAAATTTTAAAGTCAATTCTGAAACTAACAGGCAGCCACTGTAAAGAGTGTAAAATTGGAGAAACAGAATCAAACTTCTTTCCCCAACCAATAAAACAGGCAGCAGCATTCTGAACCAACTGCAACCTGCATATCAGGGATTTGCTGATCCCAGAATACAATGAGTTACAGTAATCAAACCGAGAAAAGATACAAGCATGAGTAGCTTTGACCTTAGCTAAAAGACGAAGTTGGAAAAAGCAATTCTTTACTACAGAGTTAATCTGTTTCTCAAAAGAGAGGTTACTGTCAAAAATGACACCAAAATTGCAAAAGTCAGTGAAAGAGCATAGAAGTTCTAAACCAATTTGAGCTTTAGCAGGGGGACGATTGAGATCAAGAAAATTGTCACCCATCCAGGATCTTAGTTCAAAAAAGACAATTGTACAGCTGATTAATTACAGAGTTACAAACAGGAAAATAAACCTGTGTATCATCAGTATAACAGTGTAAAGAAATATTAAAATTTCTGAAAATAGCCCCTTTAGGATTAAGATAAATAGAAAATAAAATAGGACCCAAAATAGAACCCTGAGGAATACCACATTTAACAGGAGTAGTAGACAAGAAACAGGAAATTGAAAGACACTGAAAAGTGTCTACCAGCAAGATATGACCTAAATCAGTTAAGAGCAGCTCCTTTATGTCCCACCAGATGTTCAAGCTGCAACAGCAAGATCTCATGGTCAATAGTATCAAAAGCTGCAGAAAGGTCTAGGAGGACATGGACTGCAGCACTACCTGAGTCAGTAATAGAGATATCATTAAATACTTTCAGGGGGGCTGTTTCAACACCATGAAAACTCAGAAAGCTATAATTGGAAGATTTCAAATAAATTATTGGAAATAAGATGATCAACCAATTGATTATAAAGAAAGAAAAAAGGTGAAGGGTAATTAAGATCTAAAGAATATAAAAAAAATGAAACATTTTTATTAAATGTCAGCAAAAAATTAAAGAACATAAGGTGAATAGTTACAGAAACAATCAGAAACAAATTGATAGTACACAGCTTCTTAAAACACAGCAAAGAAAGGTGATTACTAAAGCAGGTGTGGTATATGGCCGGCAGGTTATCCCGACCAATACCCCCAGGCCGCCAGATGGAGCCCTCCATGCAACATGGAGGTGCCCCGAAATACAGCAGGGCCTCATGGACCTTGGAGTTTTAATGCACAGCCCTGCTGGATACCATGGGGGCCGCCAGGGGATGCTGCAGGGAGGCCCAGGCACTTCTATTTGCCTTATAGCCAGGAAGTACTTCCCAGTCAAGGGGACAGAGGAAATGACGTACTTCCGGGCTGAAGAAAAGGAGTTCTCCCGACCTGGAAGTGTTATAAAGTCACATGGACTGAGGGACAGAAACACTTCCGGGTCAAGAAGTATAAAAGGACTGTGGGAGATCCCAGCAGGGAGCCAAGTTGGGAGGAAGGTGACTGAGCTGCTGGAAGGTGTGGAGGATTGTGTTACAGTGGAACCTCGGTTCACAAACGTCCCGGTTCACGTACAACTCGGTTCACGACCAAAAAGCTCGCCAAACTTTTGCCTCGGTTCACAACCACACACTCGGTATACGAACAAGCCAGTTTCCCTTGCCTGTCTGAGCTGAGCTGAGAGAGAAAGAGAGAGAGAAAGAAAGAGAGAGCAAGAGCGAGCGAGCACGTGCCTGCTGGGGAGAGGGAGGAGGAGATTGCTGCACGTGTTTGCTGAACAAGCCAGTTTCCC
>JANRMT010062837.1:24283835-24325342 GCA_026402145.1 Polypterus bichir lapradei | reverse complement strand
CACGTGCCTGCTGGGGAGGGGGAGGAGGAGATTGCTGCACGTGTTTGCCGAACAAGCCAGTTTCCCTTGCCTCCTGAGCTGAGAGAGAGAGAGAGAGAGAGAGAGCAAGAGCGAGCGAGCACGTGCCTGCTGGGGACGGGGGGGAGGAGATTGCTGCACGTGTTTGCCTGCCTATCTGCAGGCAGTAAGTGAACCATCCCCCCGATTCCACGTGCCTGCTGGAGAGGGGGAGGAGGAGGAGGAGATTGCTGCACGTGTTTGCCTGCCTATCTGTAGGCAGCCTGAGAGAGAAAGAGAGCTGCCTGGCTTTTTCATTTAAGCAAAGCCGCTCCTTGTTCATTGTTTTCAATAAGACGTGCACTCTCTTTGTGCTCTACAGTATTTCGTGTGCTTTTGCAGTTAACTATGGCTTCTAAGCAAGTGAAGAGGGGTCAAAAGAAAGTTTTGAAGAAAATTGAAATCGAAGTAAAGAAAGAAATTACAAGAGGTGGAAAAACTGTTTACCAGTTTACTCATTTACCAATCTGAGAACCCTCGTGCTTTCAAGCAGCATAATGTAAACAAAGCCAGACTGCCAGTAATGTGGAGGGTCACAAGAACTTTCTTTTTGGAATGGCTGCATGAGGCTTTCACTCCCACCAGCTAAACAGCTAAAAGCACCAGAAACCCAAGAAATCACAAGAGAGAATACACCTGAAGGAAAACACTTCATGCCAGAACTCGTCTCATGCAAGGTTAGTTTTCTTGGTGGTTTTTGTATTACGGATTTTTCAAAAGTTAATTTTTTAGTTCATAATGCGATTTGTTGCAATGTTATTTTTCTCTTTTTTCAAATGTTCGCTTTTTTCCTTGTGCTTAAAACTCGTGAAAGTGTTTACAGATGGAGTTTTTCATAGCGCGATTAGATGCGATGTTACATTTCTCTTTTTTCAAATGTTCGCTTTTTTCCTTGTGCTTAAAACTCATTAAAAAAATTGTTTACATGGAGGACTTCATCGTGTGATTTGTTGCAATGTTACTTTTTTGGTTGCTTGTGAGTTGGTTTTTAAATGCAGTTCGGATTTGTGCGATGTTTTTTTCTGCTGTGCTTAAAACTCATTTTAAAAACATTGTTTACAGCGATCAGGCTTTAAGTTTAATAGCGTGATCTCCTGCAATGTTACTTTTTTGGTTGCTTGTGAGTTGGTTTTTAAATGCAGTTCCGATTTGTGCGATGTTTTTTTTCTGCTGTGCTTAACTCATTTAAAAAAAAATGCTGCGCGAGCACCTGCTACAGAGAGATTAGAGAGCACGAGCGAGCAAGCGCAGAGAGAGAGAGAGAGCACCGGCAGCTGACAGGGAAGGGATGGGGGGGATAGGTGTGTGTGTGTGTGTGTGTGTGTGTGTGTGTGTGTGTGTGCGTGCTCGCGCTACAGAGAGAGAGAGCGTGCGTGAGCCAAGCTGCTCCTGTAGCTGATCAGGGAGCCTGGGTGTTTTGTGTCAGTGTTATTCAATGTTTTTACATTAGTTTACTATTACACTGTACATTCTATGGTGTAATTAACTATATTTGTGCTTAATCTTTACATATTTTTACATATTTACATACAGTTTGTATGGTCTGGAACGGATTAATTGTATTTACATACAATCCTTTGGGGGAAACTGCTTCGGTTCACGACCAACTCGGTTTACGACCAAAGTTTTGGAACGAATTATGGTCGTGAACCGAGGTTCCACTGTATTTGGATTGTATTATTGTGATTTATTTAAGTATAGTGGATTTGGAGGTGCTTGTGCACATAATTATTATAATAAAGTCAACATTTGGACTTTTATCTGGTGTCTGGCGTCTGGTCCGAGGGTTCAAG
Organism: Polypterus bichir lapradei; assembly: GCA_026402145.1. Taxonomy (NCBI): domain Eukaryota; kingdom Metazoa; phylum Chordata; class Cladistia; order Polypteriformes; family Polypteridae; genus Polypterus; species Polypterus bichir. The sequence goes on along the minus strand of JANRMT010062837.1, from coordinate 24,323,492 downwards.
GGGATGACAGCGCCCCCTATCTGTCACACAGGATATAGTAGGCACTGTGGTAGCATAGTTGCCAGCGTCTTCATAGCCTCAGAAGGCTACTTTTCCAGCTCTGTCATTGTCTATATCAAGCTTTGTCATTCTCCCCAGGAATGCACATATTTTTTATACATGCTGATTTTCCTCCCAAATCCCAAAAATTATATATGGGTTATTTTTATTTATGTTGTAACTGATGCTGTCTGAATATGCTGTGCTCCTTAAAATGGATTAAGCAGATTCAATAAATATCAATGGAAGCTGTTTCATCATTTGGTGGGTGCACAAACGTGCTGTACCAGTGCATGGTCCCCAACCTTAATTGACCTGACTTGATCATTGGAGGGGTGATAGAAAGTGAAGGTGTAATGTTGCCATCTTCTTTAGCTCCAGCATCACCAGGCCATTTGTTTTGGGAATGTACAAAATTAATGTAATTTTGGGCAAAATCTTAAAATATTTATCAGACAGCCTTGGTGTCACAATCACACCTATCCCATTAATAGCTATATTTGGTGTACTCCCAGATGGGCTTAAAGAGGATAAGAACAAATTGATTGTAATAGCTTATACTGTACTGCTATCACGTAGATGTATCTTGATTAACTGGAAGAATTCCAACACAGCTTCTAAAAGTCAGCTGGTGACTGATGTTCTGAATTTAAAATTGGAAAAAAAAATAAAATTCTAACTTTGAGGATCTGTCCAAAATTTTTTTATAAAACATACCAAGACTTAATTAAACAAATTTTGATTAAGCATTTATAAAGGGGGAAAAAGACATTTTTTCCCCTACTCTTAGATCTCCTCTCTTTATCTTTCCTTTGTGTGGGTGTTGAATTCTTGTTTTGTTTTGTTCTGTTTTATTTTTTGTAAATTTTCTGGTATTTTCCAAGATTGGTTTTGAAGTAATTTTTTTGTATATGTTCTGCAAATTTTATCTGCCTGATTGTAAAGTATTTCACAAAACATACATTTACAAAAATACATAGAAAGTTCTGGAAAGTCCTTAAAATGATACTATGGATGACATTATGAATACCTGCTTGCTCTCTCTAGGAACAATACTTCTGTCTACCTTATCGTCAATTCCTAATAAAATTGAATGTGGCTTTCACAAAATAACAAAGTCAAAATGTGTTTATGCAATAACATACCCCATATTCTACTTAGGTTTTTCCTCCTATGTGAAATGGCCATACTGTGGAATTCTAGTGTATTTAACTGTTTACATAATTGGATATGTGCATTGTTATTTGTACAATATGTGCTTATCTCAAATACCCTAAAATCTTCTCAATGGTAAGAGACTGATGTCTTCTGCTCAGCTGCTACCCTTTTGGGACTTAATAATATTTGCCACATCAAGAATATTAACTACCATTACTTAGTATACTGATGAAACACATACCTAATCTGTATAGTTACAAGATCATTAGAAGTATTGTGATTGGGTTAGTTTAAAGCCTTAATTTACACATTCTATCTATAAAAGTGTAAAATTGCCATGCTTAAAATGTTATTGTGTATTTTATTTGCCTAGCAAGTTTTTGTGAAGCATTCTAAACACTTTTGTTAAATAAGGGGTGAAATTTGTTTCTTTCATCATTCCTGGTGTCAGCAGTGGAAACAGTAACTTCTGGATTGCAAGAGAGCTTGTTCTGCATGAATTTCAAAAAAGAGAAAAATATTTCAATTTACACTTTTGATCCTTACTCTTTGTATGTAACTGGGACTCTCTTTCCCTTTACAAGAGTAAGAAAATGCATTCAGATTCAGGAAGGAACAGAAACCTTTACAGTTAACCCAACCAGCTCAGTAGGTTTTGGATTTGACTCTCCAAGAAAGGAAACTGATTTATGTCCAGCTGTGGGAGAGTCATTCAGCTTTGTGAATGTGTTGGGACACTGGGCTTGTAAGTACAACAGACTGAACCCCTTTACTCTGAAGGTGACAAATAAAAATTATTTATTAATATCTATCCATCCATTATCCAACCCGCTATATTCTAACTACAGGATCATGGGGGTCTGCTGGAGCCAATCCTAGACAACACAGGGCGCAAGGCAGGAAACAAACCCTGGGCACACACACACACACACACACCAAGCACACACTAGGGACAATTTAGAATCACCAGTGCACCTAACCTGCATGTCTTTGGACTGTGGGAGAAAACCGGAGCACCTGGAGGAAACCCACGCAGACACAGGGAGACCATGCAAACTCCACGCAGAGAGGACCCGGGAAGCGAACCCAGGTCTCCTTACTGTGAGGCAGCAGCACTACCCACTTCGCCACCATGCCGCCCCTAATTATTAATATGTTAAATCTAAAGGTTAGTGGTATAAATTGACAGTAAAACATACCTGGATCCTGGTGTTTAGGTAGTTCTACTACCATTTTTCTTTTTTGGTCAATGCCTCCAAAGAAAACCTTATCCTTCTTGCCTTCTTTACTACATATACCAGCTTACTTTAACATTAGAATCCCTGAAGCCTACAAAAAAAGTCATAATCCCAGGCCACCTTAAATTCCTTCACACAACTCCATCAGCATCTTTGTTTTGTAACTGTGTCAATCAGCACAAGCAGCAAGCAGCCTGCTATCTCATCGCCATCACTGACGCAGCTGAAGTTCTCCCAGTTCAAGTGACTTTATCTGGGAGTGAGGTGCCCAGAGTTGTATAGGGTAAATAATATATTGTTATTTGGAATACATACATTTCATGTGTTTTCTGTGTCTACAACGATCTGGGTAAATGTAGGATGACAGGAAATGCGAGGCAAGAAATGCTGAACACATACCTAAAACAAAAGCTTTTTCCATGGTACTGCAATAATGAAGTGAAGTGTATAATTTGTGAAGACTTTAATCCAAGCATCAAATAAACATTTGCGCTTTTATTCAAGAATATAACCAAAGAAAAAAAAATATTTAATTTACACATTGCTGTCAAGAAGAAGCCTGTCTGCATTCTCAGTACCATGCACCATAATGCCAAGTACGAGCAAGATAAAAAAAAAAAAAAAACATGTTCAAATGACAACTCATGTTCAAATGGCATAGCATTTTCAAACAGGGGTGTTTTCATGTATGAATGTGCGTGTACATGCACTAGAGGCACAGATTTGATCTCATTCAGATGGTTACTGGAATATAAAATAAACACTTGCAAAGGTATAAAGAGACAAATGTGCTTTTATTCAAGAATAAAACAGAATAACAAAAAATTCAAGTGACAACAAGATACCAAGAAGATATGATTCACCAGCGTTTGTGTGTCTGCTTATATCCCTTCAGTGATATATTTTACATGTAACAAAATTTACACAGGATGTTACAGATTGAATTCAAAGGTTCCTTCTTTTTGGGCACATACACCGTCAGCATGGCACTGCCAGATCTAAACACTAGCATGGAAAATTGCACACATAGTGAAGAGACTTGAACTGTAGGTGGAAGTTCCCATCCCATTTTACTTTATGGTGCCAAGCATGCTTGCAGTGCAGCAGTCTATTAGCCAGCGAAAGAACTGTGAAGAAACTGTTTGTTGTTACGGTTCTGCCTTTGTCCAGTCTGACAGCGGTCGGGGGATATTGTATCTTCGATTGCCGTAATTGATGCCAGGAGCTGCTAATCACCGCAGCTGCGGAAGAGGAGATGAAAAAAAGAAAAGGACTGAGGTTAAAAAGGAGAAAAGGAAGAAGGCTGGAGAAGGTACCAGTGCGGGAGTGAGCGAGCGAGAGCAGGCTCACAGTAATAACAATAGGCAACTGGGAAGTGAGATCTATCAGGCTATTTGGCCGGCATTCGGGGGCGGATGGATTGGGTCACTCCAGCTGAGTTTTACAGAGGAGCAGGAGTGACCACGATTGAGGACGGCTTGCCACATAAGGCCGCAGAAGGCAGCGGGAGTTGGAGGCTTGAGGAGTTGAAGCCCCAGCATGAGTGCCATGGTCACTGGGGAACCCGAGTCTCGGTTCGGAAGGAGCCGTACGGAGTCAGAGCTCGGAAAGCTACCAGACAAGCAAGAGAAGGTCAGCTGCAGGTTGGGCGACTCCCCTGTTGCAGGGCCCAGATGGGAGAAGCAGGGGAGCCGCCAGCTAAAGAAGGCACCATTTTTTTTAAAGGACTGCTTCCAGCCATTTTTATTTTAACCTTGTTTAAATTGGACTTACTTATTGGATTATTGGATTATATAACCTTCACATTTCACCCCGGTTTTTTTGGATTATTTATTAATTGACTTTGAGCACTGCACTTTATTTGGACACTGTTTTGCACCTTCCCCTTGATTCGTTTGGTGTTCTCATGTGGTTACATTAGCGACTGTGTTGGGTTCAAGGGCCCCCAAAAGGGAAGTGGGAGCATGGTGCAGACCTGCATCGTCAGTTGGGCGGGGGCTTTTACCTTAAGAGCCTATGATGATAATGAACAGAAGATCAGGACAGGGGTTAAGCACCAGTGCTGTACATGAATGTGCCAGGCACACCATGGGAGCAAAGATGGCAAAAATAATCAGGATGAAGACACATTATATAGTATACTCTATGTATAAATTTAAACTGTGTAATATAGGATAAACATTGCTTTGATCCTAAGGTTATATAAAAATCAGTCTGGAAATCACCTGATCAAATTGCTTTATTTATTATTTTATTATGTCATAAATGTTTTGTATGTTCTGTTTCTGTTATGGTAACAAGCAGTACCTCATGACTCATTGTTACATTATTACACTTGTAATAGAAAGCACAAACACTACGTTTAAGAGTTGGGGAATCCGGTATACTGCAGGATCAGGTGCTTGCAAAAATTTGGGTCAGACATAAAAAGTTCAGTACAGACAACTGGTACAATGATCAGCAGACATTTTATACTGTAGGGACGGAAATGAAAAGGAATTCCTGGGAAAGGAAGCGCTGATGTAGATGGGATGTGATGACGTCATCATTGGGGGACCAGAGGGAAGGAAGGAACCCAGAAGTGGCTTGGTCTGCAGGCTAAGGTTTTCGGGTGAATTCAAGGTGGCGTTTTCTCGTCTTTCCTGTCGGAACAAAGAGAGAGTGGTTAGTACACTGCCGTCATCCCCTGACGTGCGATTTCTTGCTGCTCATCGGGTTTTTAAGCTGCTCCCCAAGCATAAATTGAAACTGGAATTTAACGTTTATCTCATTCTGCTAGTAGATTTGTTCAAAAACCTTTCTGTCTTTTTCTCTTTTGGGAGACTACATTTTTATATTTCAGGTGGTTTATCCTTATAAAAGTACATACATACCGAATTCCTACACCCTGGTTAAAAGTTTATTTTTTCTTTCCTTTTTCATACAATACCGGAATTTACTACTTTATTCTTCTCATATACTATGTGCTTTTCATATGTATCCTCTATTTTCTCACCTGCAGTAAAATGATAGTTTACTCTTTAGGTCGTATAATATTTGTTTTTCATTACTGTTTTACTACCTTTTAATTTAAAATTTAAATTTCCATCTCATAACCATGGGTGGGGGGTTGGCATTTAAGCTTGAGGGTTGAAGATCCATAAAAAAATTGCCTTTTTTATAATCACAACCATACTGCTACATCTTTACATTACATCACATCACATATCATAAGGTGTTTGTAATACAAAGTTAATATACACCCTAAATCTCACTTATAATAATAACATGATTAAAACTTTTAAATTGTGCTAAAATAATCACTTTCTTATTGTTAAACCAGTTAGAAAATATATGCATGGTGCTGTAGGACAAAGTGGGCATTTTCCATTCTGCTAGGCTTTAGTGGCACACTAGGCCTGTTAAGAAAGCATATTTAACAGGGATGCAGGAATCCAGCTGCACTAATACACCCCCCAAATCCACCATGTGCATTCCAAACTAAGTGAATGAACATCCAGCTTGAACCAGGATCTCCCTGGACTTCTCATCTGATAACAAAAGCATAAATCAGAGTTGAACTAACATCTCTCCAGAGGCCCCTCTGCAGACCTCTTATGCCAGTAAGGGCGTAATGGACTCAAGTAAGAATTAAGACCTGTAAGGGATGACAGCTAGTGTGGACAGAGTAACTCGCCCATTAGAAGACGCCAATTTTGTAAGTGAAAGTGATTTTTAATCCAATTAGGATAAGGTTCAACCTTCCTTTAAAACTATGTGCACCCCATCTCTCAAAAGAAAACAAATATACAGAGAATTGGGAAAAGTAAAGAGAACCTTAGAGACTGGGAATTGAACATACTCGCTAGAGAACCCTAGAGAACTCTGCAACTCTTTCCAGGGGCACTCGGCATACATTCTCAGAAATGAATTTCTGAAATCTTATCTTAAACTAACAAGCTATGAACCACCCTGAAATGATGAAATCCTCTTCTCTTTGTGGACCAGAAGCTGAGACCCAGTCTGTTAAACCAGAGCTGTGTGCTGTGAGTTTAGCATCTAAACTCTTGGGCCAGAATGAGAAACGTCTTTTTCCTATGAAGTGGCAAACGTCATCAGAAGACAAGCTGAGGAAGTAGCAGCACAGAACTGACAAGGATCATGAAGCAAAGAGAAAGGCTGCACTCTAAAGCATGAAGAATCCTCCCCTTGAACCCAAAGCAACAACAAAGCAACAACTCCACAGAACATTGGGCATCATCTTTAAAGACTTGATATCGTAAAACTATTTGCCTGCACCAGCCTATATGTAATATGTTTGTCTGTGTCCAGTGTTATATGTCAATATATATGCATTTATCATACTTCTGTAATCCTTGTATTATTCTGTTCTTTAAAACAAGTGTGCCTCAGTTACCTTGATATAGGTCTAAAGGCCAGAGACTCCCTGTTACAACAGAGACAGTTATGATAAATAAAGTAGGACCTTTGCTGAATTATCTCAGTAATTACCGGTATCGCTGAAAGCAAAACTGATTATTTAACCTACTTAAGATTTACTCAGTTCCTACATTTAAATTAACTTTAAAAGTTAACATTTCTTTTTCAAATCCTACAGTATTAAGGTATTCTGGGACTACATTATCTGTTTTTAAAGAAATGCAATTTAGATGGATTGATGCTAAATTGACCTTTGATATCTGTGACATTCAAACAATGATGGGCTGGCACACTGTACAGGGATTGTTTTTGCCCTGAACCCAAATGCTTGCTGGGTAAAGCTCCAGCTTCTCTGCATCCTTTCTCTGGTTAAGTAGGTTTAGAAAACAGATGGATTGATGGAAAGTTGGCATATTTAATTTTTTTTTATCTTCTTCAACAAAATGACAGTTTTCTTTATTAAATATTTTGTCACAGTGATGTTTGAGTAAGGTTTCTTTTAGATCAAGGCAGTATATTTAGGCATAAAACGTGGGCAAGCTCGCATAACTCTGCAGTTATTTAAATGGCTGCTTGAGAATGTGTTTTGCCACGCTCTTGGAGGGGTGATCAGCTAGAGAGTCACGTGTGCTTTGCAAACGCTAGAGTCTGTTGAGAGTTGTTGGTTTGTTCTGTGGTGTGAGATTTAAATAAAAAAAAATACATTTTGCTCTTAAAAACTTGGGTTTTGGTTGCCGCTAAGGAGCCGTGTGGGAATTTGTAAAGCTTTTTTTCCCTTTAGAAGGGTTTTTTTTTTGCTTTTTTTTCGCCCGCACAAGAGCAAAAGTAGCTGGGTGTTTGGAAGTGCGCTTGGAAAAGTTATTTGTACTTGTACCTGTCTTGTTATCTGTATTTGAATTAGCATCGAGGCGGCAGGGTAGAAAGCAGCAGTAACTGATATCGGCATTTGTAAATAAATAACCGCGTCGTCGTAACAGCGATTCCTTAGTTTAAAGGAAAAGAAAAAAAAGGCCGCGGCTGACTTCAAAACAGTAAAAGGTAGAAGCTCTGCAGTGCGCAGGTAAACGGCCAGCGTTGACGCCGATCAGGCACAAGGAGCAGTAAGAGCAAATAAGGTAGTAAAGTTTTATTTATTTGTTTATTTTAGATTAAACAGCCCTTAGCGGTCCAGAGGTAGAACAGTTAAGTGGGCGACAGCGTATTGGTTCATTAATACGGGGGAATACAAACAGTGCGAGTGGAGAGCTTATCAGTAAGAGGAGCGCAAAGTCAGGAGAAGAGGCAGAGAAAAGTAAGTTAACCTCATTGACAAATAGCAGGCAGCTGAGAGGGACAACAGTACAGGAGCTTAAGGAGATAAGGTGTAAAATATCTGTAGTAGATCTTAGTGTTACCATTTAAGTTAAGGAGCTGCTGAAAGAAGAAGAAATTTAATTTTAAGAAAAAAAAAAAAAAAGTTAAAAAAGTTAAGGCAGTTTAGTAATCCCAAGTCAAATTTTAATAATGAGGCCAGTGCAATGCAAGTCCTGTTGGATGTTGGACTTTTTAGATGATGGTTTGGAAGAGCCAGTTGTCTATGAGGGCTACATCTGCAACAGATGCCAGCTGATCCATCACCTTGAGCTCAGGGTCGCTGAACTGGAGGAGGAGTTGGCTGACCTGCGTTGTAATAGAGAATTGGCGGACTTGGCCCAGGTGTCCTTTAGAGAGATAGTGTGCACCCCTAAGGTGGCACGGGAGGAGATTCCAGACCAGACAGGTAGGAATAGGTGGGTCACGGTCACAAGGCATAAGGTAAAGGGTGCACACTGTCCGGGGACATCAACCCCAGAATTAGAAGTGTCTAACCGTTATCATGTCCTTGCGGAGCTGGACGGTGACTCTGATAATTCTGAGGTGGTAGGCAGGGTTGAGGATACCCAACGGTCCACCTCAAAACCAGTTCCCAGAAAGAGAGAGGTAGTGATAGTTGGGGACTCAATCATTAGGGGGATTGAAGCGCAGGTGTGCTCCAGAGAGAGAGAGAGAGTCTCGCACGGTGTGTTGCCTTCCGGGAGCACAGGTGGGAGACCTACCTGGAAGGGTGGATAGGCTCTTGGCCAGAGCGGGGGTGGATCAAGTTGTCATTGTCCACGTTGGAACAAATGACATACATAAGGGTAGTCTGTCAGTTCTGCGATCCAAATTCAAAGAGTTAGGTACCAAGCTGAGGAGCAGAACTGACAAGGTAGTCTTCTCCGAAGTTCTGCCTGTGCCACGCGCCAGTCCAGGTATGATTGAGGAGATTAGAAGGCTTAACGCGTGGCTCAAATCTTGGTGGAGGGTAGAAGGGTATAGGTTTATGGGGCATTGGGACTCCTTTTGGAACAGATGGGACCTGTTCCGCCATGACGGTTTACATCTGAACCGGAGGGGCACCAATGTATTTGGGAGGCATATGTGTAGGCTAGTCGAGGATTGTTTAAACTAGGGAATGGGGGGGAAGGGAGTTTAGGACAGGCCAGATTTAGATCTATATATGGAAGAACAAACAATGGTGTAGAAAAAAAAATGCATAGTAATGTAAATTCTAAGCAAACACGTAAATGTAGAAGGATTAACACATTAAAAATAGCTTGCCTTAATGCTAGAAGTATCAAAAATAAGGTAAGTGAGTTGGAGTTGTATGTAGCAGAGCATAATTATGATATTATAGCAATAACGGAAACCTGGCTAAATAACAAAGATGGGGATGAGTGTAACATAGAGGGATACACATTTTTTAGGAAGGATAGACAGAAAAGAAAAGGAGGTGGGGTTGCTGTTTATGCCAAACAGGGTTTAAATGTAAGTCCTCTTCAGTTGGATGATGAGCCCCTTCTTAGTGAGAACATGTGGCTTCGCCTGGAAAATATTAGGGAAACAGGTCTTATTTTAGGAGTATGTTATAGACCACCCAATTCAGACAATAATTTCAACAAACATCTTTTTAGTAATATCAAAAAGGCAAGTTTACAGGGAGATATTATAGTCATGGGGGACTTTAATTATTCAAATATTAACTGGGATAACCTTGCAGATGGAGGAGTACAAGAGCAGGAGTTTTTAGAAGTAATCAGCGACTGTTTTTTAACACAGCATGTTAAAGTACCAACACGGGGTGAAGCCTGTCTGGATTTAGTATTCTGTAATAATCAGGATAGAATTGAGGGTGTAGAGGTGATTGAACCACTAGGGTCAAGTGACCATAATGTAATACAGTTCTCAGTATTTTGTAATAGTACGGATACAAAGACTAAAATTGTTAATTTGAACTTTGGTAGGGCTAATTTTGAGAAGATGCGACAAAGTCTAAGTAGGATAGACTGGGATAAGCTTTTAAGTGTGGAGACAGTCGAGGAGCAGTGGAACAGGTTTAAAAATGTTTTACATGTAATGCAGGACAGATACATACCTAAATTTGGAATTAATAGGAAACTAAAAAAAACTCCACGATGGATTAATAAAGATTTAAAAAAGAAGTTGCAAAGGAAAAAACTGCCGTATAAGGCATATAAGACTAATGACTGCAAAGTGAATCGTAGAGCGTATGAAAATATGAGAGCAACCATTAAGAAGGATATCAGGGAGGCTAAAAGACAGTTGGAGAGGAATATAGCAGATAAGGCGAAAGAAGACCAAGAGATTCTTTCAGTATTTTAGTAGTAAAAGAACAGTCAAGGAGGAGGTCAAGTTCATCAGGAATAGTAAAGGGGAATTAAAAGATACAGACAATGAAATAGCAGATGCCCTAAACTTACATTTTTCAGAGGTGTTTACAAGTGAGCAAGTGGATAACCTCCCAGAGGGTAAACGCAATTACTAAGGAGGTACTGAGGGATTTGGAAATTGAAGAGGGAGAAGTGCTGCTCAGATTAAATAGGCTAAAATCAAACAAATCACCAGGCCCAGATAATATTTATCCTCGTGTTCTTAAGGAGGCTAGTGAGTACATATATAAACCCTTGACACATATTTTTAGGAAGTCACTGAGCACTGGAGAGATTCCGAAGGACTGGAAAATGGCAAATATCATTCTACTATATAAAAAGGGTGACAGGGCAGATCCAAGCAACTATAGGCCAGTAAGCTTAACATGCATCACAGGAAAATTAATGGAAGGAATTATTAAGGATAAGATTGAGCAACACATGGCAAGGACAGGAGTTATTCTGACCAGTCAGCATGGGTTCAGAAGAGGGAGGTCGTGCTTTACTAACATGTTGGAATTCTATGAGGTTGCAACAAAAGCATACGATCAAAGTGGAGCATATGATATTATTTATCTGGACTTTCAGAAAGCATTTGATAAGGTGCCACATGAGAGGTTGGGCATCAAGTTAAAAGAAGTGGGATTTCAGGGTGATGTTTTTAGATGGGTGCAGAATTGGCTCAGACACAGGAAGCAGAGGGTGATGGTGCGAGGAACCTCATCAGAACTGGCCGATGTTAAGAGTGGTGTTCCACAGGGGTCAGTGCTAGGGCCGCTGCTATTTTTAATATATATAAATGATTTAGATAGGAATACAAGTAACAAGCTGGTTAAGTTTGCAGATGATACCAAGATAGGTGGATTAGCAGATAATTTGGAATCCGTTATATCATTACAGAAGGACTTGGATAGCATACAGGCTTGGGCAGATTTGTGGCAGATGAAATTTTAATGTCAGTAAATGTAAAGTATTACACATAGGAAGTAAAAATATTGGGTTTGAATACACAATGGGCGGTCGGAAAATCGAGAGTACACCTTATGAGAAGGATTTAGGAGTCATAGTGGACTCTAAGCTATCAACTTCCCAACAGTGTTCAGAAGCCATTAAGAAGGCTAACAGAATGTTAGCATATATAGCACGATGTGTGGAGTACAAGTCCAAGGAGGTTATGCTCAACCTTTATAATGCACTGGTTAGGCCTCATCTTGAGTACTGTGTGCAGTTTTGGTCTCCAGGCTACAAAAAGGACATAGCAGCACTAGAAAAGGTCCAGAGAAGAGCGACTAGGCTGATTCCAGGACTACAGGGGTTGAATTATGAGGAAAGATTAAAAGAGCTGAGCCTTTACAGTTTAAGCAAAAGAAGATTAAGAGGTGACATGATTGAAGTGTTTAAAATTATGAAGGGAATTAGTACAGTGGATCGAGACTTGTATTTTAAAATGAGTTCATCAAGAACACGGGGACACAGTTGGAAACTTGTTAAGGGTAAATTTCGCACAAACATTAGGAAGTTTTTCTTTACACAAAGAACGATAGACACTTGGAATAAGCTACCAAGTAGTGTGGTAGACAGTAAGACGTTAGGGACTTTCAAAACTCGACTTGATGTTTTCTTGGAGGAAACAAGTGGATAGGACTGGCGAGCTTTGTTGGGCTGAATGGCCTGTTCTCGTCTAGAATGTTCTAATGTTTCTAATGTTACTATCTGACATATAAAAAAAGGAAAATATTGTATATAAAATATACAAATTTAAGTGATCTCTCTAGTTAAATTTGAAACAGTAAGCTATTTGATAATTTATACAGAATGCTTCTCTGTTTAAAGGGTAGGTGGCATGCAGGAAAGACTAGGTAGGATGAGTTCAAATATTGTATTCAATTATTAACATATTAAAATCAGCTGTGTCCTTAGAAGTTTTGAAGAATAATAAAAACATTATTGGAGATTAATGTTGTGAACGTAGTTGGGGAAGCCAGGCTCCTCAGTCCTCCCATTAAACTCCATCTATGCTCATATCTATCATTTTAGGATTTTCATTGCATGAATTTCAGAAAGTATTTGTAGCTGTCGCAAAATATATGTGTATATATACTTAAATTTGATACTTGAGTTTGTAGATAATATTGTCTTTTCTAATTGTAAGTTTTTCACACCACTGTAAATAAAATATTTGCCCCCTTCCTGATTTCTTATTCTTTTGCATGTTTGTCACACAAAATGTTTCTGATCATCAAACACATTTAACCATTAGTCAAATATAACACAAGTATACAGAAAATGCAGTTTTTAAATGATGGTTTTTATTATTTAGGGAGAAAAAAAAATCCAAACCTACATGGCCCTGTGTGAAAAAGTAATTGCCCCCTTGTTAAAAAATAACCTAACTGTGGTATATCACACCTGAGTTCAATTTCCGTAGCCACCCCCAGGCCTGATTACTGCCACACCTGTTTCAATCAAGAAATCACTTAAATAGGAGCTGCCTGACACAGAGAAGTAGATCAAAAGCACCTCAAAAGCTAGACATCATGCCAAGATCCAAAGAAATTCAGGAACAAATGAGAACAGAAGTAATTGAGATCTATCAGTCTGGTAAAGGTTATAAAGCCATTTCTAAAGCTTTGGGACTCCAGCGAACCACAGTGAGAGCCATTATCCACAAATGGCAAAAACATGGAACAGTGGTGAACCTTCCCACAGGAGTGGCCGGCCGACCAAAATTACCCCAAGAGCACAGAGACGACTCATCCGAGAGGTCACAAAAGACCCCAGGACAACGTCTAAAGAACTGCAGGCCTCACTTGCCTCAATTAAGGTCAGTGTTCACGACTCCACCATAAGAAAGAGACTGGGCAAAAACGGCCTGCATGGCAGATTTCCAAGACGCAAACCACTGTTAAGCAAAAAGAACATTAGGGCTCTTCTCAATTTTGCTAAGAAACATCTCAATGATTGCCAAGACTTTTGGGAAAATACCTTGTGGACTGATGAGACAAAAGTTGAACTTTTTGGAAGGCAAATGTCCCGTTACATCTGGCAAAAAAAGAAAAAACAGCATTTCAGAAAAAGAACATCATACCAACAGTAAAATATGGTGGTGGTAGTGTGATGGTCTGGGGTTGTTTTGCTGCTTCAGGACCTGGAAGGCTTGCTGTGATAGATGGAACCATGAATTCTACTGTCTACCAAAAAATCCTGAAGGAGAATGTCCGGCCATCTGTTTGTCAACTCAAGCTGAAGCGATCTTAGGTGCTGCAACAGGACAATGACCCAAAACACACCAGCAAATCCACCTCTGAATGGCTGAAGAAAAACAAAATGAAGACTTTGGAGTGGCCTAGTCAAAGTCCTGACCTGAATCCAATTGAGTTGCTATGGCATGACCTTAAAAAGGCGGTTCATGCTAGAAAACCCTCAAATAAAGCTGAATTACAACAATTCTGCAAAGATGAGTGGGCCAAAATTCCTCCAGAGAGCTGTAAAAGACTCATTGCAAGTTATCGCAAATGCTTGATTGCAGTTATTGCTGCTAAAGGTGGCCCAACCAGTTATTAGGTTCAGGGGGCAATTACTTTTTCACACAGGGCCATGTAGGTTTGGATTTTTTTTTCTCCCTAAATAATAAAAACCATCATTTAAAAACTGCATTTTGTGTTTACTTGTGTTATATTTGACTAATGGTTAAATGTGTTTGATGATCAGAAACATTTTGTGTGACAAACATGCAAAAGAATAAGAAATCAGGAAGGGGGCAAATAGTTTTTCACACCACTGTATTTTTGATCTCAATGATCTAAACACGGTATGTTTTAATTTTGCTATCCCTACACCTGTGTAACTCATTTATTGTTTACTTGACTAGCTTTATTTTCGTTTTTCAGTGTTTGAGAGCTGTAAAAAAGAGAGAGAGAGCAAATAAATACTCTTCAAACATTAGATGGCGCATGGTCTCATCTGTACCAGGAGAAAACTTTCAGAAGCAGCTACAGTATTGCTCTTCAAAAGTTGCATGTTCAGTCTACATCTAGCATAAGCAAAACAAAAATGCTCCTGTTGAGATCTCCAGGATAAGTCAGTAAGTCTTGACTTTGTCTTGCTAGATCCCCACAATTTCCTGCTGTGGAGTCATGCTTGACACACCTGTGAGTTTTAAAAATACATCACAACCTTTCATTCAATATAGAAATATTGGGTTAAGTGTCTGCCTCCTCTCACTTAAACAGCCATCCTTGTCAGTGTGTCAACAAAGTTATTTCAACATCCCAGGTCAGTGACTTTCATTGTTTACTTCATACCTACATGTTAGATATCTGGCATCTTCTGACAGCAGCCTTCTCACCATTTGAAAAATACATTCTAGATCAGGGGTGTCGAACTCCAGTCCTGGAGGACCGCAAGGGCTGTAGGTTTTCATTCTAACCACCTTCTTAGTTAGTGACCAGTTTTTGGCTGCTAATTAACTTCTTTTGCCTTAGTTTTAATTAACTTGACTCAGGCCCCTTTAGTTGTTTCTTTTTCCTTAATTAGCAGCCAAAAAATAATGAGACACAAACGGAGATGCCACATGATCACTGGAAATAAAGGTGGAGGTCTTGGTAAGGTTTATCTCTGAGGTCACCAAAACAGAAAATCAACAGTTTTGGATGTCTGACGCAAGAGATTGAGAGCAGCAACAAATAATGAGTTTAAATAACAGCAAACATCATCTCCTCATTAAGAACCTGGTTGGAGTGAAACTGGTTGGAGTCTGAAGACCCAATTTACCTGGTTGTCTGTCAGCTAATTTAATGTCTCTTTTCTGTTTGGCTACCATTTAATGATGAATCCTTAACCACAGGGGGCTATTAAGAAGTTAATTAGCAGTGAAACCTGATCACTGATTAGGTAAAGGGTTAGAATGAAAACCTGCAGCCACTGTGGCCCTCCAAGCCTGGAGTTTGACATCTGTGTTCTAGATCAAACACCTGTGTTTGTTGATAGACGTGTCAGTGAATCTCCACTAAAGGTCACAGTCAAATCACATTTATATTTATACTGTATACTACTAATAAAAGTACTAGTTTTTATTGTGTGGACAATTTATTCCTAAGGTAAATTCTCTTTTTACACCTATAAAATATTGTCTATTTTTTTTCCCAAAAGTTCAACTAAAACTTTAAGGCATTTAATAACAAACCAGTGCTTCTTTCTTCTTACATATTAAATAAACTCACTACCTTTTGGTTTGTACTGTATACTGTTTTATAATTGTGTATAGTAATAGAACACTAACATTACAAAAATAATTTCTCACAAACATTTTTTATCCATATTTCTATACTTGTGTAGATTTTGAATATGTTTTCCATTTTGAGCAATACTTCTTTGTCACCTTTTTACAACCCATTCTTATCCTGCAATTCTTCTATTGCACTCTTTTCATTCTTTTTGTTACCGACCTCAGGCCTAGGGGAACCTGGGCCAGGTACAAGCCACTGTTGCTACAGGGTGTAGCTACAGCGATATGGTGTAAAGCATAAAAGAAACAGACAGCAGTCCCGAGTCTCAGACCATACTTCTCTGTTCTCTTTATTCTCCTTTTCCCAGAAATATATATATACTTCAATTTCTGCATTGATCAACATGGCAATCAGTGAAAACAATGGTGCAAGCCAATTTCCTCTGCATAACAAATGGTGTAAACACATTTACTTTGAGTCCTTGATTAGAAACCAATTTTCCAAGGAAGCAGACAGTTCTGTATCCCCACATTGCATGTAGATGAGATACTAAATCAAAGCAGTCTGACTATTCGAAGCAGGTGACTCTTTAGCAAGACAGGTAAATATTTATGTCCTGTAGATAGCCATCAGCAATAACCTGTAGCAGAATTTTCCAGAAATTCTGCCTTTTCTTTAAAACACTGGTTTATAGCCCATTACACTAAGCAACACACCGAAATGTTATTTTCTTTATAATACTGAGTTCTAGCCCATTACACTCTCCCCTACTTTTTTGAGATGTCTCCTGACATCTTGCACCAAAGGCTCAGCCTTTGGTTCAGTGTCTATTGTGTCTCAACTAGTGGTCTTAGATAATAATCAAGTCCTGAGTATGCTGGATACACTATTGTGTGGCTTGGCAACAGATACATAGGATTCTGTATAACTGCATGGACACCAGGATTCTAAGGCTGGTATGATGGCTGCCCCAGTCTGTGGTATGTGAATACTTCTCTGGGTTTGACAGTGCGAGCTGATCTTCTTAAAGTGTTCCCTTCTCTGTCACTCTGGTGTTCTGTTGCTAGGTCTTCTTGACCATTTGTGGGTTCCACTACTTCATCAATGTTCTCCACCTGGGACTCAGCAACACTGCTCTCCATTTCCAGTCCTTGTTCCCTTGATGTTCCTTGCAAAGGATTTCTGTCAGGTTGTCATGGTTCTCGTGGTTCAGGGTAGAACTCTCGGGCCTTGGCTCTGAGCCTGTAGCGTGACTCAGATTCTATTACCTCAGATCTGACATGTGCTGGAAAGCATGGCAAGAAACGGGGACCATATGAGGTTTCTGCTTCCTCATCAGAGTGATCAGACACTGAGTCTGGTGTCTCACTCTTTGTTCTTGCCGGTCTTTGCATTTTCCTTTTCACTGTGTTCGATTTAGTGTCTTTTTCAAAAGGTAAGTCATTGACAGGCAGCAGGAGATTGCGGTGTAGTATCCGGGGTGCTCTGCTACCAACTTCTGGCTGTACCTTATACACTGGGCTGTCTTTAATTCTCTCCACAATACGACATACCTCTTTTTCCCAGTAGTCACAGAGTTTTCCTGAGCCTCCTCTCTCAGATAGGTTTCTGACTAAGACTCTGTCACCTGGTTGAAGAATAGCGCCCCTCACTGTACGGTCATAATACTGCTTACCCTTGGCCGATGCTTTCCGACTGTTATCTGCAGCAATCTAGTAAGCTTCCTTCATCTTGGTTGCCCATTTTTGCACAAAGTCCTGGCTGTCTGTTTCCTCATTGTCAGTTGTAAGATTAAACAACAAATCGATAGGTAATCTTGGATCTCTGCCATACAAGAGGAAAAATGGTGAATAGCCAGTTGATTCGTGTCTTGTACAATTATATGCATGCACAATTTGTGGAAGGTAATCTTTGCACTTTGACTTTTTCTCTTCTTCCAAGGTTCGAAGCATCTGAAGTAGAGTTCGATTGAATCGTTCTACTGGATTCCCCTGTGGATGATAGGGGGTGGTGCAGGAGTGAGCTATTCCAGATAGTTGTTGGAGCCTCTGAAATAAGTTATTTTCAAACTCACGCCCCTGGTCATGGTGCAGCTTTGCAGGGTAGCCAAAACGGGGGATAAAGTCTTGGAAAATCTTCTCAGCTGCAGTTTTTCCAGATTTGTTTTTGGTGGCATATGCTTGTGCAAAGCGAGTGAAGTGATCCATTAGAACCAGAACATAGTCATAACCTCCTTTACTTGGCTCAAGATGGAGAAAGTCCACAGAGAGCAGTTCAAAAGGTTCGCTTGTAGTAATAGAGCCCATAGGTGCTCTGTCTGGGTTACTAGGGTGCTTCTGCTTGATGCAGGCGCATTGTCGAATTACATAATCTTCAATCTCTTGCTGCATGTAAGGCCAATAAAATTTTTCTCTGGCTAGATGAATCACCTTGTCAGATCCGATATGTCCCATATCATCATGGAGGCTTTTAAGGACAACTTGTTTCAGCTTATGTGGCAAAACAAGTTGCTTTCTTTTGCTTACTTGCCTGTACAGTACTCCCTTGTAAATGGTGAGTTTGTTCTATTCATGTATCAGTCTCTTTGTTTCAGTTCCCATTTGTTCCTTGTCCTTTTTATTTGGACCCCATCCTCTGCTTTTGAGGTTAATGATTTCACTGTTGGTAGCATCTTCTTGCTGTGCGACCCTAATATCATTTAGTGTGACTGCATCAGCGCTTCCTGGCAACACACCCTCATCCACTGAGGTGAACTGTAGAGCAGCCACCCATGGCACTTCTTTATCTTTAGCTGCTTTGTCCCCCTGCCAGACAGCTGAGACGACCTCTGGAGATATTATTTCATTATACTCAGTGATAGTGGCCTGTAAGTCCACAGGGAAGCGGGACAGCGTATCTGCATTGGTATTTGCTTTCCCAGGGTGGTATTTGATGTCAAAGTTAAAGTCTGCTAATTCTTCAACCCAGCGATGACCCACTGCATTTAATTTTGCTGTACTCAGAACATATGTCAGAGGTTTATTGTCAGTATATACAGTGAAGCTGGGTGCATAATATAGATAGTCTCTAAATTTTTCACAAATTGCCCACTTCAGGGCCAAAAATTCTAACTTGCCAGAGTGGAGATGGTAATTTCTCTCAGCTGGGCTTAGTGTTCTTGATCCGTAGCCAATTACACGTAGTTTACCCTGCTGTTGTTGGTAAAGTACTGCTCCTAGTCCTTCGTTTGATGCATCAGTGTGCAAAACAAAGGGCAATTCAAAATTTGGAAAAGCAAGTATGGGTGGATTGGTGAGTAAATCCACAAATTTAGAAATGACTGTACGATGTTCATTAGTCCATTGAACTGGTGTCCTTGAAGGTAGCTGTACATTGGATTTTATCTTCCCTCTTGCTGTAGTCGCCAAGCTGGATTTTCCAGTATTTCCAATAGTACCATTTAAAAGTTCAAACAAAGGTTTTGCCAACACTGGAAAAGTCCTGTATGAAGGAGCGCTAATAACTAAGGAAGCCCAGCAAGGATATCACTTCTACAACAGTTGTGGGTTCCTTTTCCATTAACTGTCGGACTGCTTCCAAATCCTTATGGTCAATATGCACCCTCTCTTCAGACACTAGACGACCTATGTACCGGATTTGTTGTCTGAATAACTCACATTTCTCTGGTCGTAATTTTATTCCGTGCTCTCTCATTTGAGACAGTACCTGTCTCAAGTCTTCCACATGGTCATGAAATGTTTTTGAAAAGCAAAGTACATTATCCAAATATGGGGTGCAACATTCATCTCTCAATTGTTCCAGTACCCCTTCCATGCATCTTTGAAATGCTGCAGGAGCGTTGCTCAAGCCAAAAGGAATGCGTACCCACTCATATAGTTCCCAAGGGGTATGAAAGCAGTGAAAGATCCTGAGTCCTCATCCATGAAACCTTGATGATCTTTACTTCCTTGATCCAGGATGAAAACCATGAGTAGCCCCCAAGATTATCCAGTAGGTCTTGAATGTGTGGCAGGGGGTGTCTGTCAGGGATGGTTTTATGGTTTAGCTCTCTAAAGTCCACACAAAGACGCAAACTTAAGTGCATTTTCCTGACACAGACAACTGGAGAAGAATAAGCTGAAGTGGACTTCTTTATCCAACCATGGTCCAAAAGGTTCTGGATGTATTCCTTCACCTCTTGGTATAAGGGCTTTGGAATAGCATTGTACCTTTTCTGCACAGGAGTATCATTCTTCAAGTGGATTTTTAGCTTCAAATCTGGAATGCAACCAATTTCACCATCTTCCCGTGAAAATACATCTGATTCTTCATATAACAAGCGCTTGACTACCTCTTGTTCTTCCGCTTTTAAGTGGGACAAATCTACTGGTGGGTTCCATTTCTCTCTAGCAGTAACCTTGTATTTGTTGCTTTCTTGTTTATCTCTACTGTGTGTGCAGCATTGACTTGGCCATCAATTGGCAGGCTGAGTATTACTGGGTCAGATGGTGGGGGAAGGAGTGGCCAGATATCAATAATTTCTTCTAGAGTGCCTAATATTGTTCCACTAGGAAGGTTGATATCATGTAAGGTGTAATTTTGAAGAGGTATGGTAATTAGTTTTGAAGTACCAGTTGGGCTGTCAACAATGGCAGGGAGTAGTTCAATGCCTTCTGGGCAATGATTCTCTGCTAGTGGCTCAAAAGTCATTGTGCCTCCTCTAGGCAAAGCCCTAATTTTACATTTCACTTGACATATCTGACATGCTGGGATAACAAGCCCATTTTTTCCCATCCTTACTGTAATACCTGGTGATATTGCTTCCCCAGATTTTACTCCTACTGCAGAGATGATATTATCTGCTGTGTCACCTTTCATGTTTAATGCCTCACTCAGCAGTGTGCTAAGAATGGTGGTATCGGTCTGGTCACAGTTCTCTCTGATCAGTTCCTCTATAACATTGAAGCCTAACAGCGGACAGTTAACATGACTTTGACTTACTAACAAAGGAACATCAATGGCTACCTGCCCATGCCTGGAGCTCAGTAGCTGAAGTGACACCTCAATCCACCCTTCAAATGGAATCTCAGTGCCATTTGCTGCAGTAATACAGAGTGCACTTCCTGTTAATAAACTCTCAAGTGACTGAATCTTAACATCAGGCAATGTCTTTCTTACCCACTCTCTCCCCACTATGATAACCTGTGCTCCTGTGTCTAACAGCATTTGTGTTTGAATTTCATTGATTACACACGTGACCATGCAGCGACTCCTAATTAGTTGGGCAGCACGTTTTGCTTTAGGGGGCAGTAGATACGTGTTTTGCATTGTGGGAGCCTCAGTCTGGGGGGACATGTTACTCCTGTTGGTCACTGGTTTTTCCCTTTCCAGTGACCTTCCCCAGTTTCCCGATTCCCATCTCTTAGTACAGCCAACAGCTCTGTGTCCCATCAAACCACAGCGAAAGCAGTGAGTACACCGTTCTTTTCTCTGCTGGCCACATTCTTGACATCTTCTTTTAGGACTATCTCTTGAGACCTGAGTGTTCAATTGTGGCAGTGCACGGACATCTGTCCGAGTACTGTTACCAGTATACTTTGTGATCTTTTCAAAATATTTTTTTAGCATAGACACTTGAGCTGTCAGCTGCTCAATGGTAGTATTATGAGCTTGATGTGCACAGAGAACTTTCAAATTATCATTTTCGTTATGGTTCACAATCTTGTCAAATTGTTTTGCTAGTTCGGACACTCAAGCAGTTAACTGCTTTATAGCTGCACTGTCAACTCACATTCTATTGTTTGCTTGACTCAATTCAGTCTGATCAGCCTGTGAACTGTCCTTTTGTTGTACTTAATTTACAGAGACTGACCTATGTTCACTCGGAGTGTGAAGACGCTTTATTCTCTCTGCTTCCTCCCTGGTAGATTTAGTTATCTTCTCTAGAATTATATCATCAGTCACCTTCAAGTCAGTAAGAAATGGTTTTATGTCTTGTCTGATGTTGTTATTTTTTTCATTGAACCCTTGATAAAGGGTATGAAGAAATATGCCCTGAACTAATTTTCTGTCATAACTGAATTCAGCTCCATGCTGTTCTGATGCCTGCAGCGCACGTTGTCGAAGATCCATTATCCTATATACAAAATGTTCGGGTGTTTCCCTATCTTGTTGCTTTGTATTGCTCAGTTCCTGAAACAGTTCTGTGCTGCTTTTATCCCTAATGTGTAACCTAAAAAATCGTTTGAGCTCATCTAATGTGAGATCATCTCTACTCATGAGAAACTTTTTGAAGATACCTGGTTTAACTACTTTTAGTACAGACTTAACAACTTCAAACTCAGTAAATCCTTCGTGTATCCCTACATCTATTTGTTTGCAAAGGTTACTGTATGACATTTCAGAGCCCCCATCATAGATTTGCCCACCATGGACTTTGAACTCCCTACGAGGCAGAAAAGTAGCAACATCAGTGAGTCTTACCACTTGATCTGAAGTCCTGTAGGGAAGACATCCTTTCTCCGAGTCCACAGAGTTCCTGCCAAAATGTTTAGCTTGGCTTGAATGAATATCTTGATCCAGCCCTGCAGTGGTAACACCTGTACAATCCATACTCCTAGCAGGGTTGAAATCCTTTCTGGTTAGGAGTTGTGAAATTGTATCCTGGAGGTGAAGTAGGTGTGACATGCCTTCGTCCTCCAAATTTCTCAACTTATCACTCTTAACATAATCAAAAAGGAAATAATAAAGTTCTTGTTCACCTAGTTGTGAGAGTTTTACAGTTTCATCTCCTTCTTCATCTCCTATACTTGCAGCCAGAAGGCTGAGTTGATTGTAATCCAGCAATATTAATTTATTATGGATATCCTAGATCAGCATCTTGCGTGGTCCGGATGTTGCCATCTCCCTTCTGTACCTGAAGCTGGGCTCTCTGGATGACGCAATTACAGGAGTTTCACAACAGGAAGTACCAGGTGTAGTGATGACTGTTTCCGTGACAGAGTGCTGATCCCGGACGAGCCCCCAATTGTTACCGACCTCAGGCCTAGGGGAACCTGGGCCAGGTACAAGCCACTGTTGCTACAGGGTGTAGCCACAGTGATATGGTGTAAAGCATAACAGAAACAGACAGCAGTCCCGAGTCTCAGACCATACTTCTCTGTTCTCTTTATTCTCCTTTTCCCAGAAATATATATATACTTCAATTTCTGCATAGATCAACATGGCAATCAGTGAAAACAATGGTGCAAGCCAATTTCCTCTGCATAACAAATAGTGTAAACACATTTACTTTGAGTCCTTGATTAGAAACCAATTTTCCAAGGAAGCAGACAGTTCTGTATCCCCACATTGCATGTAGATGAGATACTAAATCAAAGCAGTCTGACTATTCGAAGCAGGTGACTCTTTAGCAAGACAGGTAAATATTTATGTCCTGTAGATAGCCATCAGCAATAACCTGTAGCAGAATTTTTCAGAAATTCTGCCTTTTCTTTAAAACACTGGTTTATAGCCCATTACACTAAGAAACACACCAAAATGTTATTTTCTTTATAATACTGAGATCTAGCCCATTACATTTTCTTTAATCTTTCTAAAGAAATCTCACAAGCATTTTCCTTTTCCTTTAAGTCACCTATGCTACTCTTGAATGTTATTATTTTCTGTTATGTCTGTTAAAAAAGTATAATTTACACTTCTTTTTAATCATCCTTATTTGCTTCACTGTTTTAAACCCACACTTCTCCAAATGCTAAGCTGGTTTCAGGCCTGTTTTCAGTTATTTTATTTCCCATCATTCATGCCTTATCCATTTTCCTGTTGTTTGAAAGAATCTGCAGTTTTGGTTTTACCACCTAGCACCACTTCCTTTATATGGCTAACCATTCTTTTAATGTAAATGATTACTGATTTGACTAATTAAATATCTTTGTTACTTTTTATTTTTCTTGCATTTTCACATTTAATTCCCACACTTCACTGATTATGCCTTTAATAGGTTTGAGAGGTCAGATTGGACTAAGTATAAATAACAATTTTGAATTATTGTTGTTTTTTTTTATAGAAACAAAACTGACCCTTTACTGCTCTCTTATTTTATCACCTACTTGAAAATATGAGTTAAATTAAGTATATATTTTGCTGGATGAGATTTGTATTCCATTTTGATAATTGTTCCTTCTAAAGAGCAATTAAAATCACTTGCTAAAATGATTTCTCTTTCATCTGCCACTACTATTTCAACTCAAATTTATTCTGCTTATTGAGTTTCTATACAGGTAATCTGCACATCACTTTCACCATACTCCTGTTAGCTTTTATTTGTTTTATTTATTTTGTTTGCCTTTTTCTATCAAGTATAATTTCTTCTGCTTTAATTAGCTTCTGCAGTTGTACAACATTTATCCCAATCTTTCTCATATTTTTGTAAGTTTTACAACACAGAATATCACATTACTGCAGATATATTTTATCTATTAGTTTCCGAGACAAAAATGTAAAACTAATTCCTTATCTATATTTCCACTGAGTATATTCCCACAGTAACAAACTCTGTGAGGAGTTGCTGTTTCATTCTAGGGCGGAGAACTAAACTTTTATATAACTTGAGAATACTAGAAAAAATGTTTTATCAGTACTTGCTGCAGGTTATAAGGGCCAGATATTCCCTATTTTTTAGGCTAAATTTTATTTTCTTCTTGATTATTTTTAGTTGAAGGGTTCATTGTCTAGTGTGCTCCGGTCATGGAGAGGCTCCATTTACATGATATTTTTTTTATTACAAGAGTGCTTGAACTTGAAGAAGTTACTTCTTATCACTGGTGTCATCATAACGATTTCCCTTTTACTAGTATTACCTAGTATATACGTTTTGTAATGAGGGTATTTATTTTTTTTATTTCTTCTGCTTTCTAAATGCTTATGGATATAAGGACTTTGCTATTGTAGCATTAATCTCTACAGCCATTCATTATCTGTGTCCTTTTTATCAAATCCAGGATCCCAGAGACCACAGCTGATCCCAGCAGCATCAATGTTCACACTAAATCATGCCAAGGGGTACTACAGTCACTAGTGCAAGTTACTGTGACTTGCTTGAGACCAATGTGAAGCCTGCTATTCGATCCAAGTGGCAGGGACTGCTGTCTCAAGGAGTCCGTTAGCTGCAAGACAATGCACACCCACACACTGCTAAGAACACCAAAGCTTGTCTGGACAAGCTGAAGTCTGAGGTACTGCCACATCCTCCTTATTCGTCTGATTTGGCACCATGTGATTTCCACCTTTTTGGACCGCTAAAAAAACATCTGAGTGGTTGTCGATTCACGATAGGTGGCGATGTGAAGAAATTGGTTGTGAGGAAAAGACAAAACCTTTTGTTCTGCTGGAATCCAGGCAAGTCAAATCAGGTGGCTCAAGTCCATTGAGAAGGATGGAGACTACATTGAGTAATGACATTATCAGTTTTGTTAAGGTTCATTCCATTTTCTGATAAATCCTATTTTCTAACTTTAGATTGACTCCCCCTCGTATATAAGACAACATTTTTTTTAATTTCTAATATAATGGTGCTTGGGATATGTTTGACTACTTCAATTGAAGAAGGATCAGGAAGTAAAGGCCCATTCATAACATGCATCTACATCAATGCAAGGGTCAACAATGGTGCACATGATATAAATTTCATCAGCAGTTAAGGTGCCCAGACCCTCACGTTCTTGACCACATGCATCCAGAATTTTGTGACTTCGCAGTCCTGTGTGGATTGAGAGCACATGCACTAGACAAAAATGCATGGACTCATTAGAGGAAGAGTTGAGTGAAGTGATTCATCACTACCCAAACATATATCCAACTCATCCAAAGCTCACAGAAATAGCCAAATATCCAATAATTCATGGCAAGAAATCTCCCAGACCCTGGGCAAAGATGAAAGCTTGTGCAGGCAGACATGGAAATATTTGTGAGATTGGTATGCAAAGGAAAGAAAAAAACTTTGGGGAAAAGTTCAGGGAAAGTGCAACCATGCCGTGCTACGCAATGAATGCTAAAACTATTAACAGACCAAGGTACGCATGGTCCATGTGCAACCCCACACCTGCAACTGAGTATAAACGGGCCTTAAGGAACAACTTGTCATCAGAGTCGCAATCCTCAGGACCCAAAGACTTGTCCGTGTTGATATCACTATGCTACATACATGTCATGCTGAACATGAAGTACATCCACTCCATGTATGTGGTGTGCCATTTTTTGATCATCTGACACAAAAATATTAACTTCAACACAAAGGAATTGTGCCTTAAAATGTATGACATTTTGTCATGGTTGCAGTGGCCATTTCCTGTGCACAATCACCACTCCCCTAAAAACAATATCAGTTATATTACCTTATTAATGGAGCTTCTTGTGAATGCACAATTTCTAGCATCTCTTCTTCTTCCAACCCTAGAGTGTAGGAGGAGACCTCTGAAGAGCCTTGATTATGCATTTGCTCTTCCCCAGGAGCCCAGCCCCTTCCAGTCATCCCACTACATAAGAAAGGATGTGACCAGAAGTTGGCATTTATTCACTGTTACCTAATGGAAGGAGAATACCCACAGGAATAAGTAAAAACATATTACTGAAATAATCTCTCACAGATTTGTTTTGTTATTTTTTTTTCATTTTACCTTTGGTTTAATTAGCATTCTTGCTATTAAACAGGTACTCATTGGAGACCACAACACTAATTTTTGTCTTAGTCACTGTGGAATACAAGGAATTAAGTGAGATGCAATGAGCTAGAATCCATTGAGTCAGGATTGACAAGCACAATACTAGAATATTATTTTGTTATCCTTGCACAGGAATGGGTGCAAAGTTTAAAGGAATGACCAGGAGATAAAATGTAAGCAAACCAAAGATCAAGACCAAAGATACCCATATCTAAACCCAGTAATTTTAGAAAGAGAAATCAAAGCAAAAGTCAGAACTGGGAAATCTTAGTAGCACAACTAATACACTCACAAAGATATGGGTTTTCTTTGATATCTGCAAACTTTGATAGTGACGCATTGAATGCATCAGTTGTTGTGGTAGTTTGTTGATGACCTCAACCACATAATTTCCAAGAACACATACAACTTAAACTTCCGTGCAATGACAACACAACAAGGGTGGTACCCAGGAAAAAAACAAAATGGCAACAAAATACAGAAAAGTAATTTAGAGTAGCTGAGAATAACAATTTCTATGATACAAATACATGCAAAATCAGATTCAGCACCTCAAAAACCCATACTGGGAAATATCCATTAATAAAAAAGGCTTAAGACAATGTACAAAAAATATGGCATCATACAGAATTATAACAGCTATTTGACAAGGCACACATGATGGGTAAGTGTATCTGGCACTGCTCTTAACTGATTTTCTTCTTTTCAAATCATTTTCAGTATTTGTAGAAGTCTAATAACAGTAATCTCCAATTCCTATCAAAAGCTAGATATGGAAACACTTATCTGCTATTGTATGATTTATTCACAAGCTCTGTTCTTTTTAAATAAAGTACCAAAGGGCAGCAGTCCATCCAGCTTCAATAAAGGATGTGAGTGTTACAATAAAAGATATGGGAAACTGGGCATATCTATGAAAATTCACTAGGAACCATAAATAATATGTGTACACTTTATCTTGGAAAAAATATATCAGAGAAATATGTGAAAAGGTGAGTAACTGAAAGAAAAACATGCTTACACAAATATAAACATATTAGAGAGTTTACATTGCACAAAGTTCCATGAACACAAGCAATTGTTTATTGAACAAAAAAAGTGAGAAACTGAAGTTGTCCAAATGAAATGTGTGTAGTTGATGTGATCATGTTGTGTGAATTATGACAAGGAGGTATCAGGTATGACTATGAGGGGGCCAAACAGGCCATATATCATATGTTTTTGTGCATAATCTATTGGTTTATTTGAGAACACTATTGGTTTATGAATATTTACTATTGGTTTGCTGCATACTTGACTAGTTTGTGTGAATGCAATACTGGTTTCATTCATATGAACTATATTGATTTGAGTCTGTATATTATCGGTTTGTGCATAACTATATTGGTCTGTCTATGTATGCTACTGGTTTGCCAATGAACTACATTGATTTGCTCTTGTGTATCACTGATTCAGTTGTGTTTGTTATTGGTTTGTGAGTGAACTGCATTGGTTTGCACACATATGCTATTGGTTTGTGTATGAACTATATTGCGTGCAAACTGTATTGGTTATTCATGTGATCTTCAGCAGCAATAGGAGGAGCAAGAAACAGGAACTCAAGGGCCGGTAGAGTCATGAATCGTAAAGAGAAGTGTATAGGAGATGGATTGCTTGCAATCAGCTTTTGCAAACCAGTTAGTAAATACTTATAACCCAGTAGTGTTCACATGTAAACCAATAGATTATGCACAAAAATATATGATTTATGGCCTATTTGGCCCCTGATCTATGATAGCAGAGGACTTTACATATATATATATATATATATATATATATATATATATCAGTGCTATAAGAGCAGATGAATGGAGCCCGTTACTTTCACCTTACCAGAGTCTGCCGTCAGTTCTTTCTTGGTTCTTGAGTGACTGTGATAATGTATTGTGGGAGTCCTTGATACTTAGAGAAGTACTCATAGACACTCACCCCAGTTTGTGGACTACTTGCCAATTATTTTAATGAGGCAATAATGCACACACATTGCTGAGCTACACCAACCACTTCTTTCTTTTCACAATTCCACTCCTACACCAGCCCTTACTAGTTGTTCCTCCTTTCTTTTTAACATAATCAATAAACTTTATTAATACTCTAATATGAACTACTGCTTAAATTACTTCTTACCCCAAAAGAAATGTCTGTATCGATATAATATTTTTAAGAAATACAATAAATTTAATAAAGATGTATCTCAATAGCTATCAGTATTCACCTAAGCAGTATTTAAATATTACAAGGCGAACTGCCACAGCTCTGCAGATGACACACCGCTTTGCCAGGCCATAACACCTGATGAGCCTGACACGCTAGGCTCTGTCCCCAAATGTCTGTCTTATATTATTGAATAAATAGGTAGTAATTTCATCAGGTAACTAATGAAAAAAAACTGAACTGTACTGAATTCTAGCAAAGGAGCCCTTAATATGTAGAAAAGCACACTGAGATAGTCACCCTAGTCTGTATATTACTTGTCAGTTCTTTTAATGAGACAGCATACAATGCTCAGAAACACCAATCACTTCTTTTCACAACTCCTTTACTACATCCTTCCTCACTTGTTGCCCCTCTTTTCTTTTTAACATAATAAACTTCATTAATACTGTAACATGAAGTACTGCTTACATATATTTATAAAAGAAAATCTAAGCAAATAGTAACAAAACAAGAAAAGGGTAAAATGAAAAAAATAACAAATGAAGCCTTGTGGTGGGAAAGAAATGAACAGAAAACACTGCAGAACTATGACGTTAAAGAAAACAAGTGAACTGAATTACAGCAGGAAAAAAAATCAAGTAGGATGAATTGGAGTAATGGTTAAAGGTTATTGAAAAACTATGAGACAGGGCAATAAAGAAAGACAACCTCATCAAATGTCTAAAGAAGCTGAATGATGGATATATGGATAAACATGTTCCACAGTGGTTGACGTGTGATAATGGGATATTAACAAACCCAAACTGGAATGGCAGAAAGAGTTCATATTCAGAAGGTAGTTCATTAAAGAAAAGTACAAACAAACCAAAGAGAACTAGACAAAAATGATCATGCAAGGGGAAGAAAAACTAAGGCGGACAGGGGTTTTGCAGCTGCGGCTCCTCGCCTGTAGGACTCTTTACCTCATTACATAAAGGAGTCATCTTCAATTGAACTGTTCAAAACAAGATTAAAGACTCATTTCTATTCACTTGCTTTCTGTGACCTTCAGTAATACTGATGGTTTCCTCATTGTGATTATGTAATCTGACTTCTATTTATTATTTATTTTATTTAAGTTCATTTATTTTATTTTCTGTTTATGTTAATTGTATATTTTTTCTTCTTTTATTGTAAAGCACTTTGGCCATAGCATTCCTATGTTGTTTTAAATGTGCTATATAAATAAATTGACATTGACAAATTAAAAAAAAACTGGTTCCCACCTTATGCTCAGTAATTATGGAATTTTTAATAATAATAATAACAGCAACAATAATAAAAAGTCTGAATTAGCATAAGTCATCCTAATTTAGAGTGTCTGTTAGAAACGCAATGATTTTCTTCAGGTGATACACAATAAACTAAAATAGTTGTGTTAAATATTCAAAACATTAAAATGTGTGCTTCAGTTTAAATGATTAAACTCTAAATATTGTCAATTGTAATAGAAATTTATCATTTTTCACCCTCAGAAAATCAAAAATAAACAAAAAAACAATACCTTGTATGCTCATGTTTGAAATTTGCCATTTTTAACTTTGTGGGAGTGTACGTCTCTTACAGGGCTAGAACCACTGCTAAGGACACAGTTTTCAAAATATTATCGCATTTGTAATCAGTGTGTGGAAGAAAAATAGAAGAGGCCACATAGCCATTAGGATAAAGTGCTTTAGATATGCTTTCCATATTAAAATATAGCATTCTGCATGCAGGTCCTTCAACTTACAGGGAAAACCTGGGGGCTGGTGGCAGGATTGGCACTCCAGGCACCATTTAAAAAAAAAATAATAATAATAAAAAAATTTAAAAAAAAAACTTTCATTGCTCCAGTGTGGTGATGAGATGTCACCTGCTACTCTTGGGTCCCTATCCAGGTGGTTCATTGTGTGGTGGTTGTGGCAAAGCGCTGTATCAGCGCATGCTTCCAGACCTCTCTCTCTTACTTAAAGAAATAGCATACAGGGTTAATAAGTGTCAGAAACCTGTTTAGGCATATCAAGAAACCAGAGAAAGGTCAAGTGAACAACAAAGACAAAGATATAATACACAAAATGTACTAAAAGATGACTAATCGATGACAATGAAATCAGCGGATGTGTTGTAAACAACTAGAATGGATAGTTGTTATATACACAGAAATTTCAAGGGTGGTGGCTCAAATTGAAGGGTATAAGAAGAATAAAAATACTTTTATTTTATATAGATCATTTGGGTACCTCTTCCAATGAAGTCGGTAGGTATATTGGGAGAGCATGGGGGGTCATGAGATCATTGGAAAGAAGTGTGTGGCGCCCCGATATCTATGCAAAAGGACGAAGGTCCAAGTCTTTAGAGTCCTGGTGCTTCCTGTCTTTCTAAATGTTTGTGAGACATGGACACTATCCAGTGACCTGAGATGAAGACCGGGCTACTTCGGTAGTGTCTCTTTCGAGAATTCTTGGGTACCGCTAGTTTAACTTTGTGTCATGGAGTCCCGAATGAGGCACATTACATGCATTGTTACGGCAGTACAGTTATGTGTTGTGATTCCCCAATGGTGATCCAGCTCGCAAGATCCTCGTTGACATTTGTCTAAATTAATCATTAAGTCCTGGTCTGATTATTTACATTGCAACTCATATTGAAAGTAGGAAAAGGAAACAAAGCATTCTTTCATATCGTCAACTTGATCGAACGGAATGGCAAATGCAGACTTGTAATGACCAAAAAAGTTGATAAACGGAAGTTCAGAAAGTAAATTGGAGAAAAGATCACAATTAATATGGTTAATATTTCTAAATATAGTAACACATTTTTGTGAAGAATGAGGCAAATGAATATTCAAATTAAAGAAATGAGTTTATGGGTAGAAATACTCATCTCATTACTCTCAACACTGTCTATATCTACACCAACATGTGGAAATCAATTTCAAAATATGATCTTTCTTGTGTATAGGAAATTTAACCTGATTTAAGAGATTGAAATAATTAAGAGTATCAGTAAAGCTGACTGCATATGTACAAATAAGATCTGCAACATGCATACTGATCTCACTATACAAAATTATAACATAAGAAATGGGTGTGAGAAGTGTCTGGAGTTAATTTTAAATGCAAGACATTCATAAGTTCATTACACTTGGAACAGCTGTTTCTCTAAATAATAAATCAAATCTGTGACCCTGTGTAGAGGATGTTGGTTTATCAATATATTTGTAACCTGTAGTAGAACTCCTAGTAAGATTGAAATATTCAGTGTAGTATTTCTGAATTTCACAAAGAAAAGTCCACTTTTAATTCCAAAATCCCTTCATACAGTTGCACACTTGTATTGTTTAAGGAAAGTATGTTCAAATCAGGAGATCTAACAATTTTACGACATATGATCATTGCAGTCTAAGCAGTAACCATTGGAAGGTGACACAAGGTAATTCTGCTAATTCCCAAAGTAGTCTTCCAGCAAGTCTTCCAGTCTTCTAGTAGTATTCCAGCAATTCTGAATTGGAGTAAACAGGTTAATAAGGAGTGGTGGCTCTGAGGCTAAGGATCTGCACTGTATTTGGAAGTTTGCAGATTCAAATCTCAGTACTGCCAGATATTTGTTTTTTTTTTTATTTAAACCATTTGTAATATCTGAGATAATTAACTTTGTGATACAACAATGACATTTTTCTGAAAATAACTAATATGAAAACTAACAAAATTACAGATTATTTAGACAAGTTTCTGAATTGGAACTTTTTAGTGTTTAGAACTTTAATGCATATGAGGAAATAACATTAATTTCAGCTTCTTTAACAAACATATAGGCATGATCAAGATACACGTTATTTAAATGGAAAAGCATTTTCTAAAGAAAATATGTTTCACGTTTGTTTTAAATAAATATATAAAGTATGTATCTTTTCCATCAATCCAGGAAACCCTAGGGTGAGACTACCAATGATCTCATAAGCAGATTTTTAAGAACTAATGTTTCATAATGCTGCACTTAATGCAGGCAAGAAATAGCATCCATCATGTTTGACAGCTTAATGACTCTTTGTAAATGGTGTCACATGCATTTTAAATGTCTGTGATATGATTCGCTTCTCTTAAAAATGTATTATTTAGTACAGAATATTTGTTTGTTGGAGCATATACTTTATTAGAGATTTTTTGGTATTTGTTTTTAAATTTCCATACATGGTATTCAAATCATTTTGTGAATCTATCTTTAATGCAGAATGAAACTATTTGAAATGATTAAAATGAGCAGCAGCACAAGCCAGCACATCAGTGTTGTTGTCTTTTTCATTTTATCATTCCCCAGCCCTAGCGGCATCATTCTATCAATTTCTTAGAGTACTGTAGAAATATAAAATAGTATTTAATGTGCCCCTTGAAGAACAACCTATTGTTAAGAATTCATATTTTACATCTCTGGATTATTCATCTGCAATTTTGAATCTACAGCTCAGGAGTATTTTCTTGTGATTGAGTGGACAAAAAAATATAATTTCTATTTGTATGCAAAAGTAAGCTTACATTGTTATAATATAGGGTTCTACAAGTGGCAAATTCCACAGAAAAGTAAAGCCTGGATGATTTTAAAGTAATCCCTATCTATGATAATTAAATATCAAAATATCTCAAATGAACCCTGTCCCTGCTATAAAACAAAATGATTTATTTCTTTCTCATTCTGAGATATTGCTCTTATTTAAATATTTTACTAATATATTTTGACATCTGGCATATTTCTTAGCCAAATGTGTTTCATAGTTTTTATGAACAGTTCGAAAGTGCCTTTCCACATTTTCCTTCTTTGGAATAGCAATGATAGATAGACAGATCAGACAAAACGCATTTCGATTGTGACATTATGAGAAAAAAAATCCTCTTCCAATTCTACATCCAGCCCATACCCTCCCCAAACTATTTTTTTTTAAATCTCTTCTTTAGTCGATATAAATTGGAAGGCTAACTAGATCACAGCCAGAGTTTTTCAGTAGCTCACGCATTTAACTGTGTGTGCGGGATGACCAGAGTGTTAGAAGAAAAGCGATCTCAGACTGGCCGCCCTGTATGTCAATCAAATGGCAAATGCCATAGGGAGGATATATGATAGACTAACGTTTTAAAAATGTTTTTTTCAATGCAACGCGATCTACCTTTCCAATCTACCGGTCGATCGCGATCGACGCATTGGGCGCCCCTGGTGTAGGTGATATACTGATAAAGTATAGCTATGATATGATATTAGAATTTGAACGAAAATGTAAAATCCAGTTTGTTAGAAATAGAAGAGTTTAAATGTGATGAAAATAATGAGAATAATGAAACAAACCATTATTACAACCTTAACAAGAAAATAAAAATAGATAAATGGAACAAAAACAAGGGATATAGACCCACCAGAAGAAATATTCTATTTAAGAGAGAAAATCAGTTTCAGATTTTGGAAAAAATGTATGGAAATAAGTTCTTCTTTTCCTGAACACTTTCTTTAAAGAAAGGAGAAGCAAAGAAGCCAATACAAGGTTCCTTCACAAAACGCATGAAAACATATCCGGAAAAATTAAGGAAAGAAGCAAAAAAAGGTGAGAATAGGGCATGAAACTGTTGTTGTTTGTGGGTAGCTAAATAAAGGTCAAGGTAAATTTTATTATCCCAAAATAGGAAAGTCAATTTCTCTTGTATGTTACAATTGTATAATGAAAAGATCAAACAAACAAAAGAAACACAGTGAAATATAAACAATTGTACATATGAAATATCTCTGAAACCTTTACTAGATTGTATTGAGCTTTTAGTTAAAACAGGTTAATTGCTGAAGCTACAGATGATCTTTTCTATTGCGTTGTTTTTATACTGTACTTAATTACAAGATTCTATCACTTATCTATTTGCTGAAATGGAATTAATAGTGCCAAAGATAAGTGGAGCCATTACAGATAAAATAAAGTTTTGGTAGTGAATACAAGTGTTCCACAGATGTTTAGTTGCCCCAATATCTCTTTTCTGCTTTATTCAGTCAGTCAGTCATTATCCATCCATCCATCCATTATCCAACCCGCTATATCCTAACTACAGGGTTACGGGGGTCTGTTGGAGCCAATCCCAACCAACACAGGGCGCAAGGCAGGAAACAAACCCCAGGCAGGGCGCAAGCCCACCACAGGAAAGCTTTAATCATGAATTAGTTGAATTTTTTCAAACACACCTGTGTCAAAAAACACATCTATACTAATAAAAGGCAAAGCCCTCACTGACTGACTGACTGACTGACTCACTCACTCACTCATCACTAATTCTCCAACTTCCCGTGTACGTAGAAGGCTGAAATTTGGCAGGCTTATTCCTTACAGCTTAGTTACAAAAGTTAAGCAGGCTTCATTTCGAAATTCTACGTGTAACGGTCATAACAGTCGACAACGCCCACCATGTTAAACTTTCTTATTTATGGCCCCATCTTCACGAAATTTGGTAGGCGGCTTCCCTGCGCTAACCGAAACTGATGTACGTACTTATTTCGGAGGTATGACGCCACTGTCGGCCACCATATTGAACTTTCAAACATCACTAATTCTCCAACTTCCCGTGTAGGTAGAAGGCTGACCCCATCTTCACGAAATTTGGTAGGCGGCTTCCCTGCACTAAAAGAAACCGATGTACATACTTATTTTGGTGGTATGATGCCACTGTCGGCCGCCATATTGAACTTTCCAACGTCACTAATTCTCCAACTTCATGTGTAGGTAGAAGGCTGAAATTTGGCAGGCTCATTCCTTACAGCTTACTTACAAAAGTTAAGCAGGTTTCATTTCGAAATTCTATGTGTAACGATCATAACGATCAACCACGTCCTCCATGTTGAACTTTCTTATTCATGGCCCCATCTTCAAGAAATTTGGTATGTGGCTTCCCTGTGGTGGTATGACGCCACTGCCAGCCGCCATATTGAACTTTCCAACGGTCTTTGTTACTTATGGGCCCATCTTCAAGAAATTTGTTATGCGGGTTCCCAATGCTAACTGAATCCTACTTACACATACATATATATATATATATATATATATCCATAGCCTGCAGCTCGGTCACCGTGTGAGGCGACGTTGGGTCCCCCATCCCAACGCCTCCCACGTTGTTGGCTGCCTGCCTATATAAGGCCGCCCGTCGCTCCGGTCTCTACATTCCCTTCCTTGCTTTGCCACGGGATTCACATCTCCCTGCTGATAACTACAGCCTTTTTATTTAATCCACAGCTTCTCTGCTGTTTTATTGTTCGTTTATTACAATTATAGTTATTGTGTAGGTATTTTAGACTTCCTTTACATTGTTGAGGTACCTATTTCCTATATCGTTCCAACCATACCCCTATCAACATGTCCATCGAGGTGATCACCATTGATCAAAGAACTGTCACTTACCGAGTGGTTTCCATGGCCGGAGATGACACCTGCCTTTTCCATTCTCTTTGTTACATATTGCACGGCCATATCAGGCTCACTCTTGATATCCGGAAGGAACATTATGTCTTATGTATTGAATGACTGGGACTGGTTCAAGGTGTGGACTGATGGCGGTACAGGAGATAATTATACTACACAGGAGCACTATAAGAGTGGAATGCTTAAGCCCTTCACCTATGGTTCTGCATATGAGTTGATGGCTGCCACTGAATTGTTCGGTTGTCGCTTTCAAGTGTACCGAAATAGCCAAATATTTTACACCTTTGGACAACCGCCAATGTCTCTTAAACATCTTAGATTCACAGGTGACGATTTCAGTAGTGGACACTTTGATGTTTATGAATGTTTAAACTCTCAAAATCTGGATGTGAAGTTATCAATGAAACAGGTTGTATGCTTACAACGCTTGACAGATGCCGAATGTCACTTTAACACAAGTCCTGCAAATTCTGTCGGAACTGAAACAAACCATGAAACTCAAACCGATTATGACAGCAGCAATCCAGGCTGTGAGATTTGAAACAAGATTACTTTTCACATGGCCAACTGTACATTGCATGCTAAAGAGTAAGCTCAGCGCACAGCTTGGTCATATTACAACCGGAGGACCGAAATGACAATGTGGTATACAAAGAGATCCTTAACAAATAATTATTGGTATATTTTTCCCTCAGTTTAAAAAGGTTTCATCTTCTTCTTAATAAAAATTTTAAGGCAGTACTTCGTCGCTGCGAAGTGTGGGTATTTTGCTAGTATATGATAAAGTAACAGAACATACTGTAAACCAGATACACAGAACATTTGTAAAATATAGCAGTTAACTTTAAATTCAGCTGTTATGTAAAAAAGCATTTGGTGTTAGTACATAATCAAAAAAAATAACATTCATAGTCAAATTAGACTCCATAATTTTTATAAGATGTCACTTATTCAACCAATTCTCTATTTATTAGGATAGATGGGTAGAGCAGATTTAACAGATTGGCAAACATAAAACTGAATTAGAAGTATTTTGTAGTTTGACAAAAACGAAAAGGAGCAATAACAATAATAAGCGTCAGCCGTTACCTGAGGCTCTACTCCATCCACTCCTTTTCCTTGCATTTTGAACTTCTATCATGTCCATTGCTATGTACTGTTAATTACGGCGCAGTCAATGGGTGTGGTACTAGAAAGAAAAGAAGACTCCTAACTTGAGGTCTTCACTCTAGCATTGTGCCATCTGCCCTTGCAAAAAGTCTTTAGTCTAGAGCTTCAGAGCTTGTGTAGTTTAATCCTTAAATGTCATCAGGTCAGACTTGACCTGCTTTTATGTTTGGTCTTAAATCAGTAAAATCACTGTAAATTTCATCTGTTTAGGATTAAATTTTGTGACATTTCCTACATTTCCTCCAATTAAAGAACAGTAAAAAATTAAACATCCCATAACTTGCACAGTTTCTAAAAAATGTTTATCTAGCTATGTCTTTCAGGTCAGTTGTGACCCATCATTGCCTTTAATGTATTTTCCACTGCATTTAGGATACTTAGTTTGTTTTATTTAGTGGCAGGGGAAAGTGTAGTTAGGCAGCATAGGATGGTGGTCTGTAGGATGACTTTGGAAACCAAGAGGAGGAGGAGAGTGACGGCAAAGCCATAGATAAATTGGTGTAAGTTAAAAAAGGAAGACTGCATGTAAATACATTTTTTTAAAGATTTTTAATCATTAATTATACCATAGAATGCACAGTGTAATCTATACTAATAAAAGGCAAAGCCCTCACTGACTCACTCACTCACTCACTCACTCACTCACTGACTCATCACTAATTCTCCAACTTCCCGTGTGGGTAGAAGGCTGAAATTTGGCAGGCTCATTCCTTACAGCTTACTTACAAAAGTTGGGCAGGTTTCATTTCGAAATTCTACGCATAATGGTCATAACTAGAAGCTATTTTTCTCCATTTACTGTAATGGAGTTCAGCTGGAGGGGTGGAGTTTCGTATGACATCATCACGCCTCTCACGTAATCACGCATTACGTAGAAAGCCAGGAACAACAACAACAACATTTATTTATATAGAACATATTCATACAAACAGTAGCTCAAAGTGCTTTACATAATAAAGAATAGAAAAATAAAAAACACAATATGAAAACGAAATAAATCAGCATTAATTAACATCGAATAAGAGTAAGGTCCAATGGCCAGGGGGGACATAAAAAACAAAATAAAAACTCCAGACGGCTGGAGAAAAAAAAATAAAATCTGTAGGGATTCCAGACCATGAGACCGCCCAGTCCCCACTGGGCATTCTACCTAACATAAATGAAACAGTCCTCTTTGGATTTAGGGTTCTCACGGAAAGGCTTGATGATGATGGTCACGTAGAATTCTGCCTTTTAGTCCATCCATCATTGTTGGAGCATCATGAAGCTTTGAGTAGGTGGAGGTGGCGCAGGCCACCACCACAAAGAAACCGGAAAAAGAAACAGAAAAGAGAGTAGGGGTCAGTACGGATTGTAGAGCTACCCTGAATAGTTATTATGAGGAAATCGAACATATAGAGTATCAGGATTAAGTTAAATTAAGTTAAATTGAAGTTATAGAAAGGCCATGTTAAAGTAATATGTTTTCAGCAGTGTTTTAAAGTGCTCCACTGTATTAGCCTGGCGAATTCCTATTGGCAGGCTATTCCAGATTTTAGGTGCATAGCAACAGAAGGCCGCCTCACCACTTCTTTTAAGTTTTGTTCTTGGAATTCTAAGGAGATACTCATTTGAGGATCTGAGGTTACGATTTGGAATATAAGGTGTCAGACACTCCGATATATAAGAAGGGGCGAGATTATTTAAGGCTTTATAAACCATAAGCAGAATGTTAAAGTCAATCCTGAATGACACAGGTAACCAGTGTAGTGACATCAGAACTGGAGAAATGTGTTCGGATTTTCTTTTCCTAGTTAGGATTCTAGCAGCTGCATTCTGCACTAGTTGCAAACGATTTATGTCTTTCTTGGGTAGTCCTGAGAGGAGTGCGTTACAGTAATCTAGTCGACTGAAAACAAACGCGTGAACTAATTTCTCAGCATCTTTCAGTGATATAAGAGGTCTAACTTTACTTATGTTTCTTAAGTGAAAAAATGCAGTCCTAGTGATCTGATTAATATGCGATTTAAAATTCAGATTACAGTCAACAATTACCCCTAAGCTTTTTACCTCCGTCTTGACTTTTAATCCTAATGTATCCAGTTTATTTCTAATAGCCTCATTGTATCCATTATTGCCAATCACTAAGATTTCAGTTTTCTCTTTATTTAACTTGAGAAAGTTACTATTCATCCATTCTGAGATACAAGTCAGACATTGTGTTAGTGAGTCAATAGAATCGGGGTCATCAGGTGCTACTGATAAATACAGCTGTGTGTCATCAGCATAGCTGTGGTAGCTCACGTTGTGCCCTGAGATAATCTGACCTAACGGAAGCATGTAGATTGA
>JANRMT010062837.1:24209572-24273835 GCA_026402145.1 Polypterus bichir lapradei | reverse complement strand
ATCATGTTACGTTATTTTTAAAATTTTTCCTTTTTTTTTCATACCTTCTTTAACACACTACTTCTCCGCTGCAAAGCACGGGTATTCTGCTAGTCTATACTAATAAAAGGCAAAGCCCTCACTCACTCACTCACTCACTGACTGACTCATCACTAATTCTCCAACTTCCCGTGTAGGTAGAAGGCTGAAATTTGGCAGGCTCATTCCTTACAGCTTACTTACAAAAGTTAAGCAGGTTTCTTTTCGAAATTCTACACGTAACGGTCATAACGGTCGATAACGGTCGACAACGTCCGCCATGTTGAACTTTCTTATTTATGGCCCTTCATCTTCATGAAATTTGGTAGGCGGCTTCCCTGCGCTAACCGAAACTGATGTACTTACTTATTTCGATGGTATGACGCCACTGTCGGCCGCCATATTGAACTTTCCAACGTCACCAATTTTCCAACTTCCCATGTAGGTAGAAGAATGACCCCGTCTTCACGAAATTTGGTAGGTGGCTTCCCTGCGCTAACCAAAACCGATGTACGTACTTATTTCGGTTGGTATGACGCCACTGTCTGCCGCCATATTGAATTTTCCAAACGTCACAAATTCTCCAACTTCCCGTGTAGGTAGAAGGCTGAAATTTGGCAGGCCCATTCCTTACAGCTTACTTAAAAAAGTTAAGCAGGTTTCATTTCGAAATTCTATGCGTAATGGTCATAACGGTCAACGACGTCCGCCATATTGAACTTTCTTATTCATGGCCCCATCTTCACGAAATTTGGTAGGCGGCTTCCCCGCGCTAACCGAAACCAATGTACATACTTATTTCGGTGGTATGACGCCACTGTCAGCCACCATATTGAACTTTCCAACGTCACTCATTCTTCAACTTCCCGTGTAGGTAGAAGGCTGAAATTTGGTACTTATTTCGTTGGTATGACACCACTGTTGGCCGCCATATTGAACTTTCCAACGTCACTAATTCTCAAACTTCCCGTGCAGGTAGAAGGCTGAAATTTGGCAGGCTCATTCCTTACAGCTTACTTACAAAAGTTTAGCAGGTTTCATTTAGAAATTCTACGCGTAACGGTCATAACGGTCAACAACGTCCGCCATGTTGAACTTTCTTATTTACGGCCCCATCTTCACGAAATTTGGTAGGTGGCTTTCCTGAGCTAACCGAAACCAATGTACGTACTTATTTCGGTGGTATGACGCCACTGTCAGCCGCCATATTGAACTTTCCAACGTTACTAATTCTCCAACTTCCCGTGTAGGTAGAAGGCTGAATTTTGGCAGGCTCATTCCTTACAGCTTACTTACAAAAGTTAAGCAGGTTTCATTTCGAAATTCTACGCGTAATGGTCATAATGGTCAACAACGTCCGCCATGTTGAACTTTCTTATTTATGGCCCGATCTTCTCGAAATTTTATAGGCGGCTTCCCTGCACTAACCGAAACCAATATACGTACTTATTTCGGTGGTATGATGCCACTGTCGGCCACCATATTGAACTTTTCAACAGTCTTTGTTACTTATGGGCCCATCTTCAAGAAATTTGGTACATGGGTTCCAAACGCTAACTGAATCCTACTTACGTACATATATACGTCCATAGCCTGCAGCTCAGTCACTGTGTGAGGTGGCGTTGGGTCCCCATTATGGGATCTGTAGTTTATTGTGTTACCAGCGCTTCATATACCCGGGCCATTAATAACAATAATACAGTATATAAAATGATCTCGCGGGCCGGATATAATTACACGCCGGCCGGATGTGGCCCGCTGCCCTTGAGTTTGACACATATGGACTAAATAGAACTTGAAAAGATATATTTTTTCAAATGTGATCGCGCAATTCAGATAGAGTTGACGCGCACTACAGCCTACATGCCTCAATAAGTCATCCTCCCCTCGCTCTTACTTTTTTACCGTTCATCTAATGAATACACTGAGTATGGCTTTACCAAAACAATCATTGATGGCGAATTAAGTATCCATTATTCGAGTATGTAGATCGGGGTATATATATACATATATATATATACCCGCGTATCGCAGCGGAGAAGTAGTGTGTTAAAAAAGCTATGAAAAAGAAAAGGGAACATTTTAAAAATAATGTAACATGACTGTCAATATACAGTATTTGTTTTGTGAGTGTTACTGAGTGTTGCTGTCATCAAGGATTTGATTATCATTATTTCTTTCAATCAGGTTCGTATTTGTAGGATGTGTTGTGTTCAAGTTACATTCCGTGTTTGTCAATCGTTGTAAAGATGACAGGTTTCATTCATCGATTCGTTTCTTACTGCATCAATAAACAGCTCGTCTTCTTCTTTATCTGAGACCTGACACACTGCATGCACGGGTTTTTTTTTTACACTGTCTTCCTTTAGCGGGACATTGACTTTTTCCACCGTGTGCTTTGTTTCCGCAGTAGCTGGATTTATGAATATGCTTGTATGTATCAGACGCTTCATATTTTTTGCTGCCTTTTCAATTGTGTAATTCGGTTTTTGTTCAGCGCTCTTTGGAACTGTTGCTTTTTGTCTGTGCACTGCGTCAGTTCACGTGAGCCGCTCGGTGTACATGCATCGAAGGTTCCCAGCTGTGCTGGTGCCATCTCGTGCTATGTCCATGGCTGTATTTAATGTTACCGAAGTCCTGGCACTTAAAACTTTCTCTCGCAGTTTCGCTGAGTTTGTGCCAAACACCACCCTGACCATCTCATCTTCCTCTGCATAAGCACAGTCCTTCACCCGTGAATATTTAATGGGAGTTTGCTATTGGATTGCCGCTGACGGACGGCCTTATATGGGCAGGCACTAAATTACAAACGCCAGCAGCAGCCTGTCTATGAACTTAATTTAAAGTGTAGGTTTACATCGTGCTTTGTTTCCGAAGTAGCAGAACTCATGAATATGGTTGTATATGTCACTCGCTCGCTTCTTATTGTTTCGCTGCCTTCTCAATTATATAATGCATGTTTTCTTCAGCGGTTTTTGGAGGTCTTCCTGGTTTTCTATGTACTGCGTGATTATGTGGGAGGCGTGATGATGTCACACGAAACTCCGCCCCCACGGCGTTCAAGCTCATCTCCATTACAGTAAATGGAGAAAAACGGCTTCCAGTTATGACCATTACGCGTAGAATTTCGAAATGAAACCTGCCCAACTTTTGTAAGGAAGCTGTAAGGAATGAACCTGCCAAATTTCAGCCTTCCACCCACACGGGAAGTTGGAGAATTAGTGATGAGTGAGTGAGTGAGTGAGTGAGTGAGGGCTTTGCCTTTTATTAGTATAGATATATATACCTGTGTGTATGTTTGTATGTATGTGCATATATATATATACACACACACCTATCTACATTATATATATATATATATATATATATATATATATATATATATATATACACACACACACACACATATATATAATTTGTGTGTGTGTATGTATGTATGTGTGTGTATATATGATGTAGATAGATATGTATATATATATATATGTGTATATGTAGATATCTACTGTATATACATATGTATATATTTATATAGATATGAAGATATGTATGTGTATATATATATATGTAGACTCAAACCCATTATGACAGCAGCAATCCAAGCTGTGAGAAAACAGTAAAAAGGAGGCGTGTCAGATGTCGTTGTACATTTTCTAATGCAGCTAGACGAAAACAACTTCGTGACGCTGCCGCCAAATACACAAAACAATTACTTTCACAATCATGTTACATTATTTTTCAAATGTTTCCTTTTCTTTTTCATAACTTCTTTAACACGCGACATCGCTGCGAAGTGCAGTTATTTTGCTATATATATATATATATATATATCACAGCGACACTCATAACAGTGACAAAACAATTACATTGACAATCATATTACGTTATTTTCAAAATGTTTCCTTTTGTTTCTCTTTCCTTCTTTAACACACTACTTCTCCGCTGCCAAGAGCGGTTATTTTGATATATATATCTGATTTTTATTATTTCCTCACCAAAATTTTTTCGTGGAGTAAATACAGTTTTATGGGTAAGAACAAATTCATCAGCTAATACAGCTGCTTCAGAGACTTTCAAAACTTTTTGCTCATTTAAATAGGTCACAATTCGTTCAGGAAGGCAATTTTTTAAATCCTCAAGCAAGACAATCTCTGAGCTGTTCAAATTGTTTAACACTTTGTGATGCACACCATCAAAAAGATTCTCCTTTTCTCGAGCAAACTCCACAAAAGTTTGATTAACTTGTTTCTTATGATTTCTAAACTCTTGTCGATAGGCCTCTGGAACCAGCTCATAAGCCCTCAACACAGAATTCTTCACCACCTCATAATTTAGACTCTGTTCAGCAGAAAGAGCAGAATACACTTCTTGTGCTTTTCCACTTAATTTGCATTGCAACAATAATGTCCAGACATCTTTTAGCCAATGTAATACAGTTGCAACACGTTCAAATACAGTAAAATACTTATCGACTTCAATTTCTTTAAAAGGAGGAACTAAACGAATATGTTTGCCAATATCAAAATTAGAAGGATTAGGTCAAGAATGGTCAGTATTTAAGGCCTCAACTTCAAAATCACGAAGTCGATTGATTCGATTGATTTGATTCAAATTCCATCCTTCTCATCTCCATAGCCACCTTTCTTTCACACTCTCTAACTTTCAGTTCTTCCAATCTAAGCTCCTGTAATTTAAATTCTTGACATTTCAACTCAAGATCAAGTTCTTTCAAACGAACTATAGTAGCTGTATTTTCAACAAGAACATCAAAACAGTGCTCAGCTACCTCACCTGGCTGTATACTTCCTACATCAATAGGAGTTACAACAGCAGCTTCTGACAACAATATGGGTTCTGCCTCAGAACAAGTATCAGGCAATGCAACATCACCTTCCCTAATA
Source organism: Polypterus bichir lapradei (assembly GCA_026402145.1). Classification (NCBI taxonomy): domain Eukaryota; kingdom Metazoa; phylum Chordata; class Cladistia; order Polypteriformes; family Polypteridae; genus Polypterus; species Polypterus bichir. The sequence continues at coordinate 24,268,919 of JANRMT010062837.1, read as the reverse complement.
CTTTCTGAAACCTCCCTGTCACGTAATACCCCCAATGCTATTAAATTCCGCTTAAGTTCAGACTTAATTTCACTCTTACTAGCATAACGAGATAATGAAATATCAAAAAAGTCAGCAATAAGCAAAAGATCTGCCTTTCTACAACTATCAAGCTTATCAACAGTGGGAGCACTAGTAAACTTATGCAAATCAAAATCCATAATAACACTAAAACCTGCTACAATATACAAAAAAATGGACCTTTCAAAGTTAAAGAAATCACTTCCAATTAACCAACTAATTAAGTCCACAACTTTATTACCAAACAATTGCTGATGTACTGAATATACTACCACTTAAAAAGGCTCTCAAAAAAAAAAAAATCTCTTTTTGAATATACTAAAGCACCTAGAGAAAAATGAACTCAACTCCAAAGTCAACACAGTACCACCAAGACCACTCTGGTCAAAACAGAGCCAATTAATACTCTAAGTGCACAAAAATACTCAAAAAGTATCCCGGACGAGCCCCCAATATGTTACGGCCTACCAAAAGTCTAGGGATACATAAATAGGCCGTACACAAATGAAAGAGTGAGGGAGACAAAACACCAAAAGAAAACTAAAATAAAACAAGCTCCATTTATTGTCTTAATAAAACAATACATAAAATATGGAGAAACTATATGGAACAAGCAATACAGGAGAACCACATTAACATAGCTGTCTAACTTCAAAGTTCACAGCAAGATACAAACTATATGCATTTATTACTTAACTGGCTAACTTAGATATTTCTTTAATAAACAGCCAAAAAACCAGATCATCTAACCTTAACGCTCCATACCTTCATATCTCTCTCTCTCTCTCTCAGGTGAGTTTAATAAGCAACTTAAGTGGGTAATTAGGGCAGGACCCAATTAAGGTAAACCCCAAATTACAATATAAAAGCAAAAGTAGGTCGTAACAGCAGGCAGTACGTTTTTAAACAAAGAAAATGTCAAACCCCAACCTTCCCTACCTAGTCTTATAAAGGAGCTACTTCAGAGTGTCAGTGGTAGAGATATTTAAGCAATTTGGGGATAGCAGCATGATGCATAACCAACAAAGGAGATAATTAAAAGTATGACTACCCTAAAGAGGAGAATCAGAAATCAAGGAATAAGATAATAATAATAATAATAATAATAATAATAATACATTTTATTTATATAGCGCCTTTCCCATGCTCAAGGCACTTACAGAAAATAAGAGAAAACAGCAGGGTATACAGCGTATAGCATTGTACAAACCAAATGAATAAATAAAGAATATTAAGACAGTAAGTTCAAAGAAAGCCTAACAGACAACAGAATTGATGGTCTAGCACACACACACACAGGTTACATAAGCATTTTGACAAAGAGGTAAACTGAGAGAAGGGGAATGAAGTCAAGTAGAGCTAAAAGCCTTCCTGAACAGATGAGTTTTGAGTTGTTTTTTAAAAGAATTCATGGAGTCAGCTGACCTGATTAATTTCGGTAGGTCATTCCAGAGTCTGGGCGCTATACAACTGAAGGCCCTGTCACCCATGGAGTGTAGATTAGTGTGGGGTACAACAAGATTGCCAGAATCAGAGGACCTTAGTGAGCGGGCAGGAACATAGTGATGGAGAAGGTCACTGATGTAGTTTGGTGCAAGGTTATTTAAGGCTTTGTAGGTTATTAGTAGGATTTTATATTTTTTCTTATATTTTATATAAGATCATGACACCAACCCTGGCTCAGCTGCACCACAGTCTGCCACTTCTGAAGGTTGGGGTCAAATGATTCATTGATTGATGCTGCTGAAATTTCAAGCATGACTAAATTAAAGAAATAAGCTTTTCAGAGGGGAAAGGAGAGGGAAATATGCAGATATTCTGCAAAAGGCCAATTCTGTTTTTGCAGAAATTGTGTCTAGAGAAAGAATCCTCTGCTGGATAGTGATGAAGTAAAAAGTAAAGTGGTCCAAGAGAACAAGTATTGTGGTAAAAATGGAATCTATATAAAAAGAAGACAGAAAGCTAGATACTTTAAAGCATAAAGCAAATACAGCTGGACATTCCCAAAACATTTAAAGAAATGTCTTTGGGGCATTTAATGGACAGAGATGGCAGTTGGAATCCACAGCAAGTCCAATGGCACGCCATCTGCATGGCTAAGGAATAACAAAGGTGCAAGATAAAATTGGATACACTAGTAGTTTGGATTTTGAGAAGGCGAGGAAATATTTTTGAAAATAGATTTGCATGAAATATGAAACTCATGCTGTCAAACTACGAATACTGGTAAAGGCCTGTAGTATTCTATATTTGTTCTTTTATTTCTTTTATTTCACCTTATACAATTTCTTGTATTAGGAATTTCTTTGTTTTCGCATACCCCTTGGGGTCAGAGCGCAGGGTCAGCCATTGTACAGCTCCCCTGGAGCATTTGCAGGTTAAGGGCCTTACTCAAGGGCCCAGCAGAGTAGGATCTCTTTTGGCTGTGACGGGGATTTGTAACGGCAACCTTCGGGATACCAGCGCAGATCCTTAGCTTCAGAGCCACCACAAAGGTACCACTGGTTTCAAAGCTGCAAATGTGAAACATGCAAATTATAAAGGAGATGGGAAGAATGTGGAGAGAATACTTGGGCGGTGCTCACTTTAAGAACAGATTTAGTTGAAGGTAGAAGAAAAAGAAAGGAAAATAAGAATACCTAACCTGGAGTCTAATGATTAGAAAACTCAGACCCTGGTATCATATAAAACATTGCAAAGTTTTATCATACTTTAAAGTGTCTAGGGCAAAAATGTTGAACTGGTGTACTCAATATAGTGATGATGAACATAAACAAAATAATATATTGAACTGAAAATAAAACCAGGCTATAGTTATTTGTAATTCATGTTGGTGCTACACCAACAGCACAACAATATCTTTATCAGAAAGACAATGCAATATACAAAGTTCAATATCACACCAACATTAGAGTACCTTCCAAAATAGGCAATGTAATGCACAATTACCAATGAATATATAATGCAAAAACCAATTTCATGACTTGAATAATTACATTTTATGTTCCACAATTTATTAATTTGGTAAAGAGATAGTTAAAGTTTGGCAAAGGGTTTATAAACAGTTTGGTCAATGTGAAAGCACATATGGGTCCTAAAGATGTATATGTTAGATGAATTGGTGACTGTAAATTGGCCCTACATGAGTAAGCTTAGATATGTATGAAATGTGACAATTTAATTCCCAGTATGCACCTGTACAAAAAATGTGTACAGTAGTGGCTGTCACAGTAATGTCCTTCTGCAGCAATGCATTTAGCTATATGACATTGTCATTGCTGAAAACAAACCTGGAAATCTGTTTCTGGAATACCCTTGCAGTTCCTGTGGCATGTTATGGTGGATATCAGGAATGCATGAAAATCTTTGTCCTTTCATGGCAAGTTTTAATTGTTGGGAAAAGCCATAAATCATAAGGGACTATTCACAAGTCAGGTGAATAGGGTGGATGATCCAATCTGATAGTTTATTTCTTAGCCAGGAAATCGCAATCACCGAGTGAAGATGAAGTGGTTCAAATGTAAGTATTTAATTGGAATCAATTAAAACTCAGATAAATAAATACATAAACTGATAGATAAGTAAGTAAGAAAGAAAATAAATTCATATACGCACACACTTTTGTCAGAACATACACCAGATTGACTATAAACCAAGGAAATGAAAAAGAAAAAAAACTTATGACTTGACTCTCACATAGTGCAGGCGTATTGTTGTTTGTATAAAGCAGTGATTCTTAACCTTTTTTGAGTCAAGGACATCCTTAAAGAATCTGATGAAAGCTATAGACCCCGTTCCCCAGAAATATTCAAATAAATACAACGTTGCATGCAATGAATATAATGTACTTTATTTATTGAGATTTGATTGTCTCATACATATGTGACATGCACAAAGTTTGATTAAACTTTAAAGTAAACAATCTAAAAAAACACATAAAAGTATTGAATATAATATAATAAATTTCACCCCTCCTCGAACCGCCACCTTATCGTGGTGGAGGGGTTTGCGTGTCCCAATGATCCCAGGAGCTCTGTTGTCAAGGTGCTTTATGCCCCTGGTATGGTCACCCAAGGCAAACTGGTCCTAGGTGAGGGACGAGACAAAGAGCGGTTCATCAAATCTCCTCTGAAGAATAAAAATTTTGGACAGCGTTTTCCCTCGCCCGGATGCAGGTCACTGGGGCCCCCCTCTGGAACCAGGCATGTAGGTGGAGCTCGTTGGCGAGCGCCTGGTGGCCTGGCCTGCACCCATGGGGCTCGGCTGGGTACAGCCCAAACACGCAACGTGGGTCCCCCTTCCCATGGGCTCACCACCTATGAGAGGGGCCAAGGAGGTCGGGTGCAGTGTGTTGGGTGGTGGCCGAAGGTAGGGACCTTGGTGGTCCAATCCTCGGATACAGAAGCTGGCTCTTAGACGTGGAATGTCACCTCTCTGAAAGGGAAGGATCCTGAGCTGGTGCGCGAGGTCGAGAGGTTCTGGCTAGATATAGTCGGGCTGACCTTGACACATAGCTTGGACTCTGGAACCAATCTCCTTGAGAGGGGCTGGACTCTCTACCACCCTGGAGTTGCCCCCGGTGAGAGGAGCTGAGCGGGTGTGGGCATACTTATTGCCCCCCGACTTGAAGCCTGTTCATTGGGGTTTACCCCGGTGGACGAGAGGGTACCCTCCCTCCACCTTTGGGTGTAGGGACGGGTCCTAACTGTTGTTTGTGCGTATGCACCAAATAGCAGTCTGGAGTACCCACCCTTTTTGGAGTCTCTGGAGGGGGTGCTAGAGGGCACTCCCTCGTTCTACTGGGAGACTTCAATGCTCATGTGGGCAATGACAGTGAGACCTGAAAGGGCGTGATTGGGAGGAATGGCCCCCCCGATCTGAACCCGAGCGGTGTTTTGTTATTGGACTTCTGTGCTCGTCACAGATTGTCCATAACGAACACCATGTTCAAGCATAGGGGTGTTCATATGTGCACTTGGCACCAAGGACACCCTAGGCCTCAGTTCGACGATCGACTTTGTGGTCGTGTCGTCGGACTTGTGGCCACATGTCTTGGACACTCGGGTGAAGAGAGGGCGGAGCTGTCAACTGATCAACACCTGGTGGTGAGTTGGCTTCGATGGTGGGAGAGGATGCTGGTCAGGCCGGTAGGCCCAAACGTATTGTGAGGGTCTGCTGGGAATGTCTGGCAGAGTCCCTTGTCAGAAGTAGCTTCAACTCCCACCTCTGGCAGAACTTCGACCACATCCCGAGGGAGGTGGGGTACATTGAATCCGAATGGGCCATGTTCTGTGCCTCTATTGTTGAGGCGGCTGACTGGAGTAGTGGCCGTAATGTGGTCGGTGCTTGTCGTGGCGGCAATCCCCGAACCCGTTGGTGGACACCAGCGGTGAGGGATGCCGTCAAGCTGAAGAAGGAGTCCTAGAGGACCCTTTTGTCCTGTGGAACTCTGGAGGCACCTAATAGGTACCGGCAGGCCAAGCGGAATGCAGCTTCGGTGGTTGCTGAGGCAAAAACTCCGGCGTGGGAGGAGTTTGGGGAGGTCATGGAGAATGACTTTCGAGGCTTCGAAGAGATTCTGGAAGCAGTGCAGTGTCAACACTGTATATGGTGGGGATGGTGTGCTGCTGACTTCGACTCAGGACATTGTGGGTCGATGGGGGGGAGTACTTCGAAGACCTTCTCAATCCCACTAACATGCCTTCCAATGAGGAAGCAGAGCCTGGGGATTCAGGGGTGGGCTTCCCCATCTCTGGGGCTGAGGTCACCGAGGTGGTCAAAAAACTCCTTGGTGGCAGGGCCCCGGGAGTGGATGAGATATGCCCGGAGTTCCTCAAGGCTCTGGATGTTGTAGGACTGTCTTGGTTGACACGCCTCTGCAACATCGTATGGACATCGGGGACAGTGCCTCTGGATTGGCAGACCGGGATGGTGGTCTCCCTCTTTAAGAAGGGGGACCAGAGGGTGTGTTCCAACTACAGAGGGATCACACTCCTCAGCTTCCCTTGAAAAGTCTATTCGGGGGTCCTGGAGAGGAGGGTCCGTCAGATAGTTGAACCTCGGATTCAGGAGGAACAGTGTGGTTTTCGTTCTGGTCGTGGAACAGTGGACCAGCTCTACACCCTTAACAGGGTCCTGGAGGGTGCATGGGAGTTTGCCCAACCACTCTACATGTATTTTGTTGACTTGGAAAAGGCGTTCAACCGTGTCCCTTGGGAAATCCTGTGGGGGTGCTCCGGGAGCATGGGGTACCGGACCCCCGATAAGGGTGTTCGGTCCCTGTACAACCGGTGTCAGAGCTTGGTCTGCATTGCTGTTGAACCCGTTACCAGTGAGAGTTGGACTCTGCCAGGGCTGCCCTTTGTGACCGATTCTGTTCATAACTTTTATGGACAGAATTTCTAGGCACAGCCAGGGCATTGAGGGGGTCCGGTTTGGTGGACTCAGGAATGGGTCACTGCTTTTTGCAGATGATGTTGTCCTGTTTGCTTCATCAGGCCGTGATCTTCAGCTCTCTCTGGATCGGTTCACAGCTGAGTGTGAAACGGCTGGGATGGGAATCAGCACCTCCGAATCCGAGACCATGGTCCTCAGCCAGAAAAGGGTGGAATGCCCTCTCAGGGTTGGGAGCGAGATAATGCCCCAAGTGGAGGAGTTCAAGTATCTCAGGGTCTTGTTCACGCGTGAGGGAAGAATGGAGCGTGAGCATCGACAGGCAGATCGGTGCGGCGTCCGCAGTGATGCGTGCTCTGCATCGGTCTGTCATTGTGAAAAAGTTTCCTCCGCAGGGTGTCTGGGCTTTCCCTTAAAGACAGGGTGACAAGCTCAGTCATCCGGGAGGGGCTCGAGAGGAGTCAAATGAGGTGGCTCGGGCATCTGATCAGGATGCTTCCTGGACGCCTCCTTGGTGAGGTGTTCCGGGCACGTCCAACCAGGAGGAGGCCCCGGGGAAGACCCAGGAAATACTGGAGAGACTATGTCTCCCGGCTAGCCTGAGAATGCCTCGGGATTCCCCCGGAAGAGCTAGAAGAAGTGGCCGAGGAGAGGGAAGTCTGGGCATCTCTGTTCAAGCTGCTGCTCCCATGACCTGATCTCGGATAAGCGGAAGAGGATGGATGGATGGATAATAAATTTTATTATAATAATAAACTACAATCCTCGTGTGCAAATTAAAACAGATCTACTACTACTACTACGTTTTCTACTACCATTCCTGCTACTATTATTACATCTAGTCTACATCAACAGTACCGGGCTGTATAGTGAATATAAATGTTAATTTTTATGTGACCCTCACTGACCCCCTGAGACTCATCCACAGACCTCATGTTAAGAACCCCTGTTAGAAAGGAACCCCAGTAATGTTTCTTGACACACCTCTGCTGAATAATTCATTGGCTGAAAGTCGTCAGTGTTAGTGTGTCAGAGAGTGGATGTGCAGCATTGTTCATAATGGCTCTGTCTTCTTCTTTACTACCACCAAGGAGTCCAGAGTGTGTCCTGTAACTGAGCTTGTTGAATCGGTGGGCTTCTCTTGAAATGATGGTACCAGTCCAGCACACCACAGCGTAGAAAATCGTACTAGCCATCACAGAGTTATAAAAGATGTGAAGGATATGATTTCCCACATAAAAGGAAAAAAAAGGCTGCTCTTCCCTTTCTTATATAATTCCTGTGTTCCAAGACCAGTTCAACCTGTCATTAATACTGACCCCCAAGTATTTATAGGAGTGGACCACCTCTATATTCACTCTTTGATCAGTGAGTGGACATAGAGGCTGTTTGGTGCGGTAAAAGTCAGTTAACAGGCTCTTGGTTTTGCTGATGTTCCTGGTGCTCAGGAAGTGGATTCTCAAATGGCACAGAAGTAAGAAAGAAAGAGAGAGATGATGAAAGACTGACAAAAAGCAAGGCAAACTCCTCCAAGGTAGTAGATGGTAGCAAAGATGTAACAGTCTCATAGTAGTATGATTTTTATGTTTTTGTATTGTTGTCATTAAGGTAATTTCTCTGTAATTGAACAAATGAATTAATTGTAAGATAGCCTAATACTTTTTCATAGTGATGTGAGTGTCATAAATTCATTTTGATTGATTTCTGGATGTTGAAAACCGGTGTTTGGAGCTGGTGGGAGGAAACTGTGTCTTGTTTCTAGTAAATCTTTATTGTGATGGCATGCAGGAGAAGTGAACCCCTGCCTTTAGATCCATTTATATTCACCTGGTATGTGGTAACTCTTTTTATTAAAGTGTTGCTGACTTGGTACATACTGGTATAGTTATACTATTCACTTTTTACTGAATTGTCTTTGGCTCAGTTTCAGTATTTCATAGATCAATAATATACACATATTCTTGCTGTCTCCATGCCTTAGTTCAGACTTCAAATATTCCAGTAATACAGGTTTTATGTTAGTGACCGTGTTATATTTTCTGTATGTTTGACCTATAAGCAGGAAGACATCACAAAGGAATGTACATATATTTGTATATACTGTATTTTAAGGTTTTATGTTTTATATTATTTAATATATTTTTATTAATTTAATCATTTTATTTGAAGCTGTATTCTGATTGGGTGGGTTTACTCTGGGTGTCAATGGTTTCTCTAGGACTTGTTATTAGCATTCAGACCCAAGCAAAAATAAATAAATTATAGTTGCTCAGGGAGTGGTAATGTGAATCTTTTTGGGGTTTATAGTGCCTTGAAGAGTTGTAAAAATATTCTGACTTGGACAGGTGGGACAGTGTTGCCCAGTTTAAACAATATTAAGAGCTGCCATACAGCTGCAATATGGGTCTAGGTCATTATAAGCAGGTCAGGACTTAGAAGTGCAATGATCTCGGTGGCAGTTAAAGAAAACTATTATCTCAGGTCCTCAAGGTTTTAACTGCCTCACTCTGCCCTAAAAATTGTTTACAAAGCTTCAACTGGAAATGAACATCAGGTAGGAATGAAAAGCCACACATACTGTACCAAAGAATGATTAAAGTCTAAACTTGAGAAATAGGCTCAGATGTTAAGGAAGAAAAAGAACACAGAAGAGAAGGGAATGGAAGATCAGAGGAAGAGTTAAGATTTGTGGATTCATCCATCCATCCATCCATTATCCAACCCGCTATATCCTAACTACAGGGTCACGGGGAGTCTGTGCAAATGAGACATGTTAACATGTAAGGTTTATTTGCTTCCTGCTTATTGGTTAGTTTCAGCTTTGTATCCATGTGCTTCTGGGTTAGGCTCCACCTCTGTAGTTTTAGAATCTCTGTGTCTTTGAGCAATTTTTTTTTCTATTTTTCCAGTTTGTTTTTATTATGTGGGTGCAGTCATTAGGGGCACTGCAGTAAGATCATCATTACATGCGTATGCAACTGCAGATACTGTACTGTATGTAACATTGTGGTAGACATTTTTTTAATATAATAAGACAAGAGCACAGCATACCATTGAATCTTTCGAGCAAGAGAAAACTCAGCTAGTTTATGTCAAAATTTCTAGAGAATAAAATGCATTATTAAAAAATATATATTGGCACAAAGATAAAATTGTAAAAGAAAAGAAATGCCTTTTGTTCGGTATTTGTTTGCAGAAAGTATTTGTTGCTTAGAAAGTATTCAGTGTCTTAGATACTACACTTAGTTTATGATTTTGTTTATGTTTTCGATCTTTCCAGGTTTTTGACTTTGTATTTGCTTCTACTTCTGTTAAAACAAAATAATGTCTCAATTTTCTGGGTATGAATTAACAATAGCTAACAAAAATATGATATTTACTTTTTATATTGCTGTAATTTACACTTGCAAACCTTGGAAACCATTTTGAACTAATAAAATTGTCTGTCACCATTTTAATTTTATTTTTATATTGTCATTCCCTCTCTTCACCTTTGTTGTACCCTGACATACACCTAACATGAAATGTACCAATTAACCTCTTAGGTTCTTTTCTTAATGGGAAATTGGTAATTTTTATCTGCAATCTCTTGCTTGTCTCAATGTCCTTATTGTACCTTGTGTTTTCAACCCTTGGGACCTCTAATGGCAGGCTGCTAGTTGACTGGACTGTTTTTTTTCCTTCACTTGTTTATCATCAATTGAGGATTCAAGAAAGTGTTCTTCGTGCCATAAAGGGGCAACTACTAGACAAGAAATGATCAATTCAGCACTCAGCAATGCTAGTAATCAATAATCAGACACAGACATTGAGTTTAAGTTTTCACTTAAACATTATATTTATTTGCATAATAATTAATAGCAGCAAATATAAGCAATACAAAGAATGATATACTCTGGGTAGGTTTATGCAGTGTTAATGCAGCTCCAGATGACATTATTCAGATACTTCAGTTTGATAGTTACAGATTATATTGATTATATACACTTATATATATATATATATACACACACACACACACACAAAACTATATATATTGTGGTCGCTGGCCCGTACACAGATAGGTGGGCACATTCATTTCACCCACAACACATTTATTATACATTATAATTTAACAATAAATGCACTTAAAACCCCAAAAGTCCCCAAAGTCCTGGTAAACACAATAATGCCTCACTTTCTCTTCAGGCCACCTCCTTGCCTCCTCCAGAGACCTCGTCCTCTTCCTCCCGACTCAAGTCATCGAATGGAGGGAGGTGGCCCCTATTATTCACACCCAGACAAGCTCATAGTGCCTCCCAATAAGCTTCTGCCGGCACTCCCCAGTGTGGCAGAAGTACCGGCCATGCACCCGGAAGCACTCTGGGTGTCCCTGGTCTTCTTTCCCCCCAGCACTTACAGGTGTGGCTGAAGTGCCGAGGGCCAGTGATCTTGGGCACCTACAGGGTTGAGCTTCCAAGCTCCGTACCCGTGATCCCCAAAGCCACCAGGCGGTCGCCCGCTTGCAGTTGGGAGGAGGCGTAAGCCCTCCTCCGGTCCTTCTGGGCATCCCGGCTATATACTGTATATATATATGTATGTATATTGTGGAAGTTCAGCCCCCGTGCACAGACAGATAGACACCAAATGTCCAAAAACACAATCGTTTATTAATTTTCCACATCTTTACACCACCAGACAATGCTCAAGCCAACCAAATACTCAGTCCCTTCTTTCTCTCTCTCTTCTTTTCTTTCTGCCACCCTCACTCCTTCACAAGCAAGCTCCATCCTCCTCCGCCTGACTCCGGCTCAACTAATGGAGTGAGGCTGCCCCTTTTATAATGCTCCAGGTGCTTCGGGACGCTCTTCTGGTGACACTTCCTGGTGTGGCAGAAGTGCTGCAATCTAAGGCTCTGTAATTCTCTGGGCGCCCCCTGGCAGCTGCCATCTTGTGGTCTAGCTGAGGTATTGTCCCTCTCCCGGTCCTTCCAGGCATCCTATATATAGATATATAAATATCCTTAATTGAAAGTGAAAAGAAAAACTTCCTTCCACAGCTGCTTGGAAAGTGTCCAGCAGGTAGCAAGTGCCATTTACAATGTCCATGGCTCCTCTGAAAAAGGCTAAAATATGTTAAAAATGTCAAAAATTGGGGCAACAGATAGAAGATTCTCTGTCTTAATCTCTGTCCTGCATTGACTTCACAGCTTTAGTAAATTTTGAATGACTGGGATGCTGGTAAATTAACAGTAAATAATACTGATTGAACTAGAGAGCAGGGTATATAAAGAAGATTAGAACAGGATTTCCATTCTACTAATCTAGTCTTTGATATTTTTCCATGTTTTATTACATACATGTTTGCATCCCAGTTAAGAATTTAAAGTTAGTTGGTGTCATGCAATCATCTGCTTTATATCTCTATAGAGTTGCCTTGTTAATGTGTGGCCATTTTTGAGTTCAAGATAAATGATATTACAGTTGAATCTAAATTCGTAAAGATTGCTTTATTAATGTTTATAGGAATTCTCTTAAAAGGTAAATAAGCTTTGGAAATATATTCATTTTGACAAGACTGATTCTCCTGACTAATGTAATGATGGAAGGAGGACCATCTATTAACATCCTGTGTGATGGACTTTTAAAATGTGTTAATATTTTGTTACAAAATTTCTTGGATTGAACATCATCTACAATACACTGTAAAGAATATTAGGACTTACTATATTCTTTAAATGTTTTAGTTATTTCTTTTTGCTGTCTAATTTTTATTGCTTGTTGCATTATTAATCTCTATTATTGTGTTTTAAAATTCCTGTTTACTATATGTATTTATTTTGCTTAAATCTGATTGGCTTTTTCTCCATTTTAATACTGATTGTGATGTGACTTAAAGGCAAGTTGTTCTGTTTCTTTTGTAGTAAACATATGAAATTTTGAGTCTAGAGCAGTCTTTACTTGTAAAGAGCATTATTTAGTGATGCAGCAGTTCTAGAAATCTCAGTAACCAGCTCCTATGCCTTCCTGTTTTGCCTGTTATTTTAATGTGAAACATTCAAGATAATTTGTCCTCCTAAAACTGCATTCAGTTTTCCCAGTTTTCCTACAGATATTTCTGAAAATTATTGGTGTCTAAGAAAGATTAATTTTTGTGGTTATGAATTTTATATTTCCTGCTAATATTAACAGGTTAAGTCTCCAATTGGAAGTTGGATTTATAGGTCCTAAAGATTTGAAATCACTATTGATTTTAATATATCCATATTAATCATATTGAAAATAATTACTTCATATTTGCAAGATTTAATATAAAGTAGTAACTTATTATTTTTAAAAAAATCCTGAGTACCTAGGGTGCATGAATTAGAAGATTTTTTTTTCTTTTAATCAAATTTAGATACAGAAATCTCTAGGAGTCAGAGAATCCTACAAAGATCCTTAAACTACATAATGTCCATTGCAGTTTTAGATGTCACAATTGCAGTTGTAGAGGACTAACCCTTTTAAGTTTCAGAGTGCTCAGTGTATGAAAGGTGGAATCAAATCATCAGGAGGACGGACTCAAATGCTGCCTTCCGGTGAAGCATTGTGGGTAGTAGGAAAAGAAGAAGAAAGAAAGTGTGTTTGTTTGAAATACTAGTTACAGTATTAAAATTTTATAGTGTCTTAAATGAAGCAGCATAAGTTTAGTCTATATGTTTATAGTAGTTTATTGTGTAAATTGTTTGCAAATGTTTAGCCCCAGTGAGTAAACTCTGTTAAAGTTAAATTTGTAAAGTGAATAAGTAAGATAACTACATTTCTGAGAACAAAAAATATTTAATGTAATAATAATGTTTATAATTGTTTTGTTTTGTAATTTTATTAACCTTGTAGATTGCTGCTTATTAGAGTAGTTTGTAGTGTCTTCTTTCAACCTTTTTCACTATTTCACCCAAAAGGATTTGCAAAATGGTATTTATTTTTCTTTAAGTATTGAATTAGATTATTAATAATAGATTTTTTTCCCTTTATTGTAGACCACACACACAAACAAAGACTACATATTCAAGTTTATATCAGTCATTTTAATAGCTTGATAGAGAAGACTTCAGATTTAATGTATTGTGGATTAAAGTGCACATTAAAGTCTGGACTTGGATTCTACCTTCTAGGTGTTTTAATTGACACAATGCTGCAAATACCAATTATTTCTGCACAATGATTCAAAGGATTTAGTTTTCTTTCTTTCATTGTGGTCATTTGAGCCAGATAGTGGTGTTTACAGTGTTCCAGATTTTTCAGTTTTAAACAAGCAGTCATTCAATCTGCCTACAGGGTGTATACATAGGCCTAGCTATCTAGAAGATTATGAAGTTTATTACCCTAGCCAAGAATTCTACAGCATCAACCAGAGATCAGATTAATTGATATGTAGAGGGAATTGCCAAGATTGCCCAAGTCATGATTGTTGTTCCTCATGATAAACAAATTAATACAATGAATAAAGAAGACTATTTGTTTTTATTATTTTAATTGAATGTATTAAAAGCAGATAACATTCCACAAAAGCAAATGAAACTTAACAAAACTAAATTCAAGAAGAGAAACAGAGGAAGGCCAACAGTGAGAGTATAGCTTTAAGAGTAGAAAAGAAGGAAGAGAATCATCTTCCCCAATATAAAAGCTTATTCTAAAATGTTATTGATTAGATCAAGCCAGGTTTTTAAAAAGTTTTGAACAGATTCTCTAAGTGAGAATTTGATATTTTCCAATTTCATATAGTATATAACATCAACTGTAGTGGGCTGGTGCCCTGCCCAGGATTTTGTTTCCTGCCTTTTGCACCGTGTTGGCTGAGATTGGCTCCGGCAGACCCCGTGACCCTGTAGTTAGGATATAGCTGGTTGGATAATGGATGGATGAATATAACATCAATTACTCACTGACTTAAAAGAGGCTAGGATTCTTCCAGTTGAGAAACAGCCTGCATGCTAGTAGTGAATTAAAGGCAATTACAGTTTGTTTGTCCTTCTTCACTTTAAACCCAGCTGGGAGTACACCAAACACAGCTGTTAATGGATTAGGAGTGAATGTGACACCAAGGCTGCCTGACAGGCATTTAAAGGTTTTGGTCCAGAATGTTAATATGGTGCACTCCCAAAACATTTAGCCCAATGAGGCTGGGGCTCGATTGCAATGTTTGCAGGTTTGATCTTGCCCTGGAAACATTTTGGACAATTTTAAATGACATAGATGTGCTCAATAAAAGATTTTAAGTTGAATCATTGTAGGCTATGCGCATATGGAGCTATAGTGAATTCTGTGCATCTACGTACAATCCCTTACATTTTCTGAACATTAAAAACTTATTAAGTTTGAGAGGGTGGAAAAAAGTGGTTATCTTGTACAGGTGCCACAGATAAAAGCTTCTCTGTCTTAAAGTGCTTCCTTCATTGGTTCAATATTCTGAGTGAATCAAGGACAATTGGGTTGTTAGTATATTGATGATAACTTATATTTACTGGGGTACAAGGCAAATAAAAAAATAAAGAACCACTGCAGAATTGTATTTCTATTGCAGACCAAGCTTATGTATGTTCATCTATTTGTGTCAATGTCCTTGTTTTTATAGTTTGTATATTTGCCACCCAGTAATAAGACTGAAAGTTAGGTAGAGCCATGCCATCTTCTGCTTTAGGTCATTGTAGGGATGCCCTATGGATGCTTGTATGTTTTAAATAAAGAAGACTATTTCGATCAAGAGCACGTTAGTGCACTCTCACAAGTTGATCCAAAATAATTTTTACCTTCCACCATGTCATCATTATTACCAGGAGACACAAGAAATAAAAGACATGCACAAATTAATGCCTTGCCAAAACAAAGCAGTTCATTCCATTCATAATTCTTCAGCTCACGTACATTCACGGAGTTGTACACCGTTGCCTAATCAAGCTGCTGTGAGGCAAGACATTAAGCAAGAGATGCTATATACTGTAACAACACTTACTTCCAGCCTCACTTCAAGACCCACTGAAGGTAAGGCTAGAAAATACACCTGATGCCAGTCTTAAACCCTCTGCAGTACCCTCTCCTCATCAACAAGCAACAGGCCATGATGCAGCAGTGATATTGACTTAGAATTCAGTGGCTCTTCTAAGGTCTTTACTTTTTCCTTAAGGTTTTCCTGTTCCCTTTTTTTTTAAAAGTTCCCCTGTAATCGTTGGAATAAAGGAGGTGTCAGACAGTGGATAAGAGCAAATCCATGTTTTCCTCATTTTTGCAGTTGTTGTGTACCTGACTTTTTTCTCTCTCTCTCTCGTTGAGGTGTGAGAACGAAGCCACTCTGCTACCCTTAAGAGTACTATAGATTTCACTTTAAAGAAACATATGATGCTCATTACAGTTGCTAGTATTCTTCTGATTTGTGAAGAGCATCATATTCTTTTTTCCCATAACTATAGTTTAGTTTATGTTGCTTTTTAAAATTAATTTCAGAAAGATATTATTCATGATTAGAATATATATGAATATTAAGTCTTGTTTGATTATACTACATTAGTAAAATGGTGAAGTGGATTGCTTTTTTAGTAATGCTTAAAAGAAATATTGCATTTAACATACAGTATATAATTAAAAATATCACCAACTTATTATAAAATGTGATTTGCTTATTCTGCTTTTTCTTGGGATGCATTGGTGAATACCAGATAGCTTTTGTGTTTTTGTTCAATGATAAAGATTTTTGTCTTTGTCAGCTCAATGCTAACTTAGTTTACAAGCACTTTGAGTCAATATCATTACATTTCTTTTAGCCCAATAATAGCAACCACAGCATTATCTTAAGCCTAGAGGAGACATTTACATTCAGACAGCACTTTAAAAGTTCAGTGGAAAGAAATGACATTTTCACTTTGTGGATAGAGTGTAAAACAGATATAATTGAATGAAAAAGTCATTAGTAATAATGCTGATGCAGTATTATTTATTACCAAGCACTTGTTTTTACACTTTAAAATACACAAAAACAACAAAACAAACCAATGGATTTGTTTCACCTTTCAAATGATCCTGAAACCTCAAATATACTACAGAAAGTTCAAAGAAACATTAATGAGGACCATGTAGATTTACAAATCATAAATACAGTTGTTTATTATTTTGACAGCACACTAAGTATTTATACTGTTTTATGAATATTTTTCATACATCTTTACAAATTTCATGTATCATAGGGAGATGAAACCCATTACTTCTGAAACAAAAGGATTTAGTCAGTGGAGGCTGGTGAAAAAAATGTGTGTGGTGGGGGGTTGTACTCATCTTTTGCGCAAACATAATGAAGCAGCGCTTATCTATTATTCAGTGCCTTTCACATCTATTTATTATATAGTGCCTTTCTTATCTGTCTATCTGGTCATTCCACATGGTTTGTGTTTCTCAAAGCAATTTCAATGCATATCTTGGCTAGTCCAGTACCAGACCCATAGGATGAATCCAGGCTAAATATGTTATATCCTTACCACCATGATGCCCAATCTGATGCCAACTTTCCCATTTCTATTGTGCTCCAAAATCTCAGTCTGTGACATCCACAGTCCCTTTTTTCCTCCCATAACTTGCCCTATAGATGTGGAAAGGAACTTATGTACCTGCCACCCAAATTTTATTCTACATCTGTCTCTGAATTGCCCAGTCCTCTGCCAACTTGCCTCTTTCTTCCTTCTAAAACCCACACCATGTCTGCACCTCCACCTCCATAATCTTCCAATAACATGGAATTCTGTCTGTCCTGTAACATATCCATAACATAAGTGAAATCCAAATCTTATTATACCTCTGTTAATAGTGTGCCAGGAACCTTTGCCATTTCCACTGTATTCCATAAATCCACATTATACAATCACTAGTCCTCTACTTTTTCAAGTCTTGCATCCCAGTTTATGGCATCCACAGAGTCATTCCCTATGCTAATTTTATTTTCCACTTGTTACCAGTTGCAAATTTGCCAGGCTTACCTCACCTGGGCACAAATCTGCATTGCCCATTTTAAAACATAACTACACCCCCCCCCCCCCACCCCCCCTGCCCAATCCTGTCTTGTACTACACCATCAGGACAAGTCCAACATAAACTTATTCTGCATTTACAATCAGGATACCCATATCTCCTTCAACATAAATTTTGCCCCCCTTTCCTTCAGGCCTGAGTTCTGAGTAAATTGAGTCATTTTACTAAGCCTGCCAAAAAAAATAGCTGCGTGGTATTGTCTAGATCAGTGTTTCCCAACCTTTTTTTCTGTAGTGGCACACTTTTTGTAACCGAAATTATCCCAAGGCACACCACTATCTTACTAATCACAAACACATATATATATCATATATTATTCTGGACAGGATGTGCCTATTTTTGGTTACCTCGTTATTTTGCCTTTTATTGCCAAGCCTATAGTCTTCATCTAGCTGTTTAGCAATACTAAGCCTGCCAAAAAATTAGCCTTATGCTATTGTTTAGATTACAGCAGCTACTTTCATGCTGCTTGCATTTTTCAGAAAGATGTTTTAGATCTTGTATCTCCGTTGTTATCCATAATGCTTTGGTATTTGGAAACACTTTGAAACAGCAAACAAGAGAAGCAAAAAGGCATTACTCATACCACACCCAGTTAGCTAACTCCATTTATCATAACAAGAGCTGTAAGATGTACTTGTGTAACCTTGTCCTCGATTACTTGTCCACTGCTGAATTCTTAAGTCAGGTAGCTCTGGTCCAAGCTCCTTTAATTTATTTTCTACAAGTGAATAATTTATGCAGGGGTGTTTATTAAAGAAATCACCAAATTTTCTTTGATTTCTGAAGTTCTGCTTGATGTAGCCATCACCTAAGTCGTGCTCGGTCATCTGTTGTTATGTAATATTAAAGGCAGGTGTGAACTGTGAACCATTGATGTCAACATGACATAAGTGCATTGACAATTGTCCAATCACATTAGATTAAAAAAACCTAAAACAATACTAATTCGCTGCCAATAAATATGGAAGTGTCTGGGGCACAGAGAGCTACATCCCTGGAAAAATCTAAAAGCAACCATTTAGACAGCCTCAGGTCACCAGCTTGCCAATAGATCAGGGACTTACATAGACTGTCTCTTGGCTGGCATCTTTCACTGTGGAAATAAAGGTATTCACACGGAATTTTTTTTCATTTTTATTCATACAGAAATTAAACAAATACAAGTCAGAACCAATTTTTCATGGATTTTGACATGCACTGACATCAGGCATACTGTGCAAATAAACAAACTTATTTCATTATTATATCACATTACCTACTTTATTTAAGTAGAACTTATAAACTATTTTAGGGAACAATGCCCCAGCACCTCACATTACAAATCACCTCTGGGTTTAGTTGTAATCTAACATGTTTTCTGTAAATTGTATCACATTTATGTTCTGCCAATACCACTCACAATAGAACAGATGTCTCAGATAGTTGATTGAGTGACAACTTGACATCATACCCACAATTAGTACCCCTTTCAGAGTACAATGTAACAGGTCCCAGAAGAACCATTTCCAGGAGCCAAAAGCTCCTCACCTGCAACAATTCTAAACATCTTTATAATGACCAAAAAGTAAATGAAAAAGTACAAAGCAAATATAAATATTAACAGTGTAAGGTCAGGTCAGGTTGGGGAGCATGCACTGGTACAGTGCATTGCCACACCCACCACACAGTGAAACACCTTGGGATTCCTTTTGGCAACTACCCAAGCAGACACGTGGTCCAGCCCCACTCCCCAGGAAATAACCATATAGCTGCCACATCCAGGTGTTACATGGGCGTCCTATTGACCTGGTCCAGCTGCTCGGGTCCTCAGCAATGAGGACCCTGTGAGCTGGATCACCTTCAAGGAATCATGCCACAAGGCCATAGTGTCAAAACTTTTGCTACCTCACAATACTTGTAATGTGCTTCATTCTGGACTCCATGAGCAACCACTCATTTGACACAAAGTCAAATCAGTGGTACCCATGGATTTTCTGAAGAGACACAGAACTAAAGGAGTTCAGGAGTCTCAGGTCACTGGGTAGCATTCATGTCTCACAACCATATAGCAAAACAGGGAGCACCAAGACTCTAAAGATTTAGTCCTTTGTCCTTTTGCAGAGATATACACACACCCCCTTTCCAACAATCTCATGTGCTCTCCCAATTCCTTGACTTCATAGGAAGAGGCACCAGAGACATGAATGTCGATGCTGAGATAAATAAACCTCTTGACGAGGTTGACATTCCCTCCGCAAACAAACACTGCTGATGGCTGTATCCAGGCGGGGTGGGGTGGGTAATCCCTTGAAGTCTCAGGATGTCCCAAAGGGTAGCTCAATCAGCTGCATTTGCAGTTGATAAGAATCCTCAGTGCCAAGATGCACTCGATGGTAGACTTCTTAGGCATAAAACTAGACTGCTCTGGTCACTGGTAAGTGAGCAAGTGATCACAGATCCTATTGAGGATGACCCTAGCAATTACCTTACCTGGTACAGAGAGCAGTGTTATCCCCCTATATTAGCTGCAAATCCACACAATCACACCTCCCTTTCCAGATAGGGTCAACAAGTCCTGTTTTCCTGTCATTTGGGATAATGCCTACTTGTAATGCCAGGAGGACAGCCTTACTACCTACCTGGAGAAGTTCACCCCCTCATACCACAGATCCCTGCAGCCTTCCCTACCGTCAGCTTGTTCACCTTGTATGCAATCTCAGTGACATTGTGTGGTTCACAGCTAATTGGGGGATCAGCCTCAAGAACATTTGACCCAGCGATGTCCACCGTCCTGGCCGGAGGAGCAGCTTTAAACAGCTGCTCAAAGTAGCCAGTCCAGTGGGTCACAACTGCAGTGTCATCCGTAAGGGCCGTTCCATCACCCGCCCTGACTGCAATTCTCCGAGGAATAGATTCAAATGTGTATGATACTTCAGTTCCTCTATCAGGAGAACATGGGATCACTAGATTATAGATGGTGTGTCACTTGTTCACAGATTCCTCTAGTAAATGCCTCTTTTTCTGCCTTCAGAGATCTTGCAACCATCCTTCTCAGTTCCTGGTACAGACCGGAGTTGCCATCAAGCCGTACACTGTGACTCCTCTCAGTGCTATCCAGGGTGCCCTGTGAGATGAAGTAACTCCTTCTGGGAACACTGTCAACACCAACACAACCCTCTGAAACCTTCAGGGTCTTGTCATAGAAGGTCTCCCACATCACATTAGGATGAGCAGTCACATCCAAGTCTGCAAGTCCATCACAGAAACTGTGTGCAAATTCATTAGAAACAGTTTGATCTTAAAGTCTGGCCAAGTCCAGCCTCATTCTCCAAATAGGTGGTGGCCTACTGGACCTAAGCTGGATCTTCAGAGTAGCAACAACAAGTCTGTGGTCATAATTCACAAACTGGGCACTTCTGTAGACCCTGCAGTTCTGTAGAAGGCTCCAGTGTTTGCTCACAAGAAAGTGATTGATTTCCTTCACCGCACCACCAATACTGAAGTATTAAGTCCAACGATGTGGCTCAGGGTGATGTAACCAGAATCCAGTGATCCGCAGTCCCTGACCTTTTGCAAAGTCAAGGAACATGGAGCCACTTTCACCACAGTCACCAGACCCATGCTGACCGATACAATCTTCAAAGCCAGCCCCGTCAGTGCCTCATGGGCACCCATCAGCCACTGAGCACAGTTGCGAATAAAATTTCTCCTTCACCGAGACATCACTCATTATGGTCAGAGCATACACTGAGACAACAGACAAGGCACCCAGAGAGTGCCTTAACCTGAGTCTTATAATATACTCATTGAAAGGAGTGACAACGGGCACCAGCAGAAGGAGCCAATCTGCCACAGCAACAGCTACTCCTGAGTATGACAGTCATCAGAGCAACCAGGCCAATAAAAGGAGTATCCATGTACAGAGATCTGGCCAGTCCCAGGTCTGCACACCTCAGAGAGTGCCGCCATTGAAATGAGGAGTTTACCAAGCTTCTTTGACAGCAGAGCAAGATGATCATCATGCTGGAGAGACCAGATTTTCCACGAGCCTACCTGGATGTGCTCCCTCAAAATGGTCTCCAAGTGCTCCTGTGCAGCAGGCGATGCTTCAACACTACACCAGTTCTGATCCCCACAGGCCTGACCACATTGACTCTCTGGCGGTTTCAACTCTTCCAGGAATGAGGCTCCTGAGTGTTTTCCTCCACCCCTTTCATAATGTGAGCAGCCTTCCTATGGGCGGTTGCAGCAGGGCTATTCCCGCGGAGAGCAGAAAGGAGTCTTGTCTGCTGTTTCAGATATGTGTGAAGTTTTACAGTGTCCATACTGTATTTTTTTAAAGTGATAATAGTACATGTGACTAATAAAATGCTGATACGCAATTCAATTGTGTATGAATTTTGAATATTCGTTTATCATCCTCCAATACCAGGATAAATATAAGGAAACTGATAGCATTCAGTGATCAACTTTGGGCCAAAAATGAATTGTTCAATGTAATTTTTATCATCATTCATTATATAACATTTTGAAATTGAATAAAACAAATTGTATACTAAATTTTAATTTGAATGCATATGCACTTTTAAGATTTAAAATTATACATTGTAGATGCCACTCGGGCTGGACGGGCATCCTGACAAGGAGAGGGAACAGACCTGGAAGGAAGGACTGGGAAGGGTGGATGGACAGCCCATTAAAAAGAGAAGTTGCTGGAGATTTTTTATTCCCCCAACACACTAGATGGCAGCAGCCCTGGAGGTCGGTGTACAGTAAGAAGCAAGTAGGGCATGTTGGGATATGTAGTCCGGCAGAGCAGCCCTGCTGGGGTCACTGGGTGCCACAAGAGGGTGCTGTAGGGAGACAAGCTCCCTATTATGGACTTCAATGCGACCCGGAAATACTGTCATCTGGCTGTCACCCTGGCACCGGAAGTACTCCTGTCTCTGTGATAAAAGAGACCGCACTCCCTTATTCAAGCAAGTCGGAGCTGGGAGGTAGTGGAGTGAAGGAGGGTAGTGCGGTAGGGAGAAAAAGAGAGATATTGTGAGAAAGACCTGTATTTGCTTGTGTCACATTTGGAGGGAGTTAAAATAAAAAAAAAAACTTTTTACTTTTTACTGATTACTTGAACCTAGGACTGGACAAGTGTGTTCGTGTAAGGGTTTGGGGCTCACTGACGCCCTGGGTTTATCACAATATATAATATGACTATATATATATGACTAACCCAGCCACAGGGGATGCGCAAACCAGTGTGTTTCTTCATGCTGGTCCAAAACCCGTATAAATGGGGAGGGTTACGTCAGGAAGGGCATCCAGTGTAAAATTTTGCCAGATCAACATGCGGACTACAGTATAGATTTCCACACTGGATCGGTCAAGTCCCAGATTAACAACAACTGCTGTCAGTACTGTTAGCCAACAGGGAGCTGGCGGATATTGGGCTACTGTTGGCCGAAAAAGGAGAAGAAGAGTGGGAGATGTGTCCGGGGGAAAGAGGAGAGGAGGAAGGTAAAGAGAGTGGAACTGAAAGTAGGAACTTTGAATGCTGGCAGTATGACTGGTAAGGGGAAAGAGATAGCCAATATGATGGAAAGAAGGAAGGCTAATATATTGTGTGTGCAAGAGACTAAATGGAAGGGGAGTAAGGACAGGTGGATTGGAGGTGGATTCAAATGGGAGGAGAAATGGGGTAGGGGTTATTCTGAAGGAACAGTATATCAAGAGTGTTTTGGAAGTGAAAAGAGTGTCAGACAGAATAATGATTATGAAGCTGGAAATCGGAGGTGTGATGATGAATGTTGTTAGTGCATATGCTCCGCAAGTTGGGTGTGTGATGGATGAAAAAGAAGATTTCTGGAGTGAGTTGGATGAAGTGATGGACAGTGTACCCAAGGGACATAAAGGTGGTAATTGGAACTTATTTCAATGGACATGTTGGTAAAGGAAACAGAGGAGATGAGGAGGTGATGGCTAGGTATGGCGTCAAGGAGTTGAATGAAGAATGTCAGATGATAGTGGATTTTGCAAAAAGGATGGGCGTGGCTTTAGTGAAGACTTATTTTAAGAAGAGGGAGGAACATAGGGTGACATACAAGAGTTGAGGAAGTTGCACCCAGGTAGATTATATCTTATGCAGAAGAGTCAATCTGAAGGAGATTAAAAACAGCAAAGTGGTAGCAGGGGAAAGTGTAGTTAGACAGCATAGGATGGTGGTCTGTAGGATGACGTCGGATATCAAGAAGAGGAAGAAAGAGAGGGCAGAGCCAAGGATTAAATGGTGGAAGTTGAAAAAGGAAGGCTGCAAGGTTGAATTTAGGAAGGAGGTAAGACAGGCACTGGGGGGCAATGAAGAGTTACCAGACAGCTGGGCAACTACAGCAGAAGTAGTAAGGGTGACAGCAAGAAGGGTACTTGGTGTGACATCTGGACAGAGGAAGAAGGAAAAAGAAGACTGGTGGTGGAATGGGGAAGTACATGAGAGTTTACAAAGGAAGAGGCTGGCAAAAAAGAAATGGGATAGTCAGAGAGATGCAGAAAGTAGACAAGAGTACAAGAAGATAAGGTGCAAGGTGAAGAGAGAGGTGGCGAAGGCTAAAGAAAAGGCGTATGATGAGTGGTATGAGAGGCTGGACACTAAGGAGGGAGAAAAGGACCTACACCAATTGGCCTGGCAGAGGAACCAAGCTGGGAAAGATTTGCAGCAGGTTAGGGTGATAAAGGATAAAGATGGAAACATACTCACAAGCGAGGGGGGTGTATTGAAAAGATGGAAAGAGTACTTCGAGTGGCTGATGAAGGAAGAGAATGAGAGAGAGAGAAGGTTGGATGATGTGGAGATAGTAAATCATGAAGTGGAACGGATTAGTAAGGAGGAAGTAGAGACAGCTATGAGAAGGATGAAGAATGGAAAGGCAGCTGGTCCAGAAGACACACCTCTGGAAGCATGGAGGTGATTAGTAGAGATGGCAGTGGTGTTTTTAACCAGATTGTTTAATGGAATTTTGGAAAGTGAGAGAATGCCTGAGTAGTGGAGAAGAAGTGTACTGGTACCGATTTTTAACAATAAGGGGGAGGTGCAGGACTACAGTAACTACAGGGGAATAAAATTGATGAGCCACAGCATGAAGCTATGAGAAAGAGCAGTGGAAGATAGGTTAAGAAGTGAGGTGATGATTAGTGAGCAACAGTATGGTTTCATGCCAAAAAAACACCATAGATTCAATGTTTGCTCTGAGGGTGTTGATGGAGAAGTATAGAGAAGGCCAGAAGGAGTTGCATTATGTCTTTGTGGACCTGGAGAAAGCATATGATAGGGTGCCTCAAGAGGAGTTATTGCATTGTATGAGGAAATCGGGACTGACAGAGAAGTAAATAAGATTTGTACAGGATATGTACAAGGGAAGTGTGACAGTGGTGAGGTGTACAGTAGAGTGACGGATGCATTCAACATGGAGGTGGGATCACATCAGGGATCGGCTCTGAGCCCTTTCTTATTTGCAATGGTAATGGACAGGTTGACAGATAAGATTAGACAGGAGTCACCTTGGACTATGATGTTTGCTGATAACATTGTGATCTGTAGCAAGAGTAGGTAGCAGGTTGAGGAGACCCTGGAGAGGTGGAGATATGCTCTAGAGAGGAGAGGAATGAAGGTCAGTAGGAACAAGACAAAATACATGTGTGAATGAGAGGAAGGTCAGTGGAATGGTGATGATGCAGGGAGTAGAGTTGGCAAAGGTGGATGAGTTTAAATTCTTGGGATTAACAGTTCAGAGTAACGGGGATTGTTGAAAAGAGGTGAACAAGAGAGTGCATGCAGGGTGGAATGGGTGGAAAAGAGTGTTAGGAGTAATTTGTGACAGACGGTTATCAGCAAGAGTGAAAGGGAAGGTCTACAGGATGGTAGCGAAACTAGCTTTATTATATGGGTTGGAGATGGTGACACTGACTAGAAAGATGGAGACAGAGTTGGAGGTGGCAGACTTAAAGATGCTAGGATTTACATTCGGTGAGACGAGGATGGACAGGATTAGACATGAGTACATTAGAGGATCAGCTCAATTTGGATGGTTGGGAGTCAAAGTCAGAGAGTTGAGATTGTGTTGGTTTGGACATGTGCAGAGGAGAGATGCTGGGTATAGAGTACAGTCTTGATTATCCAAGTCCTGATTTACCGAGGTTCCGTATTATCCAAGGTACAGGTACTTATGTTGTGGCTGTACCAAACCAGTTCAACTCAAGCAAATGAACATCGGAATTTGGCACTGGATTTGATCTTCATATTCATGGGGATTCACAGGACTATTTCATCCATACATTGTCACAAACTGATTACCTTTTTAACAAGGATTGGATTAATCCATAACTGCCTAAAATTCTTTGTGCGGCCGAGTCATTTCATATAAAGTGTGTATTTTTTTCGCTCACGCACTTGAAGCTGCTTATCGCCGGAAATTGCCTTCAGTGTAGCTGTAACCTCAGTCGTCAGCTGTAGTGTGTTAATTAAGCTGCAGTTCTATGTACAGTATGTTGTTTTAATGTTATTAAGCCACAAAGTTAAAATCATCATGAGTGGGAAGTGGAAGCGTGTTGTTGTAACCTTAGAGGTGAGAGGAATGCGATTGAGTGCTTGGATAAGGGTGAAACAATAAAAAAAGAGGCTAGTGACTTGGGTGTTGGTGAAGTGACAGTAGGTGACTGGAAGGGAAAGAGAGTGGAAATTGAAAAATGGTATTTAGAAAGAGCTTCGGTAAGATGTGAAAATATGGAAAGAAAAACAATAAAGAAAGGAGAATTTGAAAAAAACGCACAAGCTCTGTTTTTGCGGGGGGGAGGCAGCCCAATTTCTGGACTGATATTACAAGCAAAGGCTTTAGAATTTCATTAGCAGTTCAAAGAAGGGGAAGAAGAATTCACATCTAATGCTGGTGGGTTGGGCCGGTGGAAAAAAAGGTTTGGAGTTAGACAGTTAAACATTACTGGGGAGAAACTGTCAGCTTGTACTGAAGAAATAGAAGGGTTTACCGCTAAAGTGGTGAAGAGTAAAGAGGAAGAAGATTTAAGTCTCTATCAAATTTACAACTGTGATGAAACGGGCATAAATTATAAAATGCTTCCAATCAAAACACTTGCAGTGAGAGAAGAACAATCAGCACCTGGGTACAAGCAAAGCAAGGAGAGAGTGACAGTATCGGCCTGTTCAAATGCATCAAGTAGGCATAAACTTAAATTAACTCTCATAGGAAAATCAAAGAAACCCAGAGCCTTAAAAAATGTAAATTTAAATAATCTGTCAGTTAACTATACAAACCAAAGAAGCGCATGGTTGGATTCAATTTTGTTTAAAAAATGGTTTCATGAAGGCTTTGTTCCCAGCATAATAAATTTTTTGAACGAGAAAAAGCTTCCACATAAAGCACTTCTAATACTAGATAATGCTCCATCCCACCCAGATGAAAGTACACTAACTTTTGATGACCTTAGGGCTCTTTTTTGTCTCTTAATGTCCCTTCACTTATTCAGCCCCTAGATCAAGGTGTATTGGAGACTTTGAAACAAAACTACAGAACAACTTTTAAAAAATCTCCTTGAAGACCTTGTGAATAGCAAAAGTGTTACTGAGAGCGTTAAAAAAATAAACATAAAAGATGTTATTTACTGGTTGGCGGAAGCATGGGACGATATAAAATCATCCACTCTGAATAAATGCGGGTAAAATATATTGCACTCCCAAAATGAAACCAGCCAGAAGCCAGGCAAGAGAAAAAGAGGAAGGCCTAAGAGAAAGTTTATGGATGTGGTGAGAAAGGACATGAAGGTGATGTGACACAGCGAGATGTAGAGGACAGGAAGATATAGAACAAGATGATCTGCTGTGGCAACCCCTAACGGGAGCAGCCGAAAGAAGAAGAAGGTGACTATATATATGACTAATTATATATAATATAACTAAACTGGTATACAAGTTTATTTTGCCTATACTGTTTTTCCAGGTACATTAAAGGTGAGGTTGTAAG
The DNA here is from genome assembly GCA_026402145.1 of Polypterus bichir lapradei. Lineage (NCBI taxonomy): Eukaryota > Metazoa > Chordata > Cladistia > Polypteriformes > Polypteridae > Polypterus > Polypterus bichir. The sequence goes on along the minus strand of JANRMT010062837.1, from coordinate 24,241,429 downwards.
TATCACTTGCCAGGAACCAGAAAACATAAACATTCTCTATTTTGAAAGTGATACAATACACATCCTTTATAACATTGATCTTTTCTTCCAATACACAACATTAAGCAGAAACAAACATTTTCTAAAAGATTGCAAAGAACAAAACTAAACATGTCTCTTTGGAGACTACTTAAAGTGCAGACATTCAGGGACATTAGATTCTATATGAATTTGTGGCCTGGTGTCCCTGTACGAATGTAATGCGTCTGCAAGCTAAAACGATTCCAGGGCATGGCTGAAAGGGATTGTGTCTGGCTTGAGATGGCTTTAAGTCCAATCAATATTGAGTGAAGTGCCTGAAAGAAAGTTGGAGAAGGAAGAAGCCAATGTGAAGAGATAAATAGAAAGATAGATGACAGATGTGTGCTTGGTAGGAATTAAACAATGTACCAAGATCGGTTTATATAGGTCCACAGGGGTAGCGCAGTTTTTCTTTACATTATACCTATTTCTGAGATCAAACACATAAATGTGGCGATTCTGTTAACTGTAACTTACCAAGAAAACATTAAGTCGAGTTTTGAAAGTCCCTAACGTCTTACTGTCTACCACAATACTTGGTAGCTTATTCCAAGTGTCTGTCGTTCTTTGTGTAAAGAAAAACTTCCTAATGTTTGTGTGAAATTTACCCTTAATAAGTTTCCAACTGTGTCCCCGTGTCCTTGATGAACTCATTTTAAAATAACAGTCTCGATCCACTGTACTAATTCCCTTCATAATTTTAAACACTTCAATCATGTCACCTCTTAATCTTCTTTTGCTTAAACTGTATAGGCTTAGCTCTTTTAACCTTTCCTCATAATTCAACCCCTGTAGCCCTGGAATCAGCCTAGTCGCTCTTCTGTGGATCTTTTCTAGTGTTGCTATGTCCTTTTTGTAGATTGGAGACCAAAACTGCACACAGCACTCAAGATGAGGCCTCACCAGTGCATTATAAAGGTTGAGCATAACCTCCTTGGACTTGTACTCCATACATTGTTCTATATAACCTAACATTCTGTTTGCCTCCTTAATGGCTTCTGAACACTGTTGGAAAGTCAGCGTAGAGTCCACTATGACTCCTAAATCCTTCTCATAAGGTGTACTCTCGATTTTCTGACCGCTCATTGTGTATTCAAACCTAATATTTTTACTTCCTATGAGTAATACTTTACATTCACTAACATTAAATTTCATCTGCCACAAATCTGCCCAAGCCTGTATGCTATCCAAGTCCTTCTGTAATTATACAACCGATTCCAAATTATCTGCTAATCCACCTATCTTGGTATCATCTGCAAACTTAACCGCGTGTTAATTATATTCCTATCTAAATCATTTATATATATTAAAAATAGCAGCGGCCCTAGCACTGACCCCTGTGGAACACCACTCTAAACATCGGTCAGTTCTGATGAGGTTCCTCGCACCATCACCCTCTGCTTCCTGTGTCTGAGTCAATTCTGCACCCATCTAAAAAATCACCCTGCACTCTCACTTCTTTTAATTTGATGCCCAACCTCTCATGTGGCACCTTATCAAATGCTTTCTGAAAGTCAAGATAAATAATAGCATATGCTCCACTTTGATCATATCCTTTTGTTGCCTCTTCATAGAATTCCACCATGTTAGTAAAACACGACCTCCCTCTTCTGAACCCATGCTGACTTTACAGAATAACTCCTGTCCTTGCCATGTGTTGCTCAATCATATCCTTATTAATTCCTTTCATTAATTTTCCTGTGATGCATGTTAAGCTTACTGGCCTATAGTTGCTTGGATCTGCCCTGTCACCCTTTTTATATAATGGGATGATATTTGCCATTTTCCAGTCCTTCAGAATCTCTCCAGTGCACAGTGACTTCCTAAAAATATGTGGCAAGGGTTTATATATGTACTCACTAGCCTCCTTAAGAACACGAGGATAAATATTATCTGGTCCTGGTGATTTGTTTGATTTTATCTTATTTAATCTGAGCAGCACTTCACCCCTAAAATTTCCAAATCCCTCAGTACCTCCTTAGTAGTCACATTTACTGCTGGCAGGTTATCCACTTGCTCACTTGTAAACACCTCAGAAAAATGTAAGTTTAGAGCATCCCCTATTTTACTGTCTGTATCTTTTAATTCCCCTTTACTATTGATGATGTACTTGACCTCCTCCTTAACTATTCTTTTACTACTAAAATACTGAAAGAATCTCTTAGGGTCTTCTTTCGCCTTATCTTCTATATTCCTCTCCTACTGTCTTTTAGCCTCCCTGATATCCTTCTTAATGGTTGCCATCATGTTCTCATATGCTCTACGATTCACGTTGCAGTCATTAATCTTATATGCCTTATAAAGCAGTTTTTCCCTTTGCAACTTCTTTTTTAAATCTTTATTAATCCACCATGGAGTTTTTTTTAGTTTCCTATTAATTCCAAATTAATTAATTAATTAATTATCTGTCCTGCATTATATGTATAACATTTTTAAACCTGTTCCACTGCTCCTCGACTGTCTTCACACTTAAAAGCTTATCCTAGTATATCCTCCTTAGACTTTGTCACATCTGCTCAAAATTAGCCCTACCAAAGTTCAACTTAACAATTTTAGTCTTTGCATCTGCACTGCTTACAAAATACTGAGAATGGTATTACATTATGGTCACTTGACCCTAGTGGTTCAATCACCTCTACAACCTCAATTCTATCCTGATTATTACAGAATACTAAATCCAGACAGGTTTCACCCCACCAGGTTGGTGCTTTAACATGCTGTGTTAAAAAACAGTCACTGATTACTTCTAAAAACTCCTGCTCTTGTACTCCTCCATCTGCAAGGTTATCCCAGTTAATATTTGAATAATTAAAGTCCCCCATGACTATAATATCTCCCTGTAAACTTGCCTTTTTGATATTACTAAAAAGATGTTTGTTGAAATTACTGTCTGAATTGGGTGGACTATAACATACTCCTAAAATAAGACCTGTTTCCCTAATATTTTCCATGTAAAGCCACATGTCCTCACTAAGATGGGGCTCATCATCCAACTGAAGAGGTCTTACATTTAAACACTGTTTGGCATAAACAGCAACCCCACCTCCTTTTCTGTTCTGTCTATCCTTCCTAAAATATGTGTATCCCTCTGTGTTACACTCATCCCCATCTTTGTTATTTAGCCAGGTTTCCGTTATTGCTATAATATCATAATTATGCTCTGCTATATACAACTCCAACTCACTTACCTTATTTTTGATACTTCTAGCATTAAGGCAAGCTATTTCTAATGTGTTACTTCTTCTATATTTAAATGTTTTCTTAGAATTTACATTACTATGCATTTTTATTTCTACACCATTGTTTGTTCTTCCATGTATAGATCTAAACCTGGCCTGTCCTAAACTCCCTGCCACCCCATTTCCCCAGTTTAAACAATTCTTGACTAGCCTACACATACGCCTCCCAAATACATTGGTGCCCCTCCAGTTCACATGTAACCCGTCACAGCGGAACAGGTCCCATCTGTTCCAAAAAGAGTCCTAATGCCCCAAAAACCCATAACCTTCTACCCTGCACCAAGATTTGAGTCACGTGTTAAGCCTTCTAATCTCCTCAATCTTACCTGGACTGGCACATGGCACAGGCAGAGCTTTGGAGAAGACTACCTTGTCAGTTCTGCTCCTCAGCTGGGCACCTAACTCTTTGAATTTGGATCACAGAACTGACAGACTACCCTTATGTATGTCATTTGTTTCAACATGGACAATGACAACTGGATCCACCCCCGCTCTGGCTTAGAGCCTATCCACCCTTCCAGGGAGGTCTCCCACCTTTGCTCCCGGAAGGCAGCACACCGTGAGAGACTCTCTCTCTCTCTGGAGCACACCTGTGCTTCAATCCCCCTAATGATTGAGTCCCCAACTATTACTACCTCTCTCTTTTTGGGAACTGGTTTTGAGGTGGCTCTAACCCTAACCCTAATCCTGCCTACCACCTCACAATTATCAGAGACACCGTCCAGCTCCGCAAGGACATGATAACAGTTCACACTCCTCTAGCTTTGCCTTATCATTTTAGCTGTTTTTGCTCCTGTGTTCTGATACTGTATACTACTGAATAAATGAACACTTTTCTTACAGCCTGTGCCTGCCTCAACTGCTTAAGCGAATTAATCTTTCTTAAGCAAATTGTGGTCTTGTGCTTAATAAACAGGAGAACTTTTATCCTAAAACTGAACTTCTGATTACATTTTCAGACGTGAAATAGCTTTAGTTATAAATAAATCATTATATTGATTAAAGGAAAATATATATGTCTTTACACATTGTGATTATGATTTTTCATGAATTTCAAGTATGTGTGTGGGTAGGTAGTTATTAATAAATTTGTACTTAATAATTCTTCAAGTTTCAAAACAGGGTTGAATGCACATTGAAATGTTGAGAATAAAGTAACACAACCTGCTAAAACAGATGAAAGAAGAAAATATTTTGTGAAAGCACACACATTATGAATTCCTTTGCTTCTTGGTAATTCCATCATTCCACAAAGTGTAAACTGATAGTCACTTTCATGAAAATATACAGAAAATTTGAAATATAGCAAAAAGTCTCCAATTTTTTTTTACAAACTGATATTAACCGCATTGTAATCTACGTAGGCCAATAAATTAGTAAGTAATCAGAACAGCTTCTTCTCCTCAGAGACTGCCAGCTAGATTTAGGAGAACAAAATTTTCACTTTGCAAAATAAAAATAAATGTGATTTCACACACTGAGATATGCCAAACTTTTATGCTTACCATTTTCAGAATGTCTTTTTAACACCGATCTTGCTTTCTAGCACTCACTTATCAAATCTTCACAGTGCATTCTGCTTTTCTTTGAAAACTGGCAATAACCTGGTGCATACAAAAATATATATCTTTCTTTTTTTAATCCTGCAGTGTTCTATGAGTATGAAATGTAAATAAAATATCTGATGCATTAACATTGGTGGATTAAAATAAACACACAACCAAACCTGGCACAAACAGATAAATATGACTTAATTTAAAAATGGCTTTGAAAACGTGGTTTTTTCAATATAGTGCTCAGGTCTGTGGCTTTACAGTTGCTAAATTCAAAGACCAACCTGTGTTATGTTGAGAGCTACCTAAAACCCACCCATCTACAATTGAGAGGCTGTTTAGTACTTTACTATTGTATGGCATTTCTTCATTTTACTTATTTCACTTATCCAGTGTGTTTGTTTATATTCTTTACAGATGTAGCTCATTTATTTTTATCAAATGCATTTTTCAAGATATATGGAGTTCTGTCATTTTGGTCTTTTCTTACAACTCAGTTTCAAGAGTTCTTCTGCTGCAGATGATCCCAGCACCTCAAAAATAAAAAACCCACAAAAAAACAACTGACATCAGTTTCTCCTCTCCACTACGCTAATTCACATACCCAGTTCTCCCTTGTTTGTTTAAATCCTCTCTGTCTCTTGCTTAGGCTCTTTTTAAGCTGTGATAAGGATGTGTTAACAAGGCAATTGCCTGTCACGCCCATCTACATGAGAATGCCTGGCCAACCAACTGCCTATCAACACCCCGGAGCCGCTCTACCATGCTACCGCTTGCACCTGTACCCCTCTGAGCCTCAGTGCACCATTTTTATTAAATGAACTTGTACATTGACACAGACCTAAAATGTCTCATCATATCAACTCATAATTTATTCACAAAACACAGTTTTCAGCTGTCAATTATAGTTTTTTTTTTGCATACTATAGATGATAAAATACCAAAATCATCTTTTAATGAAAGTTTATTTGAATTTAATGTCTCCTAATATTAAAATCTATGTTTATTTTTCAATGATAAGGTTTGAATATAGCTGAAAGTTCTGTGTATTGGGTCAGTAGCCATGGCATACAAAATTCTCATGGTTTCTGTCTGAGTGGGGCAACAGAGCCAAGAATTTACATTGTGTTCAGAAGGAATGGCCATGAAATAGGAAGTCTGGTAGACTTTTTCTGAAATTTCTCATTTTCTTTTCTCATTAGTAGCTCAGAAATGCCACCCAGTGAAAGCACCTCGGCCACTCCCCTGCTCAACTGAACCACACCTCATCTGGTCAGGATGGCATATATTTAAGGTCTCTCAAAACATGACATCTCAGTCTGAGGAACATGGTCCTGCATGATGGAGTTCCCTGATTCAAACCCATTCACAAGAAACAATAGTTTTGAGAAGCTGCAGAGGCTAAAGAGGCATCAATTATGCTTGATTTCTGTCGTGTCACTGCAAACTCATTTTTGTTCTTTGCTTTGGACACTGGCGGTAAATGGGGTGGGCCTTTTGGCCAGCTATTCTTTGGTTCTTCCTTATTTGCACCTCACAACATATATGAGTTGGCAGAAATTAGAATGTTGAGATGGATGCATTGAGTTACAAAAAAGACAGAATAAGAAATGAGATAATAAAAAGTACAACAAAAGTGGGAAAGATGTCTAAGCAAGTACAAGAAAGTAGAATGAAGTGATATGGACATGTGAGGATGAGAGATAATACATAAAGTACATAGTGTGACAGATAGAGCACCCTGTCGTCCTCTTGAACCCTTGGACAATACATCAGACACCAGGTAAAAGTCCAAATATATGACTTTTTATTAATACACAGTACACAAGGCACCCTCCTCTCCACAATCCTCATAAACCAATACAATTCTCAATAAACCAATCCACCACTCCCAGACGCGTTGCCACCCTTCCACCCAGCTCAGCTCAACGCTCTGGTGTTTCTCAGAGTCCTTTATAGTCCTTGACCCAGAAGTGTTTCGAACCTTCAGTCCACATAACCTCGTATCACTTCTGGGTCAGATAAAAAGTCCGTTGCGAGAGATGGACGTCTGAAGTGAAGCTCCGCTAGCAGTGATGTTATTTTTCATATTATTTGCTTATTATCCTGAGATATCCTGTATTTATTCAACCCGAGAGGGACTGCTACAGTATATGTAAGCACATATAAACATGGCCAACAAGAAGGGGGGTTCGAAAGAATCGAAAACTAAAGCTACACCCAAGCTGCGATCAGCAAGCCCCAGTTCTAGATACGGCCTTTCAGAGACAAACCTGGATCAGATGGGCGAAAGCACAGACTCCTCGGGACCACGGTCCGTTACATCGTCGCCGGCTGAGAGCGAAAAGGGGAGCGAAGGTGCAATCGTGAGTGCAGATCTGGATAGCTCGCCGATTGGAGAAGATCACATGAAACTGGAAAGGGCCTTGAAGTCCGCGGCTTCAATTACGCAATTACGCGAGCCTGGAGCAGCGGGGACACCGGCTACAGCAAAGTCTGCTGCTTCATCTATGGTACAAGAAAGAACAATAGAACTATCTAAACTGAAGGTGTTGCTCACTGAGCTCACGCAAGATATAAAGAAAAGCGAGAAGGCTAATGAGAAAGCAAGGGCAAAGGCACATGAGAGACTGAAACAGGAATTGAAACAGGAGATGAAACAGGCCAATGAATGGCTGCGACAGGAATTCCAACAGGCAAATGAAAGGCTGCGACAGGAATTCCAACAGGCAAATGAAAGGCTGCGTCAAGAGGTGCAACTTGAGCTTCGACAGGTGCTGGGTAAAATTGAAGAGCGCATTCAGGAAAACTCGGTTAAACTGAGCACGCTTACTGATCAATTGGAGCATCTCAAGGAGACATTCACGAATCGGATTGAAATGGTCGAACATTCAGCTGCCAGTGCCGAAGAAAGAGCAATAAATATCAGTTCCGAAAGCAAAAAACTCGGAGAAAAACTTGGAGACAGACTGGCTGCTTTAGAAGATGGGAGTAGAAGGTATAATGTCAGAATTGAAGGTCTACCGGAGAATCGAGAAAGTTCAAACCCTGTGAAATTCGCAGCTGAACTTTTTTCTAAAATAATCGGGGACGGCTTTAAAGCAGAATCTGAGATAGCAGCGGCTTACCGCGTACGCGGATCAAACACCGTCAGACCCCGACCAAGATCTTTTATAGTTCGTTTTGAACAATTATCATTTAAGCTAGAGGTGATGGCACTCCTAAGAAACAAGGAAGATATTATATATGAAAATAACCACATTCTTATCTTCCCTGACTTCTCTCCAGCAATAGCTACTAAACACGCAGCCTTCTATAATATTAAACAGCGGTTACGGCAAGCCAGTGTCAAATACAGCCTCCTGTATCCGGCAAAACTGAAAGTGGAATGGCAGGGTCAATTCTATGTCTTCGCTAGCAAGGATGAAGCAGAAAAGGAATTAAGAAAGCTGATCCCGGGACTATTCTGATACATAATAGTGAGTCATGGCGGTTAAAATGATAAAGCAAAGATTAATAATCTTTTATCTGATCTATTCGTTTTAAAATACGGGTTTTTATCAGCATATATTCTCATTATTACTTAGTATTACTAGGGCGCTATCTGTTTATGTTTTATTGTGCTTAATTATTATTATTATTATTTTTTTTTTTTTCTTTTTTTCTTTTCTATTATTTCATCTCTACCCTAAATGAGACTGTTCAATATCATACCCTAGGTTTACTGTTATTGCTATTACTGCATTAAGACTGGTTATGCTTCTTCTGGACACATTTTTAATAGCATCCCCCGGGTTTATTATCTGGGTGTATCATCTTAATGCACTAAAATTGCTGAAGACTATATATATATATATTTTAAGTGCAAAACTCGTTTTTTTTTTTTTTTTTAGAGATATCTCTATCTTTTAACCCTAAAGCGCCGCTGCATTGGAGCTTGTTTTGCTTTGGACGTACTCTGTCTCTGGGTATGTCAGAGTACTGGGACTGTGTGAAGTGGGTTTTAGCCTCACTTGGGGAGGCAAAAAGGGAGGGTGGGGGGTTAAGGGGGGGAGAGAAAGAGAGCAGGCCTGATCTATACCTAATCTATCCTCTCAGTCTTTATAATTATAATAAGACTATAAAATGACATCAAAAACTCAGAATCAGTGTCTCCATGATGGGACAGTTAACTTCGTAAGCTGGAATGTTAAAGGCCTGAATCACGAATTAAAGAGAAAGAAAGTACTCTCTCATCTAACAGGTCTAAATGCTAAAATAGTATTTTTACAGGAAACTCACTTAATAAGCAAGGATCAGTTCCGGCTGCAAAAAGACTGGACTGGCCAAATGTTCCATTCTAGCTTTACGAAGAAAACTAGAGGTGTGGGAATTCTCATACATAGAACTGTTCCATTTGTAGCATCAGATGTAGTATTGGATCCTGAAGGGAGATATGTAATGGTTATGGGAGACTTATCTAACTGTAAAATGATCTTGATAAATGTTTATGCACCTACTGTTGATGATAAGGAATTTATACAAAATTTATTTGCATCCATTCCCAATCTGAACACTCATAAAGTTATAATGGCTGGGGACTTTAATTGTGTTCTAAATCCACTTTTAGATAGGACTTCCTCCACAGGGGGAACGGCATCTAATACTGCAAAAATAATTACAAAGTTTATAACTGACCACAACTTATCAGACCCCTGGAGGTTTTTAAACCCAAATTCAATAACATATTCTTTCTACTCACCAGTACATCATTGTTACTCAAGGATCCATTACTTCTTTATAGACAATAACTTCTTGCCTAAGATTAAATCTTGCAAATATGATGCTATTGTTATTTCTGACCATGCACCTATGATCTTGGAGCTAAAATTACTAAGCCCCATGCACTCACCCCGCAGATGGCACCTCAACCCGCTTCTATTAGCTGACGAGAATTTTACTGAATTTATATCTAAAGAAATCAAATTCTTTCTAGAGACAAATTCATCCCCCGAGATCTCTACAGGAATACTCTGGGAAACTCTTAAGGCCTTCTTAAGAGGACAGATTATCTCATATCTTTCCCACAGAAATAAATCCGAGGCCAAGAAAATAGCAGAGATAAAAAGCGAAATTACTAAAATAGATGAAGAACATGCCAGAATACCAAGCGAGACTCTACATAGGAGAAGGCAGGCCCTACATTCGGAATTAAACCTCTTGACAACTAAAGAAACTGAACAATTAATTTACAAATCCAGACATCATTACTATGAACATGGGGAGAAAGCTAATAAGCTTTTAGCTCAACAAATTCACAAGCAAGAAGTGCGCAACGCAATCTCGGTAATCACTAGCACGAACGGAGATAAAATCGTCGAACACCAAAATATAATGCACACTTTCAGAGACTACTATAAATCCCTATATACTACTGAGTTTAAGGAAGACAATACACAATCTAATGCATTTCTGGATACATTACAGATACCACAAATAGACGCTTTTAGTGCGGAGTAACTTGATAAACCTCTGACGTTATCAGAATTACTAGATGCTATAAAATCACTCCAAGGCGGGAAAGCAGCAGGCCCTGATGGTTACCCTGCAGAATTTTACAAGAAATTCTCCGCTCAGCTAGCTCCCCTCTTATTAGCAACATTTACAGAAGCCAGAGATAACCAATCTCTTCCACAAACCTTTCGCCAAGCACTAATCACTGTCTTTCCAAAACAAAATAAGGACTTATTACAATGTGCATCATTCAGACCAATTTCACTTCTGAATAATGACGTTAAAATACTCTCTAAAATCTTAGCCAGAAGGATGGAGAAAGTGCTCCCCTCGGTAATATCACAAGACCAAACTGGATTTATTAGGGGCCGGCACTTATCTTCCAATCTTCGACGCCTGTTTAATGTAATATACTCACCAACTAAATCAAACACCCCAGAAATATTATTATCATTGGATGGAGAAAAAGCATTCGACATGATTGAATGGAAATACCTTTTTACTATATTGGAGAAGTTTGGGTTTGGCCCAAACATCTGTGCATGGATTAAATTACTGTATACTAACCCAGAAGCTTCAGTTTGCATTAACAACATTTGCTCAGACTACTTTAAACTAGAACGTGGCACTAGACAAGGATGCTCCTTGTCATAGCTGCTGTTTGCGATTGCCATTGAACCACTGGCAATACATTGTCGAAATACTGATCAGATAAAGGGGATTAGCAGAGAAGGACTGGAACAGAAAATCTCATTATATGCAGATGACATGGTACTGTATATATCAGACCCAGAAAATTCTGTGCCTGCAGTCTTAACAGCACTCACAGAATTTCAAAAGATCTCTGGTCTCAGAATTAATCTGAATAAAAGTGTACTCTTTCCAGTGAACTCTCAAGCATATAATATTAGATTAGATACCCTACCTTTTATCATTGCAGAACAGTTTAAATACCTAGGGGTAAACATCACAAGTAAACATAAAGCTCTATATCAACAAAAGTTCGCCATTTGCATGGAAAAAATTAAACAAGACTTGCATAGATGGTCAACCCTTCATCTCACACTAGCTGGAAGAATTAACACTGTTAAGATGAATATTCTTCCTAAACTCCTTTTTTATTTCAAAACATCCCAATATATATTAATAAATAATTTTTTAGGCAATTAGATTCAACAATAACCTCATTTATTTGGAATTCAAAACATCCACACATCAAAAGAGTGACCTTACAAAGACAAAAGGCAGAAGGCAGCATGGCTCTACCTAACTTCCAGTTTTATTACTGGGCAGCAAATATACAGGCGATAAGAACCTGGACACAAATAGAAGAACATACACAGGCTTGGTCCGCAATAGAAGTAAAATCCTGCAGTACTTCTTTGTATTCCTTGCTCTGTGCTCCAATAAACACACGTTATCAGCAATACACTAATAACCCAATTCTGTTCCACTCACTTAGAATCTGGAACCAATGTAGAAAGCATTTTAAGACGGAGAAGCTTCTATCTGTGGCACCCCTGCAAGAGAACCACCTCTTTCAACCTTCACAAACATATGCAGTTTTTAATATTTGGAAAAAATTTGGAATTAACTTGCTTAGAGATCTTTATATAGACAACGTGTTTGCATCCTATGAGTAATTACATTCCAAATTTAACATTCCAGCTACACATTTCTTTCACTATCTTCAAATCAGAAACTTTGTTAAACAAAACCTTCCAGATTTTCCTCATCTTGCACCCTCATCCATGCTGGAAAAAATATTGCTCAGTCTCAAGGACTTAGACTCCATCTCTACAATATATAAAATCATTTTACAATCCCTCCCTTTCAAAGATCCTGCACCAAATTAACATTATTCTGGACAAACATTTTTAATTACCTTTCAGATAGCCTTGGACTCACAATCCCTCCTAACCTATTAACAGCTGTGTTTGGTGTTCTTCCAGATGGGTTTAAAGCGGAGAAAGACAAACAAATTGTGATTGCTTTCACTACACTTTTGGCCTGTAGACTTATTCTCATAAATTGGAAGAACCCAAACTCTCCTCTTTTAAGTCAGTGGGAAACCGATGTGTTATATTATTTGAAGTTGGAAAAAATCAAATACTCAGTTAGAGGATCTGTACAGACTTTTTTCAAAACATGGCAGGATCTAATCAGTAATATTTTAAAATAAGTTCATAAGGCACAGAGAATTTATTAATTTAGGTACGTTTACAAGCCTTAAATTTAACGCCGTTTGGCTTGCTCTCTCTCTCAGGGGTGGGGATCGATCTGTTCTTAATTTTTCTCTTTGTAAAAACTTGATTGCTTTGTATGGATTGTAATAAAATTAATAAAAAAATAAATTAAAAAAAAAAAAAAATGTCCTCTTCTTCATCCTGGAAGTACGTCACTTTTGCTGTCGCTTTGCCTATGACGCACTTCCAGGTTATAGGGCACAAACGACTCACTGGGCCTCCCTGCAGCGTCCTCTGTTGGCCTCTGTGGTATCCAACAGGGCTGTAGAGGAAAACACCATTGTCCATGATTCCCTGCTGGTATCCGGGGCACCTCCATGCTGCAGGGAGAGCTCCATTTGGCGGCCTGGGGGTATTGGCCGGGATGACAAGCCGGCCATAGACCACAATAGGCAAAAGAGTGATTGAAATGGAAGTACAGGGGAAGAGAAAGTGAGAGAGGCCAAAACATAGGTGGATGGATAAAGTAAAGGAATATGTGAAGGAAATGGTTTGACTGAGGAGGAGATGCAGGATCAAGCTGTATGGAGGATGATCAAGCATATTGACCACACATTGAAGCAGGAAAAGTTGAAGAATATATATTGTTACTGCATACATGTACAGTACACAGTATGTTATTATTATTATCAGAGTAAAGGGTAGAACATTTTATATTAATCATGAGTTGTGTTTTATTTCAACCAGGTTTTTTATGTTTTTTTATGGTAATATTGTTGATAATTTAATGTTTATGTGTCTACGTATCTTCACCAATGTTCTGTGTGTTTTATGGTCCATTTGAATGCCCCTGGTGGTTTTGGTAAGTTATAGTTTTATTTGTAATTGTGTCCATTTTAGTACCTTAGCTCTGTTTTTTGACCTCTCTTTATGTTTTTGGGACTTGTTTGCTTTGGGATTGTCTATTTCAGGTCATGTGGCACAGTTGTGCAAGGGTGTATGTTTGTTAGAGTGAGTTCTGTGATGAGCTGCCACACTGTCCAATGCAGTTGGTATAGGCTGCAGGTGTCTATGATCTTGACCTGGATTAGGTGGGCTTGAGAATTGTATATAATAACAAAGGTCTCACTGACACTGATCTACCTAATATCTCCATTTCACTTTAAGTTCTACTTCCAGGGTTAAGACAATCTTAATCAAAGTGGCAGTGATACACCCGCTACTATTGAAGAACAAGATGTTCCAGTAACCAACAAGTAGAATAAATTGCCAAAGTCAAAACAGTATAAACACTTGCCAGTCTCTTACAGGAGTACACTATTCTAAACTATTAAGTCTAAACTATTTTGCTTTAAATATTGAGATTGTTAGCCCTTCTTTTATATTGATACATGGAGGTCGAATAATTAAAAAAGACACTGCCCTCTACAGCAAATGTATTTGTCCTACAAATTTAAGGAAGGCATGTCTATTGCGATCACGTTATATGTTCTGAGGATTAGCCATTGATGATCAGTTACCTGCTTTTCACATTAAAGGGCAGGAACAAAAACAGAAAGTTATGAATTTAATAACAAGGTATAGACAATATGCAAGCTCAGTGACAGAAACAATTATAACTGTATGGAAAGGGTAAAAAAGCAACATATATTCAAAACCTTTTATAGGTTTTTTGAATTATTGACTGGCACATGTACAGAATGCAGTGAAATTACATCCAGGTGCTAATCAACATGCAAGACCCTTTAGTACCATGATTAATGAATTTAAATGCCTTTCCTCGAAACTTGTGTCTGCTTGAAAAATCCCAGGACACACATTACAACTAATACAAAACTGTGCTCATACTTAAAAGTGACAAATAGTTCATGTTCATCATGTTTGTTAAATCAGGTAAAAAAAATCTAAGTGAATCTTGCTCAATAACAGAAATTGTTGGGTGAAATATAAAGATTAAGCAAACACTATCAAAAAACATCACAAAATGAGTATCGGAAGAGACCTCAAGTTTAATAACAATGATATGTCCAGTGTGAAATAACAAAATGTGACAGGTGTCAACAATATATCACAGGTTTATAAATGTAGGTTTTTTCATATATTTCTGGCAGGTCTGGTTAGCAATATGAAAACATACAATTTCATAGACTATTACTGGAAGTTTCTTATGAAATCCAAAAAAGATCAAAGAGCTAGAAACATTAACCAGTCCTTGGAAAGTAAAAGAGGTTCATGAACACTAGATTTATAGGCATTTCTGATTGTTATTCACATTACAAAATATACTACATTCACTTATTTACAACTGGCCAGTTCGGAGTTTCCAACTTACCATGCACATTTTTGAGATATGGAAGGAATTATGGAATAACCTGAGCCTACTTTCATGGTTCATAATACTGTATTAACAGGATTAACACTGCAAACATTGTAAAGTACAATTCAATATTGTGTTAAAGATAGAATGGGAGAAGGTTAATTTGACTATTTGACTTTTGAGATGTTTTTCAAACCAGAGTAGAGTTTTCACCACACCTTCTGCAACTTTGTTTTTTAAACTGTTTTAAAAAAATAAATATGTGATAGGTAATTCAGTACACCAAAACAAGCATTAAATGATAATTTTACCCTTAAAACAGTATTATCATAGCGCCTTTGGTAATAATTGTTTTTATAGGCAGTCCTAAGGAAGCCAATGCTGCAAAACCTCAATATATCAATTTTTTTTTTTTTTCAGTTTCATCACATTTATCCACCAAACATATACCAATTCATTTTTAAACAAGTGACTCCAACCTTCTCCCATCCTATCTTTAACATAATATTGATTTGTACTTTACAATGCCAAAATAATTTCTCAAAGTGTGAGAGAGTTCCAAAAATCATTGTTCAATATTGTATTTTCCTGTTATATTATTACTAGAAATAAAATAATAATAACAACCACATATTTATAGTATTTTTTTCTTGCCTGTGTTTGCTCCTAGAAAACACAGCAACAGAAGTGAAGAAATTGTTGTGCAGCAGATTGGAAATACTGCAGGAATGAATAATAGATTTTTAGATGTATAAATGTACTATTCAAGCAGGACTGAAATGTTAAATGGCTTTTAGACTTTTTACCAATACACACATACTGAGGCAAAGCGAAAAAAGGGTTCTTGGATAGTTATTTTGATAGCTGAAATGAAAAGGATAAATGCAGCAAAGTATTGCCAGTGAAGTGCTGCAGCTCAGTGTGTAACTCCAGGTAACCTTTAAAAGGCTAGAATTGGGATGACTATAGAACTTTCAAAAATCTTCAAAGTTAAAATTGATCCTTAAGTTTCACTCTCAATACAAGGCAGAATAGAGTACTATTATTCACAATAAACATTTTTTAATAACAAATATTAGAAAGAATAAATATTTAGAAATTCTTTTTTTTAGGAAAAAGGGGTGACTATGAAGCCCTGCTAAAAATAATTTACATTAGAAGACAATTGCATTATTTAATCGATAAAAATGAGTTATAAAACTCTATTTTTATATATACATTTATATATGCATTTACATCTAAAGAGGAAATTGACTTGATTCTCCTGTGACAATGTGAATGCTATATATTTCTCACACTGTTTTTAGCAAATAGCAGTGACAGAAACTTGATCATGCTTGAGCATATAATTACTCTTTGAATAATACCAGCCAAAACCACTTTTAATCAGGCAAATATTTTATTGGGAGGAAAAGTATGAAGATTACATTTGATTCCAAAGGCCTAGTCAGTCCATATGTACCTGGGTACTTTTAAAACAGGAGTTTTCCTCCTTTGTTCTTAAAAAAACTTCCTGTCCACTCGTGCACTGTTTTTTTTTTCTTTTCAAATCTCCATCCACATGAAAATGCAAAAATCCCCTATCAAGAACATGCCAAAACAACAGATGGTGATATAACCTTAAACGTAATGCCATGTTGGCCAATCAGAAGCCTGAAAAAAGTTATTACCATTTCAGGAAGGCTAACAACAACGGTGCTTCTAGGTAAGGGGGGATCTTATGCATGGACTGATAGTGAAGTAGAGTTTTTCCTTAGTATCACACTCGAAGTTAGCAAAACTCATGAAAACCTAGACTGCAGTAATTGTATATATGCAGGGCCCAAGTGAACTGTAGTTGCTTCACACATTTGCCTTACTATTTTAGGAACCACCTGTCTTGACAACCCAAAGGCGTTTGCTGCCTTCTGTAATCTCCCCTAGTCTGCTAAATAGTAGAATGAGCAACTTTTTTGACAACACTGACAGGTGATCTCATTACAGTTGTCTTATTTTGATGTGCGGTGTGGCGGACAGCCAGGTCCCATGCCGGGCAGGGATGCCCCTGCTGCATCTGTTCCGGGGGAGCAACCATGTGCAGCTCAATACCTCCCCTGGGACACTTGGTGGCAGCCTCCCTGGCAAACGGTGATCCCCGAGCCTGTCGCATGGCTCCATGGGAGATGGAGTCCTCCAGAGCCTGGTTGGGGGCTCGGATGGCTGCTAGGGGGAGCTGCATGAAGTCAGCAGCTGGACAAATCTTCAGCCCCATCCAGAAGTGCAATTAGGACCAGGTGGTCAAGCACCTGGAATGCTTCCTGGTGGGCTATAAAAAGGGCCAGCCACCACCACTCAAGGGCCAGAGTCGGAAGGAGGAGGACTAAGCTTCAGGAGGAGTGGTGGTAGAAGAGAGAAAAGATTGTGTTGGTGTTGGAATAGTGCTTTGTGAACTGTGTATTGCCTGTGGGTCACAGGGAAGACGTTCACCCACGGGTGAAAAAAAATAAAAGTCTTTATTAGTTTTATATGTGTCTCTGTGTCCATCTGTGTCGGGTCAGGTGCCTAAATAGCGCCTTGTTACAGCGGGTAAAGCAGCTCAATCAAAGACAACAACAATGTCCTTGACAAACAAAACGTCTTTTGCCATTCTTCAACAACGATCATTTCATTCTTAAAGTTGCCACACCAACTTGAGGTCTGTCCAGGTCTCGTTCAAAACCGGAGACGTTGGTGACTGAGTTGCCAGAGTGTTCAATTTAGCAATGACCTCTGCAATGCATTCTGATGTCTCTGTTGCTCAATGTAGTGATAAAGTAATTGAACATTTAAATGTGAACATCTAAACAGTCCTGTTAACAAGGTTAATACCAGCACTACTTAAGCTATGTCCACCATTGCACAAAATTGCCTCATGTAAACAAAACAGATGATGGCACACACTGACGTCAAGCAAAGAATATACCAGTGCACACTCTGACGTTACAAGCTCAAAACTCTGTTTTCACTGACTACACGTAAACAGGGAAGATAGAGTTTCTAAACATCTTCACCCTGGAAGGAGTTTTTCAATAGGTCAGTTTTCAGGAACCTAAAATGCAGTTTGTGTGAGGCTAAAGAGCCAAAATGTCTATGAAAAGCTACATTTAAAAAATACACAGGTACATGTGGACTAGATAGATAGATAGATAGATAGATAGATAGATAGATAGATAGATAGATAGATAGATAGATAGATACTTTATTAATCCCCAAGGGGAAATTCACATACTCCAGCTGCAGCATACTGATAAAAACAATATTAATTAAAGAGTGATAAAAATGCAGTGCAAGTTAAAAAATGCAAGGTGGAGAGTGCAAGGCAGGTATAACAGTCTATAACATTGTGTAATGTTAACGTTTACCCCCCCTGGGTGGAATTGAAGAGTTGCATAGTGTGGGGGAGGATTGATTTCCTCAGTCTGTCAGTGAAGCAGGACAGTGACAGCAGTCTTTCGCTGAAGCTGCTCCTCTGTCTGGAGATGATACTGTTCAGTGGATGCAGTGGATTCTCAATGATTGACAGGAGCCTGATGAGCGCCCTTTGCTCTGCCACAGATGTCAAACTGTCCAGGTCCATGCCTACAATAGAGCCTGCTTTCCTCACCAGTTTGTCCAGGTGTCAGGCATCCTTCTTCTTTATGCTGCCTCCCCAGCACACCACCACGTAGAAGAGGGCGCTCACCACAACCGTCTGATAGAACATCTGCAGCATCTTATTGCAGATGTTGAAGGACGCCAGCCTTGTAAGGAAGTATAGTCGACTCTGTCCTCTCTTGCACAGAGCATCAGTATTGGCTGTCCAGTCCAATTTATCGTCCAGCTGCACTCCCAGATATTTATAGATCTGCACTCTCTGTACACAGTCACCTCTGATGATCACAGGGTCCATGAGTGGCCTAAGCCTCCTAAAATCCACCACCAGCTCTTTGGTTTTGCTGGTGTTCAGTTGTAGGTGGTTTGAGTCGCACCATTTAACAAAGTCCTTAATTAGGTTCCTATACTCCTCCTCCTGCCCATTCCTGATGCAGTCCACAATAGCAGTGTCATTAGCGAACTTTTGCACGTGGCAGGACTCTAAGTTGTATTGGAAGTCCGATGTGTATAGGCTGAACAGGACCGGAGAAAGCACAGTCCCTTGTGGCGCCCCTGTGCTGCTGACAACAATGTCAGACCTGCAGTTCCCGAGACGCACATACTGAGGTCTGTCTATAAGATAGTTCATGATCCATGCCACCAGGTATGAATCTACTCCCATCTCTGTCAGCTTGTCCCAAATTCTTACTGCACCACTGCCTCTGTCCAAGTGGGATAGGGATCGGTGTAGCATTTAGATGATGGCATCCTCCACTCCCACCTTCTCCTGGTATGCGAAATGCAGAGGGTCGAGGGCGTGGTGGATCTGTGGCCTCAGGTGGTGAAGCAGCAGCCGCTCTATGGTCTTCATCACATGTGATGTCAGGGCGACTGGCCTGAAGTCATTCAGCTCACCAGGACGTGATACCTTTGGGACTGGGGTGATGCAAGATGTTTTCCAAAGCCTTGGGACTCTCCCCTATTCCAGGCTCAGGCTAAAGATGTACTGTAGAGGACTCCCCAGCTCCAACACACAGGCCTTTAACAGTCATGGTGATACTCCATCTGGACTTACTGCTTTGCTTTGACTAGGCTTAAAAGGATATCGTAAACATCTCTCTAATCCTATAATTGATTTAACAAACTGAATTTATTAATCCAACAGACATTATAAATTACATTAAAAATAATCCTAATGAAATTCTTAAAGTATGGATAATGAGACTACCCTACAGACATCTGAGTGGGTACTGGCCCAGGCAGAGAATACTACAGTAGGGCACACCACTTAATCAGAAGAAGCTTTAACGTGTAGTAAGAAGGTAGTCAGTACAGATATCACATTGGTGCACAACCTGAACACAATGTTGTTATGCAGACTTTACCAGATAACAACAGATGATTTGTATCAAGTGTAAAAGATGACGCACCTGCGCAGGCATCCCAGCAAGGTTTGGGCAAGGTTTCTTACCTAAACAGGAGGCCAGCCCATTGGAATCTCAGGAGGAAGTTCCCTACCCTAGCCAGGAAAATGGCAGAAGATGCCAGTTTTGAGCTGGGTGTACTGGCATCCCAGCATAGCTAGATCAAGGAACAATCCCTGGTTGGTAGGCCAGTGTGATAGAGGAACCATGGGGCAGCCTTATTGGGTTCTGGAGGTGCTGCCAGATTCTGCTGTGAGGATATGTGATCCCTTCTTTCAGGGACTTCTGCTCGACACATAAGGACTTCCATTGAGCCATCCCTAGCACTGGATGTAATCCTAAGATTAAGGAAGTCACTTGACTTCATCCAGATGAGTCAGAGTCGGGAGAGGAGTTGGACAACACTTGTTTGGGACAAGGGGAGGAACGAGAGAGAGAGGAGAAGAGAATATTGTTAAAGTGCATATAAGAACCTTATTGTAAGGTACTTTGTTAATAGACGTGTTTTATTTGAACCCAGGACTTGTGTAGTGTGAATGATTTTGGGATTTGGGGTGTTGTAACTTCCTCTACTGGTCATACAAGGTAGAAAAATCAAAACTCAGTCCCTATGTACATAAAAATCCCTTTTATGATTAAGGTAGTCAAATACGTTGAATAAAGTCATCTAATTAAACATCCATTGATTTATAGATCTTATGTTGGATAAACAAGCACATTCTGGTGATCCATGATGCATATTGCAGTTTTCAATCTTGCAATTTATTCTTCCAAATTCAGCTCTGCAATGCATGCATTCCATACGTTTCTTAGACAGTGGTGCTTCTGCATTCATGACAAGCTTTTCCCCCTTCTTCTAAAACCTAGTGTTGTTGTGCAAAAATGAAAATAAGTAGTAAATTCCCCTGAACAATTTATTGTTAAAGTGTTTATTGCAACCTTAACCTACTCATTATGACAACATTTATTGGAAATTTCCATTATATGTTTGAAGAAATTTATTATATAAGAAAAAAATTGTTTTTGAATCATGTAAAATTTTCTTTGTGCCTTGAACAGCTAGATAACCTGTTTTCTGGTTTCTTGGGGAGGTCATTGAAACTTGCAGCGTTGAAGGCCAACCCTTTCTTATGTGTGTGCATGAGCAGCCTGAACATTTAAGTTCAGCCATGGGACTTGAAGGCATAATGATTTTAAGCTGACTCATTGGTTGATTATTTTTGAAATGCAATTTAAAGGTTGTGTTAATTTGTACATCTTGCTATTATGGAGAAGTTATCATCAATATCATGAATCACATTGATTAAATATGTACAATATGACTTACAAGATTTCCCTTTGAACAAAAATTGAGAATATCCATTTGCATTCCTGCTTTCAGAGAATTTGATGTTGATGCTGTCCTTCAGTGGCTACAGTGTGTGACAATATATCAACAGACCTTCTTCTGTGCATTTTATTTTTAAGGAATTATTTTGATGACATTTTATCTTTACTGGCGCTAGCTGCGCAATACATTGTGAAACACAGTATGGCTCCTCTTCTCCCACATGCAAGGAATACTGAAGACAATCTCCTTACACAGCCTCATACCAGCATCACTGCTGCTGCTGCTCTGTTTATCCATGTCTCCTTCCATGTGGCTCCAATGCTCTTTTTTCTATAGTAATCCACTGACATTGCTCACTTTGGGGTCTAGGCAACACAATCTTCACTCTCCTTCCCCAAGCAAGTCCAGGCCTGGATCCTTCTCAAGGGTCCCTGGTTTTCATTTCCTCAAGCAGGTTTAACTGCATGATTCTATTTCTTTTTCTCTCTCTCTCACTCATCCACAAACATTCAGTACGAACCACCTGAATGGCTTCTTAAGATGACAGCATCTATGTAAGTGGTCTGTGTGGTTCCACCAGAATTTTCATGCCAAAAACATATTGTTCATATATTATGTTAAGTTTTCTGGTACTGGTACTGGTTGCATTATGAAGGGACCTCCAATAATGTGCCCATCATTGACTCCTTCAGCCGATGTGTATTCTGAAAATAATAAGTAGCATCTGATCTATAATATGTTCAATCCATTCCAGATTGTTGTCTTTAATGAAAGATATGATCATGGGTTTCAGGTTTTGTTCACCCCATGCAGTTAGATTGGGAATGGTATACTGTGGTCTTCTGGTGAACCTCTCTTGATTACTTCCAGACAACTTCAGTAACAGAGCCAGTAAATAGGGGACCCGTGTTGTTGACAATGTTTCTCGGCACTGCCTCATCATAATAATATTTTGTGTTTTAGCAAATCTTCTTGGTAATGGGAATAGCTCTATCCACCAGGCAAATTAACCCATAGTCACCACACATGCAAGCCAGTTGTGATATAGAGGGTCTGCAGCTTAGCAAGTGGGAGCCCAGTGTTTAAATATTTAAACAGATAAATAAATAGCAGGCTCAATCTCCATGGGTGTGGGAGCTTGTGCAGCTACATGGAATTGATGGAGTGATCGAGACAGGGTGCACCTGTATGGGAGGGTGCAGTCTGTCTTGATTGCGTCATTGGTTTCATGTGGTTTACATTAGAGTCGCTGCACCCACAGATGCATATAAGAGGGAGGGGAAGCTGAAATGAAAGAGGGGAATCTGAACAAGAAAGTAGCTGAATAGAAGGTGAAGGCAGGTGAAGGTACTCTCTGTCAGCTAGTACAGAAGAGTGGAGGCAAGTGGTCAGGGCCTCACTAAGGAACAAGTGATTTTTGAGCTATGAGGTAGCGGGGAACAATCAAAATCTCCCTAGGGACCCAGTAAGGAATGATTGTGATCACCTTAGGGATCCAGTAGGCACCTAGTTTTTGTGTTATGTGAGAGGAAGACGGGAGAGGCAGCTTAGGGAGTCACTGCAGATGTGCCAAAGGAGGGAGCTGTGATAAAAGCATTAGTTGGAAGAGACCACAGTTGCTGACATCTACACCGACTGCGAGACCCATGAAGGAGATGCCTGGGAGTCAATGAGGGATGACGTACACTGGGCTGAAGGAGAGAGAAGAGTGAGACAGGCAGGGGGATGGATGCTGCAGCAGAGAAAAGGGAGAGGGGCATTATGTATGTATTGTGTTTGGGGATTCTACAACGGAATCCTGACTTTGGTTTTACCTCTATTTTAAACTATTTATTGCATTTGTAACCCTTCACTGTGATCAATAGATTTCTAATTTACAGTATTTATTATGGGATTATATATTTATTGAGGGAAGATGCACTGCACTGTTTTACTGTTTCGTTTTGACTGTATTTTTAAGTGCCTGCACTTTACACCATTCCTTTGCTGTCTGTGTGTCCTGACTTGCTGATGCCTCCTGTCCCTTGGTTATGTTACAGATAATGCAGGCTTAAGAGGCTCCAAAAATGAATACCTGGAGTATGGAGCAAACCTGCTTCATCACACCAGTGCTCCCAGGGCAATGCCTTGGACATGATATCTGCACAACACTTACACTATCATGCATAGAACAAAAACTATTAAGAGTATAACACCGATCTAGTCAATCTAGATGTGTCTTTAAGCAACTGAATGCCCAGGTCAAACCCCTATGATCTGTGTAGACTTCAAACCTGATCTCATCTAAAAAATCACACCACTCCACACAACAACAAGGCACTCATTTTTGGTGAAAGAAAAATTGTTCTTACTGCCTTTTACTGAACCTGATGCATATAAAATCACTTTTACTCCTGTCCATGGTTGACTTCAGAAGGGATGGCACTTAATGTGAATTCATATTAGTGTGGATTCGAAAAATTAAGAATGGTGGTAATGGGGGTGCTTTGCTTAGAATCTTGTATGACCATTCCCAATTGGTCCTCTTTCTCAGCAGTTAGAACAAAGAACTGCAGTGTTTGCAAACCTTGGCATATACAACCCCAAATCAGAAAAAGTTGGGACAGTGTGGAAAATATGAATAAAAAAATAAAGCAGTAATTTACAAATTTCCCTTAACTTTTATTTCATTGCAGACAGTATGAACACAAGATAATTCATGTTGTTTTTGGTCAACATCATTTGATTTGTAAATAAACATCCATTCTTGCCATTCAGGCTTGCAACACATTCCAAAAAAAGTTGGGATGGGGGCAATTCAGGGGTAGTAATGAGGTATAATAACTAAATAATGATGTGATTTGAAACTGGTGATGTTAATAGGTGATTGCAATCATGATTCGGTACAAAAGCAGCATCGAGGAAAGGCCTACTCCTTTAGGAGCAAAGATGGGCAGAGGATCGCCAGTTTGCCACCAAGTGCGGGCAAAAATCTTTGAAATGATAAAGAAAAACGTTTCTCAAAGACAGATAGGAAGAGATTTGGGCATTTCTCCCTCTACAGTGCATAACATAGTGAAAAGAATCAGGGAATCTGGAGAAATCACCATGCGCAAAGGCCAAGGGCGCAAGCCTAAGCTGAATGGCCATGATCTCCGAGCCCTCAGACGGCACTGCATTAAAAACCGTCATTCATCAATAAATGATATAACTGCGTGGGCTCAGGACTACTTCAGGAAGTCACTCTCAAGCACTGCAGTACGTAGTTACATTAGGGAATGCCAGCTAAAACTGTACTGTGCCAAAAGGAAGCCCTACATAAATAGTGTCCAGAAGCGCTGTCGACTTCTCTGGGCACAGAGGCATCTGGGATGGTCCATTGTGCAGTGGAAATGTGTATTGTGGTCAGACGAATCGGTTTTTCACATCTTTTTTGAAAGAAATGAACGCCATGTGCTGCGAACAAAAGAGGAAAAGGACCATCCAGACTGTTACCAGATACAAGTCCAAAAGCCAGGGTCTGTCATGGTATGGGGTTGTGTCATTGCCTTCGGCAAAGGTAACTTGCACTTCTGCGATGGCACCATCAATGTTGATAAGTATATCTCAGTTTTGGAGGAACAAATGCTGCCTTCAAGACGACGTCTTTTCCAGGGACACCCATGCTTATTTCAGCAAGACAATGCCAAGCCACATACTGCGAGCATAACAAAGGCATGGCTGCGTAAGAAGAGGGTGCGGATGCTTGACTGGCCTGCCTGCAGCCCTGATTTGTCTCCTATAGAGAATGTTTGCCGCATTTTGAAACGAAAAATGCGTCAACGAAGACCCCGTACTGTTGCGCACCTAAAACGTTGTTTGCAGGAAGAATGGGACAAACTAACACCTGCAACACTTAGTCACTTGATTTCTTCAATGCCTAAACGTCTTTTAAGTGTTGTTAAAAGACAGGGGAACTGTACAAAGTGGTAAATGCTGTACTGTCCCAACTTTTTTTGAAATGTGTTGCAAGCCTGAATGGCAAGAATGGATATTTATTTACAAATCAAATGATGTTGACAAAAAAAAAAAAAACATGAATTATTTTGTGTTCATACTGTCTGCAATGAAATAAAATTTGAGGAGAATTTATAACTTGCTTTTTTCTTTTTTTATTCACATTTTCCACACTGTCCCAACTTTTTCTGATTTGGGGTTGTACTTGCAGAACTGCCCTGCCATCCCCTGGATGTATTAAAGTTTTTGTTTTTTTTTTACTTTTTGGAGCACTTGGTAGTTCATGATGGCTATCATTTTTGGGGTTGATTTTGTCCCTCTCTGCTGACACCACATGTCCAAAGAAGGTAAGTTGATCATAGAGTGATCTACATCTATTGATATACAGTACAATAAAAGATGAGCATTGTGAAGCCACAGGAAGATGTTTTCTAGGTTATTCAGATGTTGTTGGGCAGACAAGGAGAACACAGTGATGCTGTTGATGTAAACAGAACACATCTGTACTGTCAGTGCCAGAAAACTGAGCAGTCAAGTTTAAAGAATACACCAGGAGATGAAATATCAATAATGGAGCAAAGTCAAATGGAGCTTTCTTCCTTTTGCAGTCCTCAAATATCTTGGCAGAGGTTTACTGTGTTTTAGGTTCTTCAGAAACAATTTAATCTTTCAAAGAAACCCAGTAAGGTACCCAAATAAAACATGTACCACAAAATAAACCAAATTCAACTGTAACAAATTCAGTTTGAAAGTGTAAAGACATTCAAAAGGTGACATTATAATAGATGTGTGATAAGAATGTACCAAATTCTGCCACAAGCAAAACTGTACACCAAAAACAGAATGTGCTGCTCAGTACCGCTGGCAGTTTTTAAGTGCATGCTGTACAAAATCAGGTGCATAACATGAGCTTTCAAAGAAAAAAAAATACTACTTATTTTGCATTCTAACCTTGACCCATCAAGCTAGTTATTATGTTGTGTGCCTTGATTATAAAGAATGATAATCAAAGACAGAGCTCTTTGATGGTTAATAGATGTTTCTTGGTACTTAGTTATAGTAACCATAAATCATACATTGCCAATTGCTGTGAGGCAGGTGCACAGCTTTCAGCTATTGCAGCAATTTAATATTACAAGTCAGTGGCATCAGTATGTTAAAGATGATTCAAAACAGAAATTATTACAAGCAATGTTTAAACTAACTCAATCTTCAACGAGAAATATGGTGTGTTTGAATTGTTCTTATGTTTAGAAAATAAATCTTTACAGACAACTATTTTTAATACTTTTTCCTGGGGGTTCTCAGATCATTGTAGAGCACACATGATACTTAGCATTCCATATAAACATGTGTGTATATATGTAAATATATGTAAATATGTTCAGTATATATGCACATATAATATAAAATAATGTTATATATATTTATTTACAATTTTATACACTGTATTTACAAGGATATTATATTTATTTTCTTACAGTAATTGTTTTTTCACCAATTCAGAATAACAGGAAATAATATAAAGGACACAGCCACAATAGTAAAAATCCCATCAACCTGATAGGATAACTCCATACCCTAAAAAAGTAGAGAAGGAAAGCTAAATCACGGGAAACCAGAGAACTAGGATTTGTACAACTGAGCTGATGTATTCTAGTTTTCAACTGATTTGCTAGATGTCCCATTGATTTGTGATGCAGTGTAAGGTAAATTAAATTGTAAAAGAAGATTACCAGTTGTCCACAGTAATGAGCTCAGAAGCTTTTCAGTGAATAGCAAGAAGTAGTTTAGCAACTAGAGCACAGAGACAGAAAAGTTCTATGCTGGTGATAGTTAGGAATTATCTTAGAGAGAGGTCTAAAAGAAGCAGAGTTTGAGGTTATTGAGGAATGTTTAAAGAAAGAAAAGAAGATAGAACATGAACCTATTACACTAAAAGAAAAATAACACTGAAGAGCAGTGTTGAGGCATGTGGAGGGGAAAGGTACCAGTAATACCAACAAAACAAAAATGTCAGAGAGGGCCAGTGATGAGGTCCATTAAGTGGTGTTTACAGTGAGTAGAGTAAATTCTGTGGAGAATTTCAAAGTGTGCATACTGGGGATATCAGAGGGGCATTACCTAAATAAAGAGGGTCAACATACGTAAATATTTAGTGGAATGAAGAAGGCAAGGAGTTCTGGATGGAATTTATCTATACTAATAAAAGGCAAAGCCCTCACTGACTCACTCACTCACTGACTCACTCATCACTAATTCTCCAACTTCCCGTGTAGGTAGAAGGCTGAAATTTGGCAGGCTCATTCCTTACAGCTTACTTACAAAAGTTGGGCAGGTTTCATTTAGAAATTCTACGCGTAATGGTCATAACTGGAATGTATTTTTGTCCATATACTGTAATAGAATGCAGCTCGATAGCCGTGGGAGGCGGAGTTTCGTATTAAAGCATTTAACCAATCACATTTCAGCCATCATTTGTTGCCAGGCAGAGAGGCTTTCACAATCTGTTGTGGAGGCACTCTAACACAGAATAAATGTCGATTAACCTGTTGCTTCAACCAATCAGATTTTGAGTTGGTGTCAGTAGGGCCCTCTAGCAGGCGTACGGCAACGTCACCGTATTCAGACCCATTGATTGGATAGAAGCCGATATGAGGAACTCTACGAGACCATTGAACGCACCACAAACGCGAAAGATTGTCGCGTGCACTACTGCCAACTCCATGGCAGGATTCTGGACAATATTATTTGCCAGACACAGACCAGATTTCAAGACCATGAAAACCTGATGTTTGTCACGCTCCTCAAGCCCCAGAAGTTTCGGGAATACAAGAAAAATTTCACGCATCCAGTTTAACACAAGAGCCACGGAGCGCTTTTTGATCTGTCTCGGCTAAAAACAGAACTGACTGTAATGTATGCCATGGATGATTTTGCAGGAGAATCTCCCACTGATCTCCTTGACTTCCTTCATCAGAAAAATCTGAATGAGAGCATGGGGCAGCTGTTCACATTGGTATATTTTGCAGTGAGCATTCCTGTGTACACTGCTTCTGTCGAGCGGACATTTTCAGCTCTAAAGCGAATTCAGACTTATGCCAGAAATACCATAGGGCGGGTTCGCCTTTCAGCATTAGCTTCGAAGGCGATAGAAAGTAAGGTTTTGATGGAACTGAAGCACACTGATAATCCGTACGACAGAGTAATTGAACTGTTTTTGAGGAAAGAGAGGAGGATGGATTTTGTTTACAAATAATCCGAATTTTTGGTGAGTAAAATGTTGCATTTTTCCTAAATAATATTGCAAGTTTATGAGTTATTATTGATGTTTTTTATGTGAAGTCGCGGCTGTGGCCGCAGTAGAAAGGAACTTGTTCACCCCGCTTTGTCTATTCAATAAAGGCATTTATTGTGGCTACAGGAGTTATCCGCGGACGGATCTGAACACACCTGGAAAGGTATTCGCTGGCAGGGAATGGCGGGGTACTAACTTTCTCCCTCTTGTTTCTTACAGGAAAAAAGACGCTCCTCCACCATAAGTCGACTTTTGACCGCAGTACGGTACTTCCGCCCTTCCTCCGCCATGTTGCCCTGACGTCATCAATCCCATCCTCCCTCACGGCTCCTTCCCAGCATTCCTCCACTTCCGGCTCCTCCCTCATAAAATGGCCGCCGACGCCATGCTTGGCGTCGCGTGTATGAACTGTTTTTTGTTTGTATATTTTGACCGTTTTTTTTTCATATTGTGGAGCGTCTAAAATATACGGGGCCGGAAAACCCCAAACCTTTATGTTGCCTTCTGTTGAGTCTTTTACAGTGGCGTAGCCGGCAGGATACAAGTCCGAACATGACTGAGAGACAGGACCTGAACACCGAGCTACAGGGCATGAACGCCCAGCTCCACGCCCTGCAGCAAGCACAAGAAGCCACCAATAGGGAATTGGAGGCTACAAAGAACAAGTTGGCCAAGGCCGAAAGGGCTAGAGTAAGTCCTCCGAAGCCCAAACCACCCCCCCGGTGCCTATGACCGACGCCGACGACGTCGAATCGTACCTTGGGATATTTGAAAGGACGGCCACCCGGAACGCGCCCTACCTGAAGGGACCCGCGCAGCGGGCTTATTATGACCTCCCCGAGAAGGAGGCCGCGGATTATGACCTCCTCAAGGCAGAGATCCTGGCCCGCTACGGCATCACGCCGGGCCAGCAGGCGGCAAAGTGGAGGAATTGGCAATTTGATCCCGAAAAACCTGCCCGTGCTCAGGCCTTCGATTTCTGGGGCAAGATGGGGCACTGGTTACGGCCAGAAGGACCCCAGGCCTGCAAGGTAGTAGAGCAGGTGGCCTGTGAGGGCTTAGTGAATGCCATGCCAAGTTCCCTCGCCCAGCAGGTCCGGCAACACCCATATAAGGACATGCCGGGTCTCCTGGAAGTCCTTGAGCGTCAGCTCGCGGTCCTTCGAGTCGGGGGGCCAGAAAAGTCTGCTCGTGGGAACCGACAGGGACGGGTGGCCACCCCCGAGCCCTCTCGACGCGCTGCGGAAGCGCCGGTAAGGCCTAAAGAAAAGCTGCTCTCTCCACGCTGTTACAAGTGCGGAGAGGTTGGCCATCTACTGCCAACCTGTCCCTTAAATGTGGCTGCGGATCCGATGGACTGTACCTGGGCAACAACGGAGAGGTACTGTACCCCGTCGCATCCCTTGGCGAGTCCAAATAAGGGAGTGGTGTTATTAAATGGGCACGCAGTGGTAGCTTTGTTTGATTCCGGCAGCAACATAACCATTGTAGCTCGCCGTTATGTGTTACCGCAACAATGGCTGAAACAACACCTACAAGTCACTTGTGTACATGGAGGGACCAAGTCATACCGTTCCGCACAATGTTATATTGCCTGGAAGGGGGAATTAACTAACTTGATGGTCTCTGTGTTGCCCGAACCCCCCTATCTGGTGATTTTGGGACAAGACTGGTCGAAAACAAACTGCGGTAAAACAAACACCGCTCCCGGGGCCTCGTTGGATCTGGTTATGAGGGGGCAAGGCGCCCCTCCTGCGGTCTCCACGCCGTGCACTGAGGCAGACTTCTCTGGCGCTGGCGCCTCGGGGAATGTGTCCACGGCATTGGACCCTGACACGGAAGAATCCGCCGGAGAAGGGACAAGCCAGGGAACTCTCCCGGTGGCCAGGCCACAAGACCCTCTAGATAGCTTGGATCATCAGTTCAGATCCACGCCGGCCTCATTTAAGAGGGAGCAGTGGAACGATGATTCCCTGCAGTTTGCCCGGAATGCGGTAGTTTGGCCCAACAGCTCACAAGCCGACGGTTCCACACCACGCGAGCCCTTCTTTGTGTTGGAAAATGATCTGTTGTATCGGGTGGCGACACACGAGGGCGAGGTGCGGAAGTTGTTGCTAGTTCCGCGTACCTTCCGGCGGGAGGTATGCGAATTAGCCCAAGCTCACCTCCTTGGTGCCCATCTCGGGGCCGAAAAGACCTTGGAGAGGATCAAGCTCCGTTTTTACTGGCCTGGGATTAACGAGGAGGTCCGGCGCTTCTGTCAATCCTGCCCGGAGTGTCAGACCCTCCAGATTCCCAGACAGGACCGCGCTCCCCTCGTCCCTATTCCCTTAATCGACATTCCCTTCAACAGAATAGGGGTCGACTTGGTAGGACCCCTGGAGCCCTCAAACCGTGGCTATAAATACATACTGGTTATGGTGGATTATGCCACCCGATACCCAGAGGCGGTTCCCCTGCGCTCTGCTAATACAAAAAGCATCGCACGGGAATTGGTTAATTTATTTTCCAGAGTGGGTATACCCAAAGAAGTCCTCACGGACCAGGGTACGCCCTTTACCTCGGATACGTTCATGGAGGTGGCCAAATTACTCAGAATAAAGCACCTGAAAGCGTCTGTCTATCACCCTCAGACAGACGGGCTGGTGGAAAGGTTTAACCAGACGCTCAAACAGATGCTCCGCAAAGTAGTCAGCGCGGACGGTAGGGACTGGGATCAGCTTCTTCCACTCGTGCTTTTTGCCTACCGGGAGGTACCTCAGGCCTCTACGGGCTTCTCCCCTTTCGAGTTGTTGTACGGACGACTACCCCGAGGCATTTTGGATATACTAAAAGAGGGTTGGGAAGCCGAGGCCCTTCCCTCCTCTAACGTATTGGAGTATGTCGCGCAAATGCGTGACCGTCTCGCAAAAATCAGGCCCCTCCTAAAGGATCACGTGACTCGTGCGCAGGCAGTGCAGGCCCGGTGCTACAACCGCAACTCTGTCCTTCGGAAGTTCCGCACGGGAGACCGAGTTATGGTGCTCATTCCTACCTCCCACTCCAAGTTGCTCGCTCACTGGCAAGGGCCGTACAAGGTTAAGGAGAGAAAGGGACTGGTCGACTATTTGGTGAAACAGCCCAATCGTCGACCATCTGAGCGGATCTATCATGTAAACTTACTGAAACCCTGGAAAGATCGGGAGGAGCTTCCTGACTCCCACAGGTCCCTCTCCCTCACCGCTTGCACGACTGCCCTTAACCTCGGTGATGAGCTAAGCCCCAAACAGCGGCAAGAGTTAACGCATGTGATCTGAGCCATCCCCGAAGTAGTGAGCGAGTCGCCTGGCCGGACCTCGCTGATTGCCCATGATATCATTACAAACCCCGGAGTTGTCGTCCGGGAGAGACC
>JANRMT010062837.1:24145931-24156062 GCA_026402145.1 Polypterus bichir lapradei | reverse complement strand
CTTGGCTTTTCTTTACCATATTTATTAGAATTCATTGACAAAGTTTGTTTTTGGTTTGTTTTCCATTTTTGATAAAACACTTTAAAAATGATAATATTTAGATTACAAAATAACTCTCTTAACAGGCAATTCTAGTTTTGCTCTCTATATGTTGATTTTTTCTTAGTTAGTGAGTGTATGGCTATTTCAGTGTTACATTTCTTTGATCCTATTCAACACTATACACAGTATTTACTGGTTACTGAACTGTTTGGGATGTTAAAGTATTGTTTTTCTGAGGAAATGCAATTATTTTGAGATCTTTTGGTGTTTTAAATGTGTTGGTGTTAGTGGTGCTCCCAGAAGGAGGTGTTTCATCTCGCAGGGCACTCTGGATATCATCGAGAGGAGTCGCAGCACATGGCCCAATGGCAACTCTGGTCTGTACCGGGAACTGAGAAGGACAGCTGCAAGAGCTCAGGGCAGATAAAGAGGTGTTTGTTAGAGGAATCTGTGAGCAAGTGACACACCATCTATGGTCTAGCGACCCACGTCCTGCTTACAGAGGAATTGAAGCATTACGCACAACCGAATCTGTTCCTCGGAGAGTCGCAGTCAGGGTAGCTGATGGAACGGTCCTTACGGATGACACTGCAGTTGTGACCCGCTGGGCTAGCTACTTTGAGCAGACGTTCAAAGCTGATCCTCCGGCTAGGACATTGGATATCTCTGGGTCCACGGTTCTTGAGGCTGATCCTCCAATTAGCTGTGAACCACCCAATCTCACTGAGATTGCACAGGTGGTGAACCAGCTGAAGTGGGGGGGAAGGCTGCAGGGATCTGTGGTATCCTGGGTGAACTTCTCCAGGCTGGTGGTAGGGCTGTCCTCTTGTCATTGCAAGCAATCTTTGCTTCCATCTGGGAGACTGGCATCATCCCAACTGACTGGAAAACGAGACTTATCGTCCCTATCTGGAAAGGGAAGGGTGATCGCCTGGATTGCAGCAACTACAGGGGGATAACATTGCTCTCGGTGCTGGGTAATGTCCTTGCTAGGGTCATCTTCAATAGGATCCGTGATCACTTGCTCACCTACCAGCGACCGGAACAGTCTTGTTTTACACCTAAGATTTCTGCCATCGACCGCATCCTGGCACTGAAGGTTCTCATGGAGCGCAAACGTGAATATCGGCAGAGTTTCTTTGCAGCCTTTGTCGATTTTCACAAAGTGTTCAACTCAGTTGATTGAGCTGTCCTGTGGGACATCCTGAGGATTCGTGGGGTCCCCTCAAGGTTGCTGGATATCATGGCTGGCCTGTACACTGGTACTGTGAGTGCTGTGCAGAGTGGAGGCAGGACCTCTGCATTTTTCCCAGTTGATTCTGGGGTTCGTTATGGGTGTGTTCTTGTTCCTACTCTGTTCAATGCTTGTATGGACTGGGTGTTGGGCAAGGTCATAGGGTCCAGCAGCTGTGGGTCATCTGTTGGTGAAGAAAGGTTCATGAATCTTGACTTTGCTGACAATGCTGTGATCTTCATGAAGTCAATGGAGGCTCTGATCAGGGTGCTTGAGAGACTGAGCGAGGAGTCTGAGTCTCTGGGCTTGCGAGTGTCCTGGATAAAAACCAAGATCCAGTGACCTGAGATAAAGACTGGACTCCTTTGGTACTGTGTCTCTCTGGAAAATCCTTGGGTACCGTTGGTTTGACTTTGTGTTGAATCAGCGGTTGCTCATGGAGTCCCGAATGAGGCACATTACCTGCATTGTGAGGGAGCATCAGTTACTGCACTACGGCCATGTGGCACGTTTCCCAGAGGGTGATCCAGCTCGTAAGATCCTCATTGTTTGGGACCCGAGTGGCTGGACCAGGCCAAGGGGTCGCCCACATAACACCTGGCTGCGGCAGATAGAGGGTCATTTCCGGAAGGTGGGACTGGACCGCGTGTCTGCCTGGGGGGTTGCAAACCAGGATCCCATGTTGTTTTGTTGTGTAGTGGGTGCAGCAACGCACTGTACCAGTGCATGCTCCCCAACTTGACTTGACTTGACTACTAAAACAGATCCCATTCCCTTTGCTGGGGCCTTGCTTGATGGTTTTAGTGGATTCTCCATTATTGACAGGAGCCTGCTCAGTGCCCATTGCTCTGCCATGGATGTCAAACTGTCCAGCTCCATGCCTACAATAGAGCCTGCCTTCCTCACCAGTTTGTCCAGTCGTGAGGCATCCCTCTTCTTTATGCTGCCTCCCCAGCACACCACCGCGTAGAAGAGGGCGCTTATCACAACCATCTGATAGAACATCTGCAGCATCTTATTGCAGATGTTGAAGGATGCCAGCCTTCTAAGGAAGTATAGTCGGCTCTGTCCTTTCTTACACAGAGCATCAGTATTGGCAGTCCAGTCCAATTTATCATCTAGCTGCAAATCCCAGGTCTGCACCCTCTGCACACAGTTACCTCTGATGATCACAGAGTCCATGAGGGGCCTGGTCCTCCTAAAATCCACCACTAGCTCTTTGGTTTTGCTGGTGTTCAGTTGTAGGTGGTTTGAGTCACACCAATTAACAAAGTCCTTGATTAGGTTCCTATACTCCTCCTCCTTCCCACTCCTGATGCAGACCACGATAGCAGTGTCGTCAGCAAACTTTTGCACGTGGCAGGACTCCGTGTTGTATTGGAAGTCCGATGTATATAGGCTGAACAGGACCGGAGAACGTACAGTCCCCTGCGGCGCTCCTGTGTTGCTGACCACAATGTCAGACCTGCAGTTCCCGAGACACACATACTGAGGTCTGTCTTTAAGACTGTCCACGATCCATGCTACCAGGTATGAATCTACTCCGATCTCTGTCAGCTTGTCCCTAAGGAGCAGAGGTTGGATGGTGTTGAAGGTGCTAGAGAAGTCCAGAAACATAATTCTTATAGCACCACTGTCTCTGTCCTGAATGTTCAGACATATTACATACGACTTTTAAAATTACCTTTTTAATTGCAAAATTATAATTCCAGTTTTAACAGCCATAAAATTTGAGCTTTCTTTTATTCACAGTATATAAACAGACTACCTTGTGTTGAAGGTAATACTTAACAACCTTAAATATTAAAGAATATTGCAATCATTATGCTTTTTGGATGAGACTGACCACAGCATTCTAATATGTGGACTTCAGAAATTAGTTAAGTAATCATATGCTTCATTTCATACTTAAATTCTTTTCAATATGTACATATGTTTGAACAGTTCCGTGATTTGTGTCTCAGTGAGTAATGCTGGGACCAATTACTTTTTCACTCTATATTTTGTAATTGGGACATATTTCATCCATCTATCCTCCCATTCATTTTCTTACCCACTTTTTAACTCAGGGTCATGATTTTCATTTGTAGGCCAATGGCATTCCACATTGGCACTGAATATTATGAATAACATTCCTTTCACCACCAATATTTTTAATGCATAGACTCTGAAGTTACAGTCTGTAGCTACAAGGCCCCAATTTCAAGAATGACTTCCATGCTAATGCAAGAAATTTTTTGTCCGTCTTCACATTTAAATGAGCGCTGAAGCATTAATTTAGCATAGTATGCTCCAGGTGCTCCTCCTGACAAGGCAATTCTTATTGACTTTTATTCATTCTGATAATCTTTTTAATCAAATTTTACATAGTCTTTCCAATGTATTACCTGTTCTTCCTGTTCTGTGGTAGTGCAGTGCATCACTGCTGCCTTAATGAAGATTTTCTACTGTTTTGGAATTGAAAACATCAGCTTCAGAAGTAATAAGGCAAGATCTCTGTTTTATTCCACTAACACACAGGGCACTAAGCCATAACTGAGTAACCTACAGGTTGCCCATGAAGGGGAGTGGCCAGGCAGATGGCCTTGTCTGGGTAGTGTTTGCTTTGCTTTTCTAAAGAGCATGGAAAAAACAAGTTTATAATGTTTTAAAAACAACAAACTGAAGCTTTTTAATTGTTTTTGCCCATTTCCTTTACTTTTCAGTTATATTATCCCTATTATAAATATGTATCTCTGTGACATGAAATTAAAAAGGTGTGGCAGATAGGGGACGCTATCGCTCCCTTGAACCCTCTGTCCACGACTCCAGACACCAGGTAAAAGTCCAAATATTGACTTTATTCAAATGCCACAGTGCACAAAGCACCCTCTCCTCCACAATACTCATATAAATCACAATACACAATCAATAAACAATCCTCCAGCTCCCAGACGCGTTGCCACCCTTCCACCCAGCTCAGCTCGCCGTCTGGGAGCTCCCACAGTCCTTTTATATCTCCTGACCCGGAAGTGTTCCTAATCCCCAGTCCATGTGACTCTCAATCACTTCCGGGTCAGGTACAAGTTCTTTTCTTTATCCCGGAAGCACGTCATTCCTCTTGTCCACGTGTGCTTCCGGGGCGTAGGGAAAATATCCATTACTCCTCCCTGCAGCGTCCCCTAGTGGCCCCCATGGCATCCAGCAGGGCTGTACATAAAAACTCCATTGTCCATGATGCCCTGCTAGTCTTCTGGGGACCTCCATACTGCAAGGAGGGCTCCACCTGGCGGCTTGGGGGTATTGGCCGGGATAAACAGCCGGACATCCATCACAGTATTCCCCTCCCAGCGACGAATTATAATGATTCAGAGCGGCCTGCCCCAAGAGGGAAGCCTTCCTCCAAGAGGACGTTCTGGTTAAGCCTTGATTGATTCGAACATCTTGGTCCCTGGAGAACCTAGGGGGAATATTAGTCCATATTGACATCTTGTCCCCCTCTCTCCAAGGACAATTTCTCCAAATGTGGCCCAACCTTCGGCATCCGTAACAGTGCCTCTGTCCTCCTGGTATTCTTCGGGACTGAAAACAATTAGGAAATGTTAGGTCCGCCCCTTGTCCTGCTGGGAGTGAAACCCCTGCCGCCTCTAACGGTGTTTTCTCTCTTTTTGCTTCCCTGTCAGGAGACCTCTGTTTTATTTTAGAAGTCTCCTGTTTCATCTGGGGCTTGTCCACAGTCTGGGTCTCTCTATTGGAAGAAGAGATCCCCTTTACTGTCTGCACCCCTTTTGCTTTATAAATTACCGGTGGCGGCGTCTTTAGGGCTGCCTCGCTCCGGGAGTCAGCACTGTCTAGCTGCCCTTCCGCCATCCACTCGGTTAATGTACCGGCCTCTCTTGTAGGGCACGTAGTGTACTGGCACCTGCTATTTATTAAAAGCGGGCCCGGATTACACTGTGTCCCTCTTGCTTTATATACGGTTTCACATACCTGTACCGCCACATCAAGAAATACGGGAGGCTCCCCACCAAACTGCCGCACGTATTCCCTCACCTTCTCTAATGGCGCTTTGGCTGCAGCTCCCAACTCCCCGACGATCTTCTCGATACTCATCAGGACCTGTAAGAAACTAAGTATGGGCTTGATCAGTTTTTCAAGCTCCCGTACATTAATATTATTTACTTCGGCCGGCAGAAGACTTGCTTCCTTGTTCGTCTTACCTGCCGACTGGGAGCCAATGAGCATGTCCGCTTCTGGCAAGTGCTCTGACGGGTCTCGTGGAGGCTTCTGGGATTTGGAGTTCTCTGAGGGTCGAGTTGCCTCCTTCGGCGAACTGTGGTCTGTCTTTATTATTTTTCTGACATCCCGATCAGCCATTTCCCGACCCTCCTTACCTTTTTCCGGGGTGAGCGGTGCTTCGCTCGCCTCCCCCTTCCCCTTCGGAATGTCCGAGTCCATTCCTTCGGGCTTGAAGGTGCAAACAGCGTGACGCGGACCTCCTCCTTCCCAGCAAGCATTGGGTTTGTTGTTGTGTCCCTCCTCGGCTACCGTCATGCGGAAGTCGTCTCCTAGGCGCTCTGGCTTTGACAGGAGCAGGCCGTCGTCTTCGGGGCAGTTTCCTTTTTCCCTCGGAGCCTCCAGGTGATCATCTCCGAGGTACATGCATGGGACAAAGTGAGTAATAATAATTGGATTGTTATTAACGTTCCCGGCACGTACCTCAGAGCGATCGTTGAATCCTGGAGGTTTCTCCGGACTTGTAAGGCCGCTCCTTGACTCCTCCCGAGCGTCGGCCATTGCACCTATGGCGCTCCCACTGGCGTTGTCGCTCTGTTTGCCCTTCCTCTTCCCCATTTTGGACTCGGAATTTTTGGGTTTTGGCGATGCTGCGGTGATTCCTGACGCCGTAGTCTTCTCAGGGTTCACTGCCCACAGAAATTTTTTATTCAGGTCTTCCGCTATAGATGCTGGAGTATCCTGCCGAATACGTCATTCCTCTTGTCCACGTGTGCTTCCGGGGCGTAGGGAAAATATCCATTACTCCTCCCTGCAGCGTCCCCTAGTGGCCCCCATGGCATTCAGCAGGGCTGTGCATAAAAACTCCATTGTCCATGATGCCCTGCTAGTCTTCTGGGGACCTCCATACTGCAAGGAGGGCTCCCCTTGGCGGCTTGGTGGTATTGGCCGGGATAAACGGCTGGCCGGCCATCCATCACATAGGTCAAAGAATAGAAAATTGATAAATATATACAATGTACATTAGGAAAAAACAGTTGTATGCACAAGTATTGTATTTAAAGATAAGGCAGCACATTAGTTAGAACTGGGCTACAATGAGATTTTGGCAGATTATACATCCAACCACAGACCTTAATCACATTTGGCCATATGGTATAATTATTTTGCAACAACCTATATTCCCAGCAAACAGTTCCTGAATATATGCCAAATAAACTGTGTAACAGAGAAATACAACTGATAATTCATGCTATGTATATATAGTACATAAAATATACAAAATACATTCCACCCTTCCTCGATCTCAAATGGTAAATATACATTATAGATGCCCCAGAGGATAGTTAAGCATCCTGACCAGGACAGAGGTGGAGTCTTTACCCAGCTGTGGTGCCATAATGGAAGGATGGACTAAATGGGGCAAATACCCAGTTGGGATGCATTATGATCCCCTTACTAGGTGGGATGCCCAAAGATCACAAGAACTGGCAGGAGAACATGGTAGGGAGCAGTTCACCCCCACTTTAACACATGGCAGTGTCCCTCATATAGAGTCCCAGTTTGAACACCCACAGGGCTGCAAGGGAGTTAGAGTCCAGAGGAGCAGCCTTGTAGGGATCCCTGGCAGAAGATAGTGGGTGCTGCCAGGGGAGGACCTTCCTCTCCTCCTCATAACCCTGACATGCTTCAAACTGGCTATGTCACGTCACCAGAAGTACTCCAAGGTCCTCAATAAAACAGACTGCACTGCCTTGTCCAGGCAAGTCAGAGATGGGAGGAAAGTAGTAATATGTCAGGTGGGTTCTGTCAAAATTTAATTGAATTTGATTGATGAGATTAAACCCCGCCCCTTTTTGATTGATGACCGGAAGTCCCGCCCCCACCAACCATCTGTTGTTTGTTGACCTTTGATGACCTTTCCAGAAGTCCCCTCCCCCCAACCACCGGTTGTTTTGTTGACCTTTGATGACCTTTAGCCCCGGCCATCTGTTTTCCCAGGAAACTGTCAAGGGCAATTTGATGGATGCCCCCACCCTCCTTGAACCCCCCACCACCCCCACCCATCTGTTTGATGACCTTTAGACCTGCCATCTGTTTTCCCCAGGAAACTGTCAAGGGGCGATTTGATGGATGCCCCCACCCCTTGAACCCCCCGCCCCCCCTGCTTGGCCACCAGCCCTGAACCATCTCGGTAGGGCAAGTCTAGACATGCCCAAGGGATGCCTAGGCCTCCGCCGCCCCCCTTGAACCCATCACCACCCCAACCACTTCCCAGCCCCCCCTTCCTAAGACAAGTTCAGGCATGTTGCAGCCGGACCCTGTACAAGTTCAGGCATGTTCCTATCCATACCCAGACTGAAGGGCCTGCCTAAGCCTCATCGATAGGCAGCACATGATGTCTGGCCCCCTTCTTCCGAGGACATACACACACACGCTCCAGTCGGACCGGTCTAACTTTTCGCCGTTCCTGTCAATATTGCTTTAGGTAAGAATCCTGGTATCTATGTAACAATTATTTTTAAAATATCTATCTATCTAATCGATGCTATATCATTTGTAAACCCCTTGTATTTTATCTAAGCCCACTTACAGGGCCAGCCTTTTCAATCTCACAGAAAGACAAGCAGTCCAGCTTTTAGCAGCCCCGCAGGCTTGTGCGTGTAGTTCAAAGCACACTGAAATACAAGCTGTCGGGATCTCTCTGTCTACACAGAGACTCTCAGAGCAGACATCCCCCTGCGCGCGCCCGCGAGCTGGCCAGTGCCAAAGCTCTCCGCGGCCCCGAACAGACACGTAGCTGTAAGCTGCAACCTGTATGCCCCTGTAGCACCGCTAGGCCCTATGCTTGGAGCGCTGACGAGGATTGAGTCAGACCCTACTGAAGCTGTGAAGCGTGCGCGATTGCCTTAACACAGATGCCAAAACCCCTTACCCCACCTCCCCTGCCCGCTCAGCGCTGATTCAGTCCAGGCGCGCACATGCTTTTCAGCAGCTGAGCGTAATACTTCATCCATTCCCAAGACGCATGGCTCTTAAAAGGCTTTCATGATAACATGTAAAACACAAGATAAATAGTTCGATATAAGGCCCTCATACACACACAGTTAAATAAGATGCAGCAGAACCCTTTTAAATCACGTTTGAGACGTCTAAATGCTATATGAATTAATATATTTATAATTTGTATTAAAATCGATCTAAAACCATCCCTTGTTCTACCCCTGTTAATCCTCCCCTCATGAAGAAATCCGGTTTGTTTTTTCTAAAAGTTTGACTGCCTTAATCAGATTGGATATCTCGGGCTAGAGAAAGGAACTTTAAAATACTCTTTGTCAAAACCGCTTTTTCCAAAGCACAACACCCACCACCTTAGCTCCAGGCGGCCGGGGTTGGGAGGTGGGCTCTGGGGAATCGGGGGGAGGCAATTCAACTGTTAGGGCCGCTCAGTCCATTTATGACCCTTAACCTCGTGGCCGGAGCAAAACTTTGGGAAAGGTGCAAAAGGTCTTACGGAGATGCATGCATCTGTTTAAACAAATCTACGGGTTACAGTGGAATCTATTAAACAAATTCCGGACTTTTCATCGTCCATCGAAAGTTGTTGTTTTTAAACACCGGACAAAGGCCATTACACGGATGTCCGGTTAAAATGATTGGGGAAAATATCTGATATTACAGATCACAGGGGTCACATTCCAAAAAAATACCGCTTTTTTGGGTATATAAATAAGTGTTCAGACCGGTCCATTACTCAGCAGGCCGTTAATACTGAAAGAGGACACCGAATCTCGTCGGAAACATCAAGGATCACGGTATGGCATATTTTTGATTATTATATGCGCCAAACAAGTATGTTTTTAGAAAACGGATGGATGAACCCTTATATTTTATACTTACTAGGAATAATTTCCAAGTTTATTCTCAAGTGCGTGCGTGCACGCACTCGTGTGTAGGCGCATGAGCGCGCTCGTGTGTGCGTATAATATAAGATGCAGCATTTATATCCATCTATCTGCGTGTACGACGATTAATGTACAAATTCATAGGACTGAAGCAAACAATATTAGCTTTTTCATACCGAAACGGGCTTTACAATCAAGTAGTTTTTGTCTCGGCGTCTGAAAATTCAAACAGAGCCTCTTCTCTGAGAATATTCAGGCATGGTTTAAAAGCGCAGGCCGGTTGTGTATTAGCTCTAGCGTAATAAGCGGTCGGTATTCTGAACTACGTACAGAAGGGTTCCGTTTGTGAAATGCGTACTCTTTCGAATCGGGCTTACTGTAGCAGGGGAATCTTTGCATGGGGGTCCGCATGTTTTTAAAAGTCCGGGATATCGAAACATTTTTACTTTATAAACTCTCATTTGTTACAACCGGTTGGAGACAGACTCCAATGATGAACGTGATCCAGGAGCATATATCGAAGCGAATGCTTAATAGACATAAGGCAACTTAGTTTTCATTCATTTCGCTAAATGAAAAGTAATTATTTTAATACAGAATAGTAGCCCCCCAAAGGCCGGGTGATTTTAGATGTGTGAGTAATATAATTAAGTTATTTTTAAAAGTAATCCCACACTGCACAAGAGAGACAGATTCCACGTGTGTTTTAGGATTTGCTATGGTCAGTGATGATTT
>JANRMT010062837.1:24133043-24145831 GCA_026402145.1 Polypterus bichir lapradei | reverse complement strand
CAATGATTACAAAATGTTACTGACTGATTTGTGGAACAAAGTCACTTTGCTATGTTTCATGTCCATTCTTTGTATATTTAAAAGTATCTAACTGGGTCTGCTATTACTTTGATCTGATATAAATGGAGAGTTGTTTGTATCCAAGTAAGGTATATTCAGCTAGCTGGTGTATCCATTTTAATGTAAAATTTCCACTAATAGTGGTGAAAAACAAAATACTGTACAATGTAGTTCTTTGTACTCACTTGCTTTTTTTTTTTGAGCTCAAAATAGATAGGCAGAACATAATGTTTAAGTAAAGGCTCACTGATACTTTGCATTAGCCCTTAATTTACAGTTATTGTCATCCAGCCACACTACTTAAAATTAGATTTACATTGCCCTCTCCAAGAGGCCAGCTCCCTTAGTGACCTAAACCATGCATACTACAGTAAAAGTGCTTTAAAACTCAACTACAAGTGCTAATATTCCCTTTGTGTTTTCATATTGTGCCTTAACATCTTCAAATTTATTTGCTGTGTTGGTTGAGGACATTAACACACAACATCTGAGTCCTTTACAAAGATACAACTCGCTCTGTCCCAATACCACTGTCAGGGTCACCTTAACAGTTTCATAGGCCCTCAGGGCAAAGTAGTGTGCTGGGGCCTTTGCTTTGATAGCAAAACAGAGACATACATAGGCATCAGAAACATCATGGGCCGCTGGCTAGTGCCCATATGTTAAGACAGCCCAGACCTTTGCTTGCTTCTGGGTTTAGACACTCATTTGAGGTAGGTGTTTCAAATGCTACCTGAAATTGTGAAAATATCTAGTCCAAATACTGGCTCTCTTTATGAAAGAGTTGGTACAAAAAAATGAATATCCCACTATTTATAAAATTTGCCAGTTAACAGCTTTGGTTATAACCCATGTGACGGACGGCTGGGAAACCGCCATGCTGGAAGGACTATGGGAGGGAGCGTATCCAGAGCATTACCTCCCCTGGAGCGCTAGACGGCAGCTCCCCTGAGTTGCAGCTGTGCCTCGGACTCCCAGGATGATTCCATGGGAGCTGGAGTTTGGTGCAGCCCTGTTGAGTTCCATGGGTGCCACCAGGGGGTGCTGCAGCTGCTGCTAAGCCCCTGAGTGCAGCTCTCCCACCACACCCGGAAGTGCTGCCATAAATGCGTCAATGAGCACCTGGAGCACTTCTGGGTACCTTATAAAAAGAGCCAGCAGCCACTACTCCAGGAGCTAGAGTCAGTTGGGAAAAGACAAAGCTTGCCAGGAGGAGTGGAGGAGGACAGAAAGAAGAAAAGTATTGTGTGCTTTTGTTGTGCTGAACTGTGTTGTGCTTGTGTGATGCCGTTTTGTGTTTTGATTTTACTTGTAGTCACTGTCACTTTGTTTATGTTTTGATGGCTGTGGCCATGTTGTTGCAGTGACTTGAAGTTGTAACATGTGACCACATCTTGCTGTCACTATTTAATGTGCTTTCAATATCAACTAGGTCTTTCATGCGGAGGTTATTTAATATCTACAGTAATTAGAAAGTTATGACTGTCCATGTGTTTTAATTTTGACCTTGATTATTGGTTAACATATTGGGCTTTGGCGATCAATATTTTTGACTTTTCAGCTTTTGACTTACACTTTGATTATTGACCAAATGTTGCCAAATCATTGGACTCCCATTTCCACCAGAATGTACACAAAAAGCTTGGAGCTGGGAAGTTACTTGTGGACAAGGTCTCAGCTGGGGATAGGAAGAAAAGCCAGTGTGAAAAGAAAGGAGTTGTTTATTTGAAAGGGAGGCAGGGCAGTGTATATGATAGTGGTTATTTGGGGTATAGTTAGGCACTGAGGTTTAGGTTTTGTTCAAGACAAATCTGTATGCATTCATTCAATGTATTGAAAAGTAACAAATTACATTTGTAATATTTTGTAGGGAATTGTACTGTTTGAAGAATTTTTAAATGTAAATACTTTTACTCTTTAAAACGTATTCAGTATTATTTAGTAACAGTCCTTATTTGTTACTATTTCAAGGTGGATCATTAAAAAATTCCATTTATTGGCTATGTTCAAGATCTGGAAACACGTAAAAGGTTTTGGGGTAGTAGGCCATAAACCTGAAGCGTGAAATACATTAGTAAATGATAGCCATAAAGTTTTCTTATTTTCTCTGGCTCAGTAAGTGGATGCATCACTTTATATCATGTTGTGATGGTGCAGTTTAATGGCTATGGTGACCCTGATCCTACCTTAAACCTGTAGTGACTATATGTTTCTGCTGCATGTAGAGATAGCTGCGCAATAGAAGACATGGTGAAAAGTTCTCAGTGTAGTAGCAGCAGCAACACTTTATCAAAAAGACACAGTGCTACACATACTGGGCATGTTTACAAAAGCTGTTCAATCTCAAGGACATAAGAAAAAACAACTTCATTATGTGGTGTAAACTGCATCCCAAAAACTGTGCAGTTAACTGCACACAATGACTCTTCTTTAAATTAAAAAAAAAATTGAATTTAATTTTTAAACTTGTAGGGTGTTTAAAATACAGCTTAAATGATTACATACAAATACAGACAA
This sequence comes from Polypterus bichir lapradei, assembly GCA_026402145.1. Taxonomy (NCBI): domain Eukaryota; kingdom Metazoa; phylum Chordata; class Cladistia; order Polypteriformes; family Polypteridae; genus Polypterus; species Polypterus bichir. The sequence continues at coordinate 24,143,254 of JANRMT010062837.1, read as the reverse complement.
TTGCACTGAAAAATACCACAGTAATTGTTTCAAACAAAACAGTGCCCAATTAATTAACCAAAAGGATAGTTTAGTATGATAGAGGGCATTATTTTTTTAGAGTGTCAGAGACGGCTGGGAAGGCGACCCGGCCGGGATGCCCAGGAGGACCGGAGGAGGGCTTGCACCTTCCCCAGACCATGTAGGGGCAACCACCCTGGTTGCTTTGGGGACCACGGGTAGGCTCAACCCTGTAGGGGCCCGTGGTCGTCGCCAGGGGGCGACCCGCTGCCTTCGGAGCCATGGACCTCAGCACTTCTGCCACACCCGGAAGTGCTGGGGGGAAGATGACTGGGGACACCTGGAGTGCTTCCAGGTGCACAGCTGGCACTTCTGCCACACAGGGGAGTGTCTGCGGAGGAGTGTCGGGAAGCACCTGGAGCCCATCCGGGCTTGCATAAAAGGGGCCGCCTCCCTCCATTCGATGGCTGGAGTCGGGTGGAAGAGGACAGAGCTCAGAGGAGAGGAGTGGAGGCGGACCAGAGAAGAGAAAGGCATTGTGAGAAGGCCTGGACTTAAAGGGGTGATTGGTGCTGCGGCACTGGGTTGTGCTCACTTTCTGGTATATATATAGTATAAATAAACGTGTGTTGGTGCAAAACATCATGTCTGCTTGTCTGTGTCCGGGCTGTACCCCACAAGAGACATTCCCTTTCAATGTGTAATGTGAGGTGCATTTAGTGCATGCATCATTCTGATATTGCAGTCATTTTCTGTATAAGAATAAGGCTGCTTGTAAAATGTTTGGCTTTAAACGGCTCAACAGTGAGAATTAATGATAAGAGGTGCATGTGACTCCAAAGAACTGGTCAAATGAGGGCTTAGCAAAAAAAACATAAAACAAAAAAGTCTCCTTTGTTGTTATGCTGATGACAGTTGCATGCTATATTTGTCTAAACACACATTTCAACTGAACAACAATTGACAAAATATACTGTAAGTAGTTCTATTTATCACCTGATAACTCCTGCAGCGCCTGCGTACATATTTTTTTTCCTTTTTCAACACACATGGAGTTTGTTAATCAATTTCCTACTTTACCATTTAGAGATAACATATTAACCATGCTTTGAGTTTTGGCAGTTGTCTGGCAGTTGATAGTGTTGAGACCAGTGAGACTCCTAATTCCTTCTCATAAAGTGTACTTTAGAGGGAGTACAACATGCTTTGTATTTGATGATGGGTCCCTTTTGTCAAAAGTGTACATAAATAAGTTGAAATCAAAAAGGCTGCTGTGTGTCTTGTTTACATTTTGTTGTATTATTATTGTTGTATTCCATAGACAAGTACAGGCTAAATTTATTTGAAGTTTAATTACGGTACATCATTTACTATATGCTATTTATTTTACCATAGCATACCATACTATTTTCTGAACCTGTTTAATCCTGAGCAGGGTAATGGGTAAGCTGGAGAATATCCCAGCAAGCACTGGGCATAAGGTGGGAACAATCCCAGTCCATCTTTTGATAAATATATTTTATTGCTATGTATTATGTTAGTACGTTCCAGTGAACAGCATGGATATCTGGAGATGTTTACTTATTTTTAAATTATAATTTTACTCTTTTACTTTATCTTGAATAATTTCTATATCAAATACTTTTACTAAAGTAAATATTTGACTATGAAGTACTACATATACTTGAGTAGATTTTTGTAGTACTATTTGTACCTCTGTTCGTTTATTGTGCAAATCCATATTTTAGCATTTACATGTCAGAATGTTTGTGATAAATAAACATCTTTGTTGTGGAAGAATGTGCATAATTAAAGAATAGGCTCATTGAATTTTTCTCCTGAACGTTTTTCTTATTTATATTACCAGTGAATGGCACTGAAATAATGTTCACTGTAGAAGGGTGATATGCAATATAAATGATGTTTGGTTTTTAATTTCTTTTAAATTGTTTATTATTGGTACAGTATATGCTTCAAAGCATCTTGGTCAAAGTGACTTGCTCATTGGAAAAACTGAAATTTATTTATTAAACTTATATATTTATTAGGGCTCTAAGGTCTAAATGAAATAGTATAGTAAAATGTAACCCTGTCACTAAACTAACAAAGCAAACATTTACAATAAAGTTAAAAAATATGGTTTTAAACTTTGTTGGTAATATACTTAAATCTCACTTGCTGTGTGACCTTGTATAGCACATGTCATGCATACGCATCAGAGAGTCACCTTCCATGCTCATCTGAGGTATGTAACTCCATTCCAAGATGAGAGGGGGCACTGTCACTAACTGTGTCATCCTCTCTTTCCTCTACAGTCCTAAGAAGACACGCAGTGGGGGCAAATGACTCTGCTCTTTCTGGTTCAGCCGTATTAAAGCCCAAACACTCCAAAAATGTGACGTATATTTGTGGAATGAGTGAAGCTCTGACACAAAGTGACCCTCTCAAGAGAACCATATGACAGTTGGCCAAAGGCTACAGATGGTTATACATTGAAAATATTTTTATTTTTGTTTTCAGTTATAAATGAGTTAAGCAGGACAGCCCGGTTGGTGTCCCAACATTTCTTCTGTCTGAGATGTACTTTTGCTAGTACAGTAAGGCCCAGCTTAGACAAACCCCATACAGATACAGGTGCCGGTCATAAAATTAGAATATCATGACAAAGTTGATTTATTTCAGTAATTCCATTTAAAAAGTGAAACTTGTACATTAGATTCATTCATTACACACAGACTTATGTATTTCAAATGTTTTTTTTCTTTTAATTTTGATGATTATAACTGACAACTAATGAAAGTCCCAAATTCAGTATCTCGGAAAATTAGAATATTGTGAAAAGGTTCAATATTGAAGACACCTGGTGCCACACTCTAATCAGCTAATTAACTCAAAACACCTGCAAAAGCCTTTAAATGGTCTCTCAGTCTAGTTCTGTAGGCTACATAATCATGGGGAAGACTGCTGACTTGACAGTTGTCCAAAGGACGACTATTGACACCTTGCACAAGGAGGGCAAGACACAAAAGGTCATTGCTAAAGAGGCTGGCTGTTCACAGAGCTCTGTGTCCAAGCACATTAATAGAGAGGCGAAGGGAAGGACAAGATGTGGTAGAAAAAAGTGTACAAGCAATAGGGATAACCGCACCCTGGAGAGGATTGTGAAACAAAACCCATTCAAAACTGTGGGAGAGATTCACAAAGAGTGGACTGCAGCTGGAGTCAGTGCTTCAAGAACCACCATGCACAGACGTATGCAAGACATGGGTTTCAGCTGTCGCATTCCTTGTGTCAAGCCACTCTTGAACAAGAGTGTCAGAAGCGTCTCGCCTGGGCTAAAGACAAAAAGGACTGGACTGTTGCTGAGTGGTCCAAAGTTATGTTCTCTGATGAAAGTAAATTTTGCATTTCCTTTGGAAATCAAGGTCCCAGAGTCTGGAGGAAGAGAGGAGAGGCACAGAATCCACGTTGCTTGAGGTCCAGTGTAAAGTTTCCACAGTCAGTGATGGTTTGGGGTGCCATGTCATCTGCTGGTGTTGGTCCATTGTGTTTTCTGAGGTCCAAGGTCAACGCAGCCATCTGCCAGGAAGTTTTAGAGCACTTCATGGTTCCTGCTGCTGACGAACTTTATGGAGATGCAGATTTCATTTTCTAACAGGACCTGGCACCTGCACAAAGTGCCAAAACTACCAGTACCTGGTTTAAGGACCATGGTATCCCTGTTCTTGATTGGCCAGCAAACTCGCCTCACCTTAACCCCATAGAAAATCTATGGGGTATTGTGAAGAGGAAGATGCAATACGCCAGACCTAACAATTCAGAAGACCTGAAGGCCACTATCAGAGCAACAAGTGCTCTCATAACACCTGAGCAGTGCCACAGACTGATCGACTCCATGCCACGCCGCATTGCTGCAGTAATCCAGGCCAAAGGAGCCCCAACTAAATATTGAGTGCTGTACATGCTCATACTTTTCATGTTCATACCTTTCAGTTGGCCAACATTTCTAAAAATCATTTTTTTGCATTGGTCTTAATTGATATTCTAATTTTCAGAGATACTGAATTTGGGACTTTCATTAGTTGTCAGTTATAATCATCAAAATTAAAAGAAATAAACATTTGAAATACATAAGTCTGTGTGTAATGAATGAATCTAATATACAAGTTTCAGTTTTTGAATGGAATTACTGAAATAAATCAACTTTGTCATGATATTCTAATTTTATGACCGGCACCTGTATATGCCTGTGTGTAAAATACGATTATCTAATCTGTCATAGTTGGCTTACACAATACTCAAATTGTTATTGCTCTTCAAGGTCGTCATTGTAGTTCAGTAGTTAATAAACCTGCCTCATATATCCAGCATTTTATGATTTAACCCCGCCCCTTGAGCTTGTTTGGACTTTCTATGTTCTTTCCTTGTTAGTGCAAAATTATTAATGAGTACACTAGTTGTCCTTCCACATCAATAACCCAAAACAGGCATGTACATGAGTGTGCTCAGAGATTGACTGCCACCTCAACTCAGGTTGGTTCCTACCTTATGCCTCATACTACTGAAATGTGACATAAACTCTTTCCTCATGGTCCTGAATCGAATGTTATGTAATCATTTATCAATACTTACTTAAAATTTAGTCTCTAATGATATGACAGAAAAGTTATAATTTGATGAGTTGTGTTATATTTTGTGAAAATTTAAAAAAAAAATAAAGTTTTGATGTCTTGAATCACACGAATGTCTATATTTATAAATGTTTTGTAATAATCTTGCCACATACATCCGGCACCGCCGCGAGTGGCAGCCATTCCAGCAGCTCCGTATATGACTTTATCTTTTTACCTTTTTTCTCTATTATTCTCTATTTCACTGATCACTTCTACCACTTTCTTTTATGTAGAATTGCTCCCTGGACTCTTTTTACTACTTTTACTACTTGACATGGATTTTTACACGCCGAGACTCGCCTATTCAAGTTGTCAACTTCAAGCGCTGAGAAGAAATGCCCATGTAGGTGTGGTTCCCTATTTACCTGACGAGGTAAGAAGACAGCATCGGGGCAGCAGAGCCAGCGCTAAGATCAAAGCCAAGCGGCTTGCGAGAAAGTGGTGCTATAAACCTTCGGTGCCTTCTGTGATCCTGGGAAATGTGAACTCACTACAAAATAAAATCGACGAACTAGCTGCGCTGGTGAAAAATGTCAGAACCTACAGAGAATGCAGCTTGCTGTGTTTTAGTGAAACTTGGCTAACAACTACCATCCCAGATGCTAACGTGGAGCTACCCGGGTTTAGCACAGTTAGAGCGGACAGAGACACAAATACCAGCGGGAAGAAGAAAGGGAGGGGGTGTCGCTCTCTATGTCAATACAAAGTAGTGTAACTCAGGACATGTAAACGTTAAAATCTCCACTTGCTGCAGGGACATCGAACTGTTGGCCATAAGTTTGCGTCCCTATTACTTGCCCAGAGAGTTTGGACACGTCATTGTTGTTATTGTTTACATCCCTCCTTGGGTGAACACAGAGACAGCGAGTGACGTCATCCATTCCACAGTTGCTAAGTTACAAACGCAGCACCCCGAGGCACTTGTGCTAATCGCTGGAGACTTTAACCAAGTGACGCTGGACAAAACATTACCTGCCTTCTCCCAGTATGTGGACTTTAACACCCGGGGAAATAGGACTATTGACCTACTGTATGCAAACGTTAAAGACGCATAGAGCGCCACCCCGCTGCCTGTGCTTGGGAAAGCAGATCATAAACTGGTTCTGCTTCAGCCTCACTACAAACCAAGAATGAAGGTGCTACCTACAACCACACGATCATTCAGGAAGTGGTCCCCTGGGGCACAGCAGGCTCTGAGAGACTGCTTTGGAACTACTGACTGGGATATCCTGCAGGGGTCACATAGTGAGAATATTGAGGAGGTTGTTGACTGCACTACTGACTACATCAACTTCTGTATGGACATTGTAGTTCCAGTAAGAACAGTATGCTGCTATGCTAACAAGAAGCCATGGATTACAAGTGACATCAAGGGTCTTTTGAAGCAGAAGAAAAGGGCTTTTAAAGGCGCTGATCAGTATGAGCTCAAGCGCGTGCAGAAGGAACTCCGAGTCCAGCTCAGGTAGGCGAAGGAGCAGTACAGGAGAAAGCTGGAGCAGAAGTTGCAGAATAACAGCATGAAGGAAGTGTGGGATGGGATGAAGATCATCACTGGCTGCAGCTCGAAGTGGGGTGCCACCATTGAGAGAGACGTGGAGACAGCAAACCAAATGAACAACTTCTTTAACAGGTTTGACCACCCTAACCCACTCTCACCTCGGAGTACTGCATCTTCCAACCATCCTTCTGCTGATACCAGCATAGGAGAGACATCCCCACCCACAATTACAGCAGCGCAGGTGAGCAGAGAGCTGAGGAGACTTCGTGCCAGCAAAGCAGCGGGTCCAGATGGAGTATCGCCACGACTGCTGAAGGCCTGTGCACTGGAACTGGGGAGTCCTCTACAGCGCATCTTCAACCTTAGCCTGGAACAGGGGAGAGTCCCGAGGCTTTGGAAAACATCTTGTATCACCCCAGTCCCAAAGGTATCACGTCCTAGTGAGCTGAATGACTTCCGGCCTGTTGCTCTGACGTCACATGTGATGAAGACCATGGAGCAGCTGCTGCTTCACCACCTGAGGCCACAGATCCTCTGCAGTTCGCATACCAGGAGAAGGTGGGAGCGGAGGATGCCATCATCTATATGCTACACTGATTCCTCTCCCACTTGGACAGAGGCAGTGGTGCTGTTAGAATTATGTTTTTGGACTTCTCTAGCGTCTTCAACACCATCCAACCTCTGCTCCTTAGGGACAAGCTGACAGAGATGGGAGTAGATTCACACCTGGTGGCATGGATCGTGGACTATCTTACAGACAGACCTCAGTATGTGCGTCTCGGGAACTGCAGGTCTGACATTGTGGTCAGCAACACAGGAGCGCCGCAAGGGACTGTACTTTCTCCAGTCCTGTTCAGCCTACATACATCGGACTTCCAATACAACTCAGAGTCCTGCCACGTGCAAAGGTTCGCTGATGACACTGCTATTGTGGGCTGCATCAGGAGTGGGCAGGAGGAGGAGTATAGGAAGCTAATCAAAGACTTTGTTAAACCATTTACACCTGAACACCAGCAAGACCAAGGAATTGGTAGTGTATTTTAGGAGGCCCAGGCCCCTTATGGACACCGTGATCATCAGAGGAGTCTGTGTGCAGAGGGTGCAGACCTATAAATACTTGGGAGTGCAGCTGGATGATAAATTGGACTGGACTGCCAATACCGATGCTCTGTGTAAGAAAGGTCAGAGCCGACTATACTTCCTTAGAAGGCTGGCGTCCTTCAACATCTGCAATAAGATGCTGCAGATGTTCTACCAGTCGGTTGTGGTGAGTGCCCTCTTCTACGCGGTGGTGTGCTGGGGAGGCAGCAGAAAGATGAAGGACGGCTCACACCTGGACAAACTTGTTAGGAAGGCAGGCTCTATTGCAGGAATGAAGCTGGACAGTTTAACATCTGTGGCAGAGCGACAGGTGCTAAGCAAGCTCCTGTCAATCATGGAGAATCCATTGCATCCACTGAACAGTGTCATCTCCAGGCAGAGGAGTAGCTTCAGTGACAGACTGCCGTCACTGTCCTGCTCCACTGACAGACTGAGGAGATCGTTCCTCCCCCACACTATGCGACTCTTCAGTTCCACCCGGGGGGTAAACGCTAACATTATTCAAAGTTATTGTCTGTTTTTACATGCATTTTTATTACTCTTTAATTTAATATTGTTTTTTGTATCAGTATACTGCTGCTGGATTATGTGAATTTCTCTTTGGGATTAATAAAGTATCTTTCTATCTATCTATATTATTTTATGGTTTAGTTGTGAAATTCAATCATAGTTGGCATAATGCTACTCACAAAACGCTGCCTTATTACATTTCTAAAAAAAAGTGTGCATATACAGTACATATATGATACAGTACCTGCCAAATAATACGAAGAGTACATATATATATATATACTAGCAAAATACCCGCGCTTCGCAGCGGAGAAGTCGTGTATTAAAGAAGTTATGAAAAAGAAAAGGAAACATTTTAAAAATAACGTAATTGTCAAAGTAATTGTTTTGTCACTGTTATGAGTGTTGCTGTCATCAAGGATTTGATTTTCATTATTTCTTTCAATCAGGTTCGTATTTGGAGGACGTGTTGTGTTCAAGTTACATTCCGTGTTTGTCAACCGTTGTAAAGATAACAGCTTTCATTCATCGAAGTGTTCACTACCCAAATCGCAGCGTCTCTATTAAGTTGTGGATTTGCCTGCGTGTATTTAGCGACAGTGTGTCTATTAACTTGTGGATTTTTCTGCGAGTATTTGGCGGCAGCGTCACAAAGTTGTTTTCGTCTAGCTGCATCAGAAAATGTACCACGACATTTGACACACCTCCTTTTTAGTGTTTTCTCACAGCTTGGATTGCTGCTGTCATAATCAGTTTGAGTCTACATTATATATATATATATATATATATACACACACATACATATCTTCATATATATATATATACTAGCAAAATACCCGCGCTTTGCAGCGGCGAAGTACTGCATTAAAATTTTTATTAAGAAGAAAATTTAACCTTTATAAACTGAGGGAAAATATGCCAATAATTATTTGTTAAGGATCTCTTTGTATACCACGTTGTCAGTTCGGCCCTCCGGTTGTAACATGACCAAGTTGTGCGCTGAGCTTACTCTTGAGCATGCAACTTACAGTTGGCCATGTGAACAGTAATCTTGTCTCAAATCTCACAGCTTGGATTGCTGCTGTCATAATCAGTTTGAGGTTCATGGTTTGTTTCAATTACGACAGTATTTGCAGGACTTGTGTTGAAGTGACATTCGGCATCTTTCAAGCGTTGTAAGCTTACAACCGGTTTCATTGATAACTTCACATCCAGCTTTTGAGAGTTTAAACATTCATAAACATCAAAGCGTCCACTACTGAAATCGTCACCTGTGAATGTAAGATGTTTAAGAGGCATTGGCGGTTGTCGAAAGGTGTAAAATATTTGGCCATTTCGGTACACTTGAAAGCACCAACCGAACAATTCAGCGGCAGCCATCAACTCACATGCAGAACCATAGGTGAAGGGCTTAAGCATTTCACTCTTCTAGTGCTCCTGTGTAGTATAATTATCTCCTGTACCGTCATCAGTCCACACCTTGAACCTGTCCCAGTCATTCAATACATAAGACACAATGTTATTCCGGATATCAAGAGTGAGCCTGATATGGCCGTGCAATATGTAACACAGAGAATGGAAAAGGAAGGTGCCATCTCCGGGCATGGAAACCACTCGGTAAGTGACAGTTCTTTGATCGATGGTGATTACCTCGATAGACATGGTAATGGGGGTTGGAATGATGAAGGAAATGGGTACCTGAGTAATGTAAAGTAAATGTAAAATACCTATACAATAACTATAATTGTAATAAACAAACAATAAAACAGCGGAGAAGCCGTGGATTAAACAAAAAGGCTGTAGTTATCAGCAGGGAGACGTGAATCCCGTGGCGAAGCAAGGAAGGGAATGTAGAGACTGGAGCGACGGACGGCCTTATATAGGCAGGCAGCCAACAACGTGGGAGGCGTTGGGATGGGGGACCCAACGCCGCCTCACATGGTGACCAAGCTGCAGGCTATGGACGTATATATGTATGTAAGTAGGATTCAGTTAGCGTTCGGAACCCGTGTACCAAATTTCTTGAAGATGGGCCCATAAGTAACAAAGACTGTTGAAAAGTTCAATATGGCGGCCGACAGTGGCATCATACCACCGAATTAAGTACGTACATTGGTTTCGGTTAGTGCAAGGAAGCCACCTACCAAATTTCGAGAAGATGGGGCCATAAATAAGAAAATTCAACATGGCGGACGTTGTTGACCGTTATGACTGTTACGCGTAGAATTTCGAAATGAAACCTGCTTAACTTTTGTAAGTAAGCTGTAAGGAATGAGCCTGCCAAATTTCAGCCTTCTACCTTTACGGGAAGTTGGAGAATTAGTGATGTTGGAAAATTCAATATGGCGACTGACAGTGGCGTCATACCACCGAAATAAGTACGTACATTGGTTTTGGTTAGCGCAGGGAAGCTGCCTACCAGATTTCGT
>JANRMT010062837.1:24103744-24133033 GCA_026402145.1 Polypterus bichir lapradei | reverse complement strand
ACCATCGAAATAAGTACATACATCGGTTTCGGTTAGCGCAGGGAAGCCGCCTACCAAATTTTGTGAAGATGGGGCCATAAATAAGAAAGTTCAACATGGCGGACGTTGTCGACCGTTATCGACCGTTATGACCGTTACGTGTAGAATTTCGAAATGAAACCTGCTTAACTTTTGTAAGTAAGCTGTAAGGAATGAGCCTGCCAAATTTCAGCTTTCTACCTACATGGGAAGTTGGAGAATTAGTGATGAGTCAGTCAGTCAGTCTGTCAGTGAGTGAGGGCTTTGCCTTTTATTATTATAGATATACATATATACATATATATACACACCTATCTATATTATATATATATATATATATATATATATATACATATCTACATTATATATAAACACACATACATACATATATATATATAACTGATCACCGATTGGCCTTGCTCACTGAGTGCAAGGGAAAAAAATAAAATGTTGTCTATAAGTTATTAAACAATAAAACATTAACGTTTTAAGAAGTAAAGATATATTGAGCACCACTGGAGTGGTTTCGGATAAGCTACATTTTAAAGACGGTATAACATAACAGGTAAGTCGTACTAACGGCAGCTAAAATGTATATGGATCATCTCTCGGTAGTAGATCCCTTTTGAAAGGCGCTACACGACGGTTGTGGTATAGAAATTACATTTTCTATGTGAACGTCCAGATTTCTGCATGTGGCAATGTGCCTTATCGGCATTACCAGCAATTAAAGAAAATTAGTTTTGTGTCCTCTGCAGTGTTAAGAGAGAAAGGCTTTGGTTTGGGATAAAAGGAAAAAAGGTGTAAAGAAAGGAAACTTGCCTTTTTCTTTTATATAGTGTAGAGAGACGTCTTCGCTGATGATATAAGCGTCGCGGCGGGTCTCGTGTAGACTGGAGAGACGGCCCTGCCATTAACTGGCCGGGATGGCACTGTCGGTCCTCCACTCCTGTGTGTGTCTTCATAATTCGACCTGACGACCTCATAATCGTATACGTGCAAATGAAAGTGCGAAGCGCCTTAATATTAGTTTGCATCTAGAAATGGGATCCCATGTTTGCAGTTATCTGGGCTATAGCTCAGGGGAAGGAGGAAAAAATTAAAAGTGTTTACTTTCACTTAAGGCAGAAATGCAGTCAGCGTCTCAAAGGCCGGCACAGCTACACGCGCACGCGCCAGCTGCCCGACTTTTATAGTATTTTTGCAGTGCAGGAAATGCCACTTTTTGCAGACACGTTCATGTGATCAACAGTCTCCGCACTCTTTAGTGGTCTTGCTTGCTCTCTGCGTACTACGTTCATAGTCACTTCACGTGAGCCGCTCGGAGTACATGCATCGAAGCTTCTGAGCTGTGCCTGTGCTATCTCTCACGATGTCCACGGCTTTATTTAATGTTAGCTAAGACCTGGCACTTAAAAGTTTCTCTCGCAGTTTCGCTGAGTTTGTGTCAAACACCACCCTGACCATCTCATCTTCGTCTGAATATTTAGTGACAGAGTGTTTCTATTGGATTGCTGCTGAGGGACGGCCTTATATGGGCAGGCACTCAGTTATGTGGGAGGCGTGATGATGAGAGACGCAAGACGCAACTCCGCCTTACACGGCGACCGAGCTGCCCGCTATGGCCGTATACAGTAAACGAAAGTAGGTTCCAGTTATGACTGTTACGCGTAGAATTTTGAAATGAAACCTGCCTAACTTTTGTAAGTAAACTGTAAGGAATGAGCCTTCCACCTACATGGGAAGTTGGAGAATTAGTGATGAGTGAGTGAGTGAGTGAGTGAGTGAGTGAGTCAGTCAGTCAGTCAGTCAGTCAGTCAGTGAGGGCTTTGCCTTTTATTAGTATAGATAAGGAAGAGGAGAACCAAAGAAAAGTTGGAGTGTCAACTCTTCACCATGTTTACTGCCAATGTCCAGAAAATTGAACAAAAAGTGTGTGGTTGTGCAACAGAAAATAGATCCAAAATCTGCCTCTTAAGCCTCAATGGCTTCTCAAAACACTCGCCTCTATAAAGCAGGTCTGAATCTGGGAGCTCATTAATGCAAGATGTAGTTCCTCCAACTGAGACTCCATCTTCCGGAAGCCCTCAGATTTGTACCCTCCTGTTCGGAAGGTGTGTGGGTTAATTGAGTGGGGCCATGACAGGGGTGCCCTTCTTAAGGAGCTTCTTGGAGTTAAGGGGGATAAAAGAGATGATATGATTAGTGTTGTTGCCTCCTCTTGTCCGGTTATTGCATACCTTATCCGAGCCTGGAAGGCAATCCTCAGATGCCCATGCGTGAACAATATACAGGGTGGTCCAGATCTAATTATGCAGATCCAGATCGTCTGGATGACTTTGATTTATGCGGGGACGATTCCAGTTCGGCACGAAGACGATTTTTCATGTTGTCAGTTTCGCACACTTCTCGATGGTCCGGGGTTTTTTGGGTGATTTTCTATGTAATAAACTTAATAAGTTATAGTGTAATGAAAATTGCATAATTAGATCTGGACCACCCTATCTATAAATATTTATGATGAAAAGACATGCATTTCTCAAGTATTATGGCCTAATGATTCTGTTATCCATCCATATATTTTTTTCACTGATTTTGTCCATTATAGACCTGCTAATTACCAGAGACATTTCTGGCAAGATCATAGTAAAACAAAGGCATAGTCAACAACTACAATATTTATTTCTATAGCACAAATTTCATACAAAGGATGTAGCTCAAAGTTCTTTACAACATATCAAAGAAGTAACTGAATGCAAACAAAAATAAACCAAAATCAGTCAAGAAAAATAATGAATAAAAGGCACACACACACAAAAATACAAATAATGCACACTTACATAAGACGGATATAGAATTAAGAAAAATTTAGTTCTTAAATGTAGCTTTTATTTTTTAAGTCTCTAAATGTCAGTCTGATGATAAAGTCAGTTGGCTACGGTGGGCAGAAAAAAAAAGACAAAAAACAAACTCCAGTTAAGCTGAAGAAAAAAAAAACTTGCATTGCATTTACATATTTGGCTGACACCTTTATCCAAAGTGACTTACAACATTTATGATACAATTGGTTACATTTCTTTTGATTTTCCAATTTGGAGCACAGATAGGTCAAGGGACTTGCTCATGGTCAGACAGCGTTACAAAATGTGTAGGGATTCCAGGCCCACATTGGGCAACCTGCCTAACTTAAATTAGGTTAGGTAGACTTTATTCTCCCAGAGGGAAATTTGTTTGCAACTGGAAAATACAAAAACATAAGACATTGTTACACAGATCCAACAAATTAAGCAAAGATACAACAACTAACACCCAGTGTGTTCATATATATACACATTCAAGATTGGTACAATGAACAATAATTTAACAGCATCTCTACAAGTAACATACTGTAATTCAAAATGCTTATAGCTCTAGGAAAAAAATAGTTCTTAAATGTGTTGCTTTTTACCTTTGGAAATCTAAACCTGCAGCCTGATGGTAACAACTGAAATTTAGGAAGAAGAGTCTGACAGAATTGAATTCGTCTGCAGTGAACTAATAATTTTACTGCTGATTTATACAATATTGTTGAAATGGTTTATATTCTTAATGCTGAGGTTGCCAAACCAATATGTAAAAGCAAATGTAACAACACAGTTAATAAAAGAATTATAAAGTAGTGTTATTATGGTTTTGTCCAACAAAGCAAAGCTGTGTCTGCCCCTTCCTACTAATTTGTTCTGTGTGAAGATCAATGTTTAGCTTGTTATCAATGATTGTCCCCAGATATTTGTAGTACTCTACCATCTCCATTGTCTCTCTTCTTAAGTAGCTCTTTATTGTTTTTTTAAAGCTTTGTCAGAGAGGATTCCACAGAGTGAGACTCTTGGCAGGTAGTAGTATTTGCTTTCATTAAGACATTTGAAAAATCACAGGTGGCTGCAAAGCATTTTGTTCATGTGGTGGTGACCACTACAGAAGAACTGGAAAAAAACAGAAGAGCAAAGATTCATAAGGATTACAGGTTCATTGAAGAGTGTACTTTTTCTATGCATATCTAGTTTATTAAGTGTAAGCACTTTGAGCTACTGTTTGTATGAATATGTGCTATATAAATAAATGTTGTTGTTGTTGTTGTTATAACTAAATTGTACTTATGACAGGCCAAAAAAATTGATTTTTAGTAGTTTTTTTTTTAATGGTCCACAGAATTAGCCTGGTGTAGCTCTATTAGTAAAGTGCCATTACGGCCACAAACTGGACTGTCAGTTTAACAGTACAGCAAATGATCATTGGATGTGGCAGGGTATTCAGCTGATCACTGAACCCCGGACACATGCGGCCATAGCTTCCGCCGCTTCACTCCCGGATGAGTTGAATGTGTTTTTCGCTTGCTTCGAGCTTGCTAACACGGACAGGCCTATGCGACCCCCAGCAGCGCCGCAAGACTCCAGCCTGAGGCTCTCAGAGTATGATGTGAGGAAGACTTTTTCCCAACTCAGCATCCGCAAAGCACCTGGCCCAGATGGAGTCTCAGGTTGCATTTTAAAAACATGTTGCGACTAGCTAGCTGCTGTCTTTACGGATATTTTTAACACATCTCTGAGAGTTTCAACTGTCCCCACCTGCTCAAAGCACACAGCCATCATCCGTGTCCCAAAGAAAAATAAAGTAGACTGCCCTAATGATTACCGCCCAGTAGCACTTACTCCCATAGCCATGAAGTGCTTTGAGAGACTGGTGCTAGAACACATCAAGGACATCATCCCTGACTGTCTGGACCCCCTCCAGTTTGCCTACCGTTGCAACAGGTCCACTGAGGATGCCATCTCCATAACACTTCACACCACCCTGTCTCATCTGGAGAACAAGAACTGTTATGCCAGGCTGCTGTTTGTGGAGTTCTGCATTTAACACCGTCATTCCATCCCAGCTCATCGCTAATCTCCTGGATCTGGGGCTTATTACTTCACTGTGCAACTGGGTACTGGACTTCCTCACCGGCAGACCTCAGCAAGTGCGTATTGGTGGAAAAACCTGCTCCATCATCACCATCAACACTGGCACCCCGCAGGGCAGCGTGCTGAGCCCCCTGCTTTACTCTCTCTACACCCATGACTGTGTAGCTAAGTACAGCTTTAACATCATCCTCAAGTTTGCTGATGATACCACTGTAATAGATCTGATCAGCGAGAACGATGAGACGGCCTACAGGGAGGAGGTCAGACTCCTGGCAGAATGGTGTCAGGACAACAACCTCACCCTCAACGTTAGCAAAACTAAGGAGATGATTGTGGATTTCCGCAAACAGGAAACAGAGCACAGTCCCATCTACACTGGAGGTGAGGCTGTGGAACAGGTCAGCAGCTTTAGGTTCCTTGGAGTCACCCTCACTGATGACCTTAAATAGTCAAGTCACACTGCGGCAGTAGTCAAGAAAGCCCAACAATGCTTCTACTTCCTCAGGAGACTGAGTAAGGCTCAGATGTCCCCCACAACCCTGTGCAGATTCTACAGGTGTACTGTGGAATCCATCCTGACAGGATGCATTACATCCTGGTACAGCAACTGTTCAGTTCAGGACTGCAGAGCTCTGCAGCGTGTGGTGAATACAGCACAGCAGATCACGGCACAGAGCTCCCTGCAATCCATGACATCCACATTACATGCTGTCTCAGGAAAGTGAACCATATCTGGTGGGACCCCAGCCACCCTGCACTGGCTCTTTTTTGAAAATACCAGTGGACTCAGAATAGACCCTTGTAAGTAAGCCATATACAATATCTTGGATCTCTGAATTACAATCAATTTATATAGCAAATAATTTTTTACCTGTTAAATAGGACTGAAACAAGCTCACCCATTGACTAAGGAGATTTATTAGAATACTGAGATCCAAGGTGTCAAAAACTGAGCTCAGGTTTAGTAGAACAAGAACAGATAGGGGCACTAACCCACAAGACATTTAATACTTTAAGCAAAGCAGTTTCTGTACTATGATTTGTTCCAAGGCCTGACTGAAATTTAGTCAGTCAGTCAGTCATTGTCCATCCATCCATTGTCCAACCCGCTATATCCTAACACAGGGGTCTGCTGGAGCCAATCCCCGTCAACACAGGGCACAAGGCAGGAACAAACCCTAGGTAGGGCACCAGCCCACTGCAGTGCACATACACACACCAAGCACACAATAGGGACAATTTAGGATGGCCAGTGCACCTAACCTGCATGTCTTTGGACTATGGGAGGAAACCAGAGCACCCTGAGGAAACCCATGCAGACATGGGGAGAACATGCAAACTCCACACAGGGAGGACCCAGGAAGCAAACCCAAGTCTCCTTATTGTGAGGCAGCAGTGCTACCACTGTGCCACCGTGCCACCTAACTGAAATTTATCAAGAATAAAATGTTAATTTAAGTAGTGATGTATTTGCTGAAAAACTACATTTTCTAGAATTTTACTTAAATAAGCCAAGCTAGAAATAGGTCTAAAATCATCAAGTGCAGAGAAGTTGTGATTATTTTTCTTAAGCAGTATTTTAATTACTTCAGTGTTTAGACAATCTGGGAAGAGCCCTGTGTCTAATGATGAGTTCACTATGTCAAGTACACTATGAATGAACACATCAGAGAGTCCTTTAAAAAATCCTGTTGGGACTGGGTCAATGACAAAAGTGCAGGGTTTTAGTTGAAAAATTATTAAGGAAAACCTGTTGCAGTGAAGGAATTTAATTCTCTACAAGAGCATGCTGAAGTTCAACAGGATTCATTTTAGAGGGACATATTATATGATTTCTAATTTAATTTATTTTGTGTTTAAAAATGTGGCAAAATCTCATATACACACCAACACTTAGTAATACTGGATCAATTTAGAGTTGCCAATTAAGCTAATGTTTGTCTTTGGGATGAGGAAGAAAAAGAAGACCATGAATGTGTGAGAACATACACCCAAACTGCCTGGGTTTGGGAACCTTCGAGTGAGAAGACAGCAGCACCAACCACAGTGCAATGACACCAACTATAACAGTTTGTATTTGCTTTAAAATAAGCAGCCATCATTTACTGAACAAGGCTAGTCTATTTTTGCAACTGCAAAAGTGCAGAGTCTATCCTGGCAACTTCACTTCCTGAAGGAATATTGGTTGCACAGGAGCCTCTAAAGCATACTGTGACTTGATTATATCAGTGCTGTATAGGGTTGCTCCTAGTCACAGAGGGAAACTCTTACTGGGTTGTAATAAGCCAATACATTTACAAATGGCTACTGGTTGCCCTTTATCATTGGCTAAAGAAAAAGAAAAACTTAACTACCATTTACTTTTTATTTCATGGTCTAATTAAGTTCCTTGGACTTTTTTTGTCATTTCTGCCTCACAGTACCAGGGTCTCTATGGTGTTTGCATGTTCTTTGTATGTATTAACATATTGATTGGTATTAGTCAGTATGGACAACTGTGTATGATTCCTGTTTTAAATATGAATACTAGATATGTGTCATAATTTTGAAATACCACAAATAAATAAGCCACAAACATGAGTGCTGCATAAATAAACACCTGTTTTTTGTTTTTTTTCACCGTAGCATAGATGCTGTCATGTAGAATATAAAAGTCATTAGATACCTCATGGTGGAAAGAAAACAGCATCTCATGTGGTGCATCCTATCAAAATAAGACATGATATTGTTTTCAAAGTGTGACAATAGATTATTCCAGTGTCTAAGCATTCATCTTATAAACCTTTTGAAATTTCATTATTGTCATTTTAACATGCTCTATTTATCCCTGAATTAATAATTATTCTAATTTTCATGGAATCACTGTGACATTGCATCTATTTTTATACCTTGTCAAAAGTCTCAAAAATCTTTTTTGAATATGCATGCTCTTCCACTATATTTCCCCCCTATGAAGCAGTATCTGCTCTTTCTCTTAAGTATTAGAAAACATTTGAAAAAGAGTTAACTTCAATTAGAGTCTCTCTTTCGCTTCACCTTTCAATCTTTCTGATGGTAAAGAAAGGTCTTTGAAAGGTTTACTTTGTATGCCCTTTCTCTCTACTTCTAATTGCTTGCAACTTTCAGGATCTTTTTCTTTTACACTTGACAGCAGCTGTTTGAATTTCAGAGTGTGTATTTTCTCAACTTTACAATTAGTTAAACAAGGCTTGAAATGAACGTATTATTAATGGAAAATGACATGCATATGAAATATTGTGAGCTATAACAAACTGCAGTGTCGATTCTAAAATGCATAAAAGGATTATTTTAAGCAAGAATACAATATTGATATTGACAATTGAAGCCGTCAAGCTGAAGAAGGAGTCCTATAGGACTTTTTTTGTCTTGTGGGTCTCTGGAGGCAGCTGATAAGTACCGGCAGGCCAAGCGGAATGTGGCTTTGGTTGTTGCTGAGGCAAAAACTCGGGCGTGGGAGGAGTTTGGAGAGGCCATGGAGAACGACTTTCGGACGGCTTCGAGGAGATTCTGGTCCACCGTCCGGCGTCTCAGGAGGGGGAAGCAGTGCAGTGTCAACACCGTATATGGTGGGGATGGTGCGCTGCTGACCTCGACTCGAGACGTTGTGGGTCGGTGGGGGGAGTACTTCGAAGACCTCCTCAATCCCACTAACATGCCTTCCAATGAGGAAGCAGAGCCTGGGGACTCTGAGGTGGGCTCTCCCATCTCTGGGACTGAAGTCACCGAGGTGGTCAAAAAACTCCTTGGTGGCAGGGCCCTGGGGGTGGATGAGATACGCCCAGAGTTCCTTAAGGCACTGGATGTTGTAGGACTGTCTTGGTTGATACGTCTCTGCAACATCGCATGGACATCGGGAACAGTGCCTCTGGATTGGCAGACCGGGGTGGTGGTCCCCCTCTTTAAAAAAGGGGACCGAAGGGTGTATTCCAACTACAGAGGGATCACACTCCTCAGCCTCTCTGGAAAAGTCTATTCGGGGGTTCTGGGGAGGAGGGTCCGTCGGATAGTCGAACCTCGGATTCAGGAGGAACAGTGTGGTTTTCGTCCTGGTCGCGGAACAGTGGACCAGCTCTTCACCCTTAGCAGAGTCCTGGAGGGTGCATGGGAGTTTGCCCAACCAGTCTACATGTGTTTTGTGGACTTGGAAAAGGCATTCGACTGTGTCCCTTGGGGAATCCTGTGGGGGGTGCTCTGGGAGTATGGGGTACCGGACCCCCTGATAAGGGCTGTTCGGTCCCTGTACAACCAGTGTCAGAGCCTGGTCCGCACTGCCGGCAGTAAGTCGAGCCCGTTTCCAGTGAGAGTTGGACTCCGCCAGGGCTGCCCTTTGTCACCGATTCTGTTCATAACTTTTATGGACAGAATTTCTAGGCGCAGCCAGGGTGTTGAAGGGGTCCGGTTTGGTGGACTCAGGATTGGGTCACTGCTTTTTGCAGATGATGTTGTCCTGTTTGCTTCATCAGGCCATGATCTTCAGCTCTCTCTGGATCGGTTCGCAGCTGAGTGTGAAGCGGCTGGGATGAGAATCAGCACCTCTAAATCCGAGACCATGGTCCTCAGCCGGAAAAGGGTGGAGTGCCCTCTCAGGGTTGGGGGAGAGATCCTGCCTGAAGTGGAGGAGTTCAAGTATCTCGGGGTCTTGTTCACGAGTGAGGGAAGAATGGAGCGTGAGATCAACAGGCGGATCGGTGCGGCATCCGCAGTGATGCGGGCTCTGCATCGGTCTGTCGTGGTGAAAAAGGAGCTGAGCCGTAAGGCAAAGCTCTCAATTTACCAGTCGATCTACGCTCCTACCCTCACCTATGGTCATGAGCTATGGGTAGTGACCGAAAAAACGAGATTGCAAATACAAGCGGCTGAAATGAGTTTCCTCCGCAGGGTGTCTGGGCTTTCCCTTAAAGATAGGGTGAGAAGCTCAGTCATCCGGGAGGGGCTCAGAGTAGAGCCGCTGCTCCTCCGCATCGAGAGGAGTCAGATGAGGTGGCTCGGGCATCTGATCAGGATGCCTCCTGGACGCCTCCCTGGTGAGGTGTTCTGGGCACGTCCAACCGGGAGGTGACCCCGGGGAAGACCCAGGACACGCTGGAGGGACTATGTCTCCCGGCTGGCCTGGGAACACCTTGGGATTCCCCCGGAAGAGCTGGAAGAAGTGGCCGGGGAGAGGGAAGTCTGGACCTCTCTGCTTAAGCTGCTGCCCCCGCGACTCAACCTCGGATAAGCGGAAGAGGATAGATGGATGGATGGATGGATGGACAATTGAATCACATAAGTATGTGTATAAAAGTCAGTTAGTCCCAACTTGTATAAGAAGTTAACTAAATTACCTCTTAACTGCAGAATCATGGAACAGTGTAGCTCATAGAGTTAAAATATTTATGTTTAACATCATACAATACAGAATTCATTTATAATTGGTATCTGAAGCAAAAAAGGCTCAATTTCCTTTGTTTATACCAAAAAAGCTGAGACGTATGGAAAACAAAATGCCTTGTACTTCTCGGGTAGTTGCATAGTGAAGTGATTTGTAGACAGAAGTCAGATTGATTTCTTTATGGACATTTTTTCGTAATCAGTCTGAGAGGTTTTATTACAAACAAAAGCAACCTTGAAGACTTTAACTATGTTTCAATTGCAGTTTCTCATTACTTATTTTTAGGTTCAGTAACAGAGTACTTCTCCAATGTGTGGTGCATTTGCATTTTTGACCTCTTTTACTCAAGTCATTATATTTATTGGAATATTTGAATGTGTATTTCTTTTTGATGATTCATTTAATCAATATTCTGGATACACTATTTTGTGTTTTGTTTGGTCACCACCATTTTGTTAATGTATTTGAATGGCCACAGCTCTCCTGTTTACATTTGCTATGTCTTTTGCCAGTCACATGACCGATTTATATGGCAATGCCAACAGTGTGTTATCTGAGGGTTGAATTACTTCAAAAACAAATTTGATAGTGATAATACAGTTAGAAAATCAATCGAGTTACTGAAAGTATTTTTGCAACATTTTTTGACTCTTGAGATCAGCTAAACTCAGCACTAAACATTTGAATCAGGTTTTACACTGTGTTAAAGAAGATATCCCAAGAAAGATCAGCAGAACTCAGGAAATAACCAGGGTCAATGCAGATTCAGAGATACTTGTTTATTCAGTTCCTTTAGAGGTATGGAGAATCAGGTGTTGACAGTATCATAAAAGAGAGGGGTGGCAAACAGAAAGAGTTAAAAAAGTTAAGATGATATCAGAATTATGAAAAGCAGTGCAAGATCAATGCAAAAGTCACCCATGTAAAATGTTATCTAAGGTACTAAAGAGTAAAATAATTTTACTAAAGCCTGAGGTGGAAATTGTAGTAAAAAAGTCCATAGGTCACTATACTGAACAAAAGGAAAAAAAAAGCAAGAAAAGTGATAATGATCTATTTGAGAGACTTTAATGAAAGACATTCAAAAGCTGTAGTCTCTCCAACCATGGCATTTCATATGGCCAAAAAGCATCATCAATCACTAGGGTGATCAAGAGGAGCAAAATGAAAAGAAATGTTTCTTTGAGACATAGACAAGGTTAGAAAAAGTGGTGAAGTCATTGAAGAGAATGAATTCTTACAATACTGTGGACAGACTGTGTGTAAACTGCTTTAACCAGTTCCTGTGACTGTTTGACTTAGTTGCCTAGGAGAGCAACAATGCAGAGATTAAAAAACTGGACAAACATCCTGGTAGGAAATGGGGAATTAATGAACAAATAAACAAAAGAAAATAAAAAATCATATATATACTGTATATATATAATAATTATATACAGTATGGGATTGGAGACCAACACATGCCGATGTGCTGACATCATTCTTGCAATTGAAACAGAAGCAACTGAGAGTTTTTGTGTTTTCTGTGGTGTGAGAGTTAATTAAAAAATACATTTTGCTCCTAAACACTTTGTGTTTTGCTTCCTGCTCAGGTGCTGTGCAGAAATTTTTAAGGCCTTTTTTCCTTTAGAAAGGTTTTTTGATTTAATTTTTGGCCTGCAAATAAGCAAAAGCAGCTGAGTGTTTGGGGGAGAATTTTGGAAAAGTTACTTGTGCTTGCTCTTGTTATTTGTATTCAGACTACCTTCAACAAAGCAGGGCTGTAAGCAACAGTAGTGAACATGACAGTAAATAACAGTTGTTGTGGCAATGAATAGTTATAAGTAATAGAAACAATGATTCCTTAGTGAGAAAAAAAGGCAGTGGCTGACTTCAAAGCAGTAAATACACGGACTCTGTTGTGAATAGGCAGACGGCCAGCATAAACACGCCAATAAGATACAGGCGGTTGTAGGAGCAGACAGAACAGTAAGAAATTAACTAGCAGTGGATATTCAGTAAGTGAGTTTTCTTGATTGAGCAATTCATATCAGTCAGAAAAGTAGAGCAATTAAGAGGGCAAAAGCGTAAGGGTTCATTAATACAAAGGAAAACAAAAGGTGTGAGTGGAGACCTTTATGTAAGGAATAAGAGGTGTGCAAACTTTGGAAGGCCGACAAAGAATAGTAAAGTCAACCTCATAGAAGAACAAACAACAGGCAGTCGATTGGGAGAATATTACAGGAGTTGAAGGGGTCAAAAGGTGTAAATAAATTATTTACTTTAGTTTTATCAGTTATGTTAAAACATTTAAATTTAATTAAAGAAAAAATGTTGAGCAGTTTGAGTAATCCAAAGTCAAATGTGAATAATGCATGTCCTGTTGGATGTTAGACTTTTTACAGTATTGTTTGAGGAGCCAGCCTTGTATGAGCTGATACAGCACTTCTGTCAGAGGGTTGCTGAACTAAAGGAGTAGTTGGATGGCCTGTGTTGTAATAAGAGAATTGGCATACTTGGCCCTGGTGTCTTTTAGAGAGATAGTGTGCACCCCTAAGGTGGCACGGGAGGAAACTCTAGGCAAGACAGGTAGAAATAGGTGGGTCACGGTCACAAAGCATAAAGTAAAAGGTGCACGCTGTTTCAGGGCATCAACCATAGAATTGGAAATGTCAAACCATTTTCAGGTCCTTGTAGCGCTAGATGGTATCTCTGAATATTCTGAGGTGGTAGTAAAGCATGAAGAGCCCAACGGGGCACCTCAAAACCAGTTCCCAGACAGAGAGAGGTAGAGATTGCAAGGAACTCCATCATTAGGGGGACTGAAGTGCAGGTTTGCTCTAGAGACAGAGAGTCTTGCACGGTGTGTTGCCTTGTGGGTGGACAAAAGGGAGACCACCCTGGAAAGTTTGATAGGCTGTTGACCAGAGCAGGTGTGGATTCAGTTGTCATTATCCAATGTGGGAACAAATGACATGCATAAGTGTGGTCTTTCAGTTCTAAAATCCTATATTAAATGATTAGGTGACATTCTGAGGAGCAGAACTGAGAAGGCAGTCTTCTCTGAAGTTCTGCCTGTGCCACACAACAGGCCAGGTAAGATTAAGGGGATTAGAAAGGTTAATTCATAGCTCAAATCTTGTTGTTTAGGGCAGCAGGGTATAGGTTTATGATGCATTGGGACTCCTTTCAGAACAGATGGGACCAGCTCCACTGCAATGGGTTACATCTGAACCTAAGGGGCACCAATGTGTTGGAGAGGCATATGAGTAGGTTATTCAAGGATTGTTTAAACTAGGGTATTGGGGGGCAGGGAGTTTAGGACTGGCCAGGTTTAGAACTTTACATGAAGGAACAAACAATAGTGTAAAAATAAAAAGGAATAGTAATGTAAATTTTTACCCAATGTTGAAATGCAAAGGTAAAATAAGTAACACATTAAAATAGCTGTGAGTTGGAGTTTTATGTAGTGGAGCTTAATTATAATATAGCAATAAAAGAAACCTGGCTAAATAACAAAGATGGGGATGAGTATAACAGAAAAGGATACACATATTTCAGGAAGAATAGACAGAACAGAAAAGGAGATAGGATTGATGTTTATGTCAAATAGAATTTAAATGCAAGCCCTCTTCAGCTGGACAATGAGCCCCATCTAAGTGAGAATGTGGGTTCACCTGGAAAACATTAAGAAAAGAGGTCTTATTTTAGAAGCATGTTAAAAATCGCCTAATGCACACAGTAATTTCAATTAACACCTTTTAGTAATATTAAAAAGGCAAGTTTACAGGAGGATATTATAGTCATGGGGGAGTTTAACTACCCCAATATTAACTGGGATAACCTTGCAAATAGTTTTTAGAAGTAATCAGTGACTGTTGCTTTAACATTCTGTGTTAAAAACAGTCACTGATTACTTCTAAAAACTATTTGCAAGGTTATAGTATAGTAGTATAGTATATAAAAACATACTGTTTTTTAACACAGTATGTTAAAGCAACAATGGGGTGAAGCCTGTCTACATTTAGTATTTTGTGATAATCAGGATAGAACTGAGGGTGTAGATGTAATTCAACCACTAGGGCCATGTGATCATAATATAATGTAATTCTCACTGTTTTGGAAGAGTGCAGAGGCAAAGACTAAAACTGTTAAGTTTATCTTTGGAATAGCAAATTTTGAGCAGATGTAGAAAAGTCTAATGATAATGTACTGGGATAAGCTTTTAAGTATGGAGACAGTTGAGTAGAAGTGAAACATATTTAAAAACATTTTACATATAAAGTAGAACAGGTACATTCCTAAATTGGAATTAGCAGGAAATTAAAAAAAACAAACTCTGCAGTGGGTTACTAAAGAGTTAAAAAGGAAACTGCAAAAGAAAAAAAACAGTTGTATAAGGTGTTTAAGACGAATAACTCCAAGTGCACAAGGAATAGTAGAGGGAAATTAAAAGATACAGACAGTGAAATAGCAGGTGCTCTATGCTTTACCGCCAAGCAGTCAAGGGGACTACTAAGGAGTTACTAAGTGATTTGGAAATTGCATATTTTAGGAAATCACTGTGCATTGAGGAAATTCCAAAGGATTGAAAATGTTAAATATTATCCCGTTATATGAAAAGAGTGACTGGGCAGATCCAAGCAACTATAGGCCAGTAAGTTTAACATGCATCACAGGAAAATTAATGTAAGGAATTAAGGGTAAGATTGAGCAGCACATGACAAGTACAGGAGCTTTTCTGAACAGTCAATATTTGTACAGAAGAGGGTAGTCATGTTTTACTAAAATGCTGTAATTCTATTAGGATGCAACAAAAGGATATGATCAAAGTGGAGTATATCATATTATTTATTTTGACTTTCAAAAAGCATTTAATAAGCTGGCACATGAGAGATTGGGCATCAAACTAAAAATGTGAGTTCAAGGTATTATTTGTAGATGGGTGAAAAAATGTCTCAGACAATGTCAAGGAAGCAGAGGGTTATGGTGAGAGGAACCCTATCAGAAATGGCTGATGTTAAGAGACATGTTCCACAGGTGTCAGTGCTAGGGTCACTGATATTTTTAATAAAAATAAATGATTTTGACAGGAATATAAGTAACAAGCTGGTTAAATCTGCAAAAGTTACCAAGATAGGTGGATTGTCAGATAATCTGGAATCTGTTGAATCATGACAGAGGGACTTGGACAGCATACAAGCATGGAAAGGTTTGTGGCAGATTAAACTTAATGTCAGTAAATTTGAAGTACTGCATGTAGGAAGTAAAAATGTTAGGCTTGAATACATAATGGGAGGTCTTAAAATCAAAAGTACACCTTGTGAGAAGGATTTAGAAGTCGTAATGGACCTGACACTGTCAACTTCCAGACAGTGTTTAAAAGCAATTAAGAAAGCTAGCAAAATGTTAGGTAATAATGCACAATGTGTAGAGTAAAAGCCTAAACAGGTTATGTTGAAGCTTTATAACACACTGCTTAGACCTCATCTGGAGTACTGTGTACAGTTTTGGTATCCAGGCTACAAAAAGGACATAGCAGTGCTAGAAAACGTACAGAGAAGAGCAACTTGGCTGATTCCAGGGCTACAGGAGAGTAAAAGAGTTGAGCCTTTTCAGTTTAAACGAAAGAAGATTAAGTAGAGACATGACTTAAGTGTTTAAAATTATGAAGGGAATTAGTACAGTGGATGGAGACTATTATTTTAAAATTGGGTTTTTCTTTACACAGAAAACCACAGACACATTTAATAAAGTACCAAATAGTGTAGTAGACAGTAGGGCTTTAGGTACTAGACTTGATGTTTTGTTAGACGAATTAAGTGGCTATGACTGGTGAGCTTTGTTTGGCTAAATGGCGTGTTCTCCTCTCTACTGTTCTAGTGTTCTAATATTTATATATTACAGATGTCACAGGGGCTGGACGGGCATCCTGGCCAGAAGAGGGGATGGTTCCTTACCCAGACAGGAGGCTCCTAACAAGCAGATGGGCATTTGGAAGAGAAAGGGTTCAGACCCAGAAGGAAGGACCAGAAGAGATAGACAGACAGCCCAACGAAAAGGAAAGATGTTGCTGGGGGCTATTTTCTCCTCCAGCACACTAGATGACAGCAGCCACAGATAACTGTGCCCAGTCAGAAGCCAGCAGGGCATGCCGGGAAATGCAGTCCTGTCAGGGGTCACTGGGTGCTATGAGAGGGTGCTGCAGGGAGACAAGCTCCCTGTTATAATGCGACCTGGAAGTGCTTCCATCAGGCAATCGTTCTGGCACTGGAAGAACTCCAGGGTCTGTAATAAAATGGACTTCACTCACTTATCCAGGTGAGTCGGAGCTAGGAGGTAGTTGAGCAACACTTGAGTAGAGGAGGGCAGTGTGATAGGGAGAAGGAAAGTATTGTGGAGAGGAAGACTTGTGTTTGTATGTGTGCTTTTGTTACTTTTGGAGGTAGTTCCAATATTTGAACCTGGGACTCTTTGTGTGTTCGAGTTTTGCCGTATCCCTCACAATATATAATTCCAGTTCAAATAAACAATTTTTATTTTATAAAACATCTTCTTTTCCAGAATACCTGCAAAATACACCATTAACAGTTCTCTCCTCCTTCTCCAGGAGTGTTTCCCATTGCCTCCCTGCTCTGACTTGATTTAAGTAAGACAGCAGCCTTTCTTAAACTATACTGTACTGTACTAAACTATACTCTCCCGTCCACGTTGTCCAAAGCATTACCAGGTTGTGTGGAAACCAGGCAACCAACCAAGACAGTGCCCTCTAGTGGTATCCAAAGACCCCAGCCGCATTTCCGGATTCCAACTCCCATGCCACCCTTTAGGTGTCTTAATCTGGTGCAGGCTTCAGAAACACTGCCACCTGTCATCTGGGGGAATGAACAGCTCCCGGTAAGCCTGTTTGCCCAGTCCATCCATAATAGCCTCTTGATTGGATCTGAATCCATCCTTTATCCTGGCCAGGATGCCTGTCCTTCCTCCCTGGCATCTACATGACACCCCTCGCTCAGCTGAGCACTGTATGGGTCAGCATCTAGTCCCATGAGGGTATAAGAGCATTTCAGAGACGCAGCTCTGTCCAGCTTCATAGTCTGTCCTCTACAGAAGAAAGAAACACAGTCATTACGAGCTCTCGGTTGTTGCCAATTCACTTCTTGTCGAGTTTGTTGCCATGAACCTTGCCTCCAACGGTGTCCGCACCCTTGGCATTAAAAAAACTATCCTTTATTGAAGCAAAGGGAAAACTGGATAGGATCCGCCTCCTCTGATATTTTTCTATTTGTGCTGCACCCTGTCCAGGCATGTCATCAACTGACACCATGTTGTCAACTGGCAAGAAGTCACAGAGACTCGGCTGATGTACATGATTGCTTCTGGTTTGTTAGGGGAGTCTTTAATTTTGTACAGACTCCTCATTTTGTTTTGTGGCTTCTGGACAGGTTGGGACTCTCTATTAGTTAAAGAGGGGCCCTTAACAGCTTGTGTGGCCTTTATTAAAGCAGGGCAATATAAATTTTGGACATACTTTTCCCCTGTAGGCAAAAAGTGCTACTTGGTTCCCTTCAAAATGGTCCTGGGCCCCTTCGCACTGTGCCCTGTTTCTCTACCCAGTCAGATTTTGTTGGTCCAGTTAGCAGCCTTTATGACTCGATGTCGAAACATGTGCTACCTTTTTTCCCACATTTGTTGGACCAAATGCTACTTGATTCCCCTCACTGAGTTCAGGGATCACGTCACACTGAGTTCCCTTATGCTTTACCATATTGGAAATGCTCATCTGTATGGCCGAATCCACCCCAGACAGAAGTCCTGTGTCTGTATCTAACCCTTAGATATTTGTCAAGTAGCTCCATTAGTGCGTTGACTGTGTCTTCAATTAGGTTTACTGCAGCTTTTAGGGTATTCAAGATGGACAGAAGCACCATCACAGGTTTTTAAAGCTCTCAAAGTTCCTGGAGGTCAATTTGGCTTTTGGCTTGGCTCATCTGACTTCACTTGGATCTTCAGCAATCTCTGCCCCATCTCTATGAGTCCAGCAAGAACTGGTCTAGTGCATGCACAGTCAGGTTTTTCATGGCACTTGGGAAAATGAGTTTGGAAGTCCCATTTCAGGTATGGTCTGTTCCATCTTAAAAATTTCAGCGATGGAAATTAAACATGAATTCCGAGACCCTTTATTATCTTCTGGTAAGAAAGGAGAGTCACTTACCCCTAGTCTGATATGTTGGTGATGGCTCGGGCAGCCAGAGGTTTAAAAGTGATGTTCTTGTGATTCCTGTCTTTGTGCACCTTGTGGCCTTCCGGTTGGGATGCTGAAGCACAGAACGGATGGCCCACCACTGTCTCACTGTTTTCATGGTTGGAGACTGTGAGGTTCTCTGCAACGATTTTCAGTGATATTGACCCTACATCATCACATGCCTTGTCATTGTTTGTGGTGATTAGTGCTCCATCGAAGAGGCCATTCATCATCCTTTTTTAAACAATTAGTTTACGAGCTAATGGACTGAGCAACTGTTTTCATTTGGCAGACTTATTCAAGTATTATTTTTCAGTTATTTCTAGCTCGACTGTGTGGCTGTGTATGGACTAGTTTCAGCCTAACCCTGTTTTGAGACTTACCTGGTTCTGTTCTCCAGACATCTGAGATGTCTGTGTTCTCATCTACAATGTGGACTGGTAGGATATTTATATGGTTCATGTTTGTTTGGTCCCTCCTGTCGCTCGCTATCCAACCTGCGACGGGCCCCTGTATCTCTACCCGGACATCGTATTCCTTCCCCGTCTCCAGGCTGACTCTTCGAAAATAAAAAACTCCATCTGGTCCAACTCTCGGCGTCCTCCACGTGATATAGACAGGGTTGCTGACCACAGTATGTTAGCCAGCCTAGCTCGGTCGGCTAACACTGTTGCCAAATGTGATAACACCATTGTCAACTTTGGTTTGTTGAACATTAACTCACTTACGGGCAAGGGGCATCTCATCCAGGATCTCCTCACAGATCGTAAGTTAAATTTCTTTTTGTCTAACGACACATGGCAACAACCTCATGACTTTTTCCAACTTAATAAATCCACTCCCCCGGGGTTTGTTTACATCTGTCAACCCTGTGGCTCTGGTCGGGGAAGAGGTCTCACGATAATTTATCACAAGAAGTAGAAAGTCCTGCTGTTGTCTGTTCCTGCCTTCAGCTCTTTTGAATCCATTGTGTGTCAATTGACTGGACCTATTCTTACTATAACTGCAACTGTTTACCACCCCCCTAAATCAAATAATGACATTATGAATGACTTTGCTGTTTTTCTTACACACCTACCTACTGTTTCATCAAACATAATAGTTTTGCATTCTAGCAGCATTCTAATGTTCCTACTTACTGCAAAGGACATATCTTGGATTTCATCTGCTGCTCTGGATTTACCCCCCTTGATTGTACTGCAGATGAACTCCTCATAACTGACCATTGTCTTCTTTCATTCAATGTTAAACTTACTCTTTCTATTACTAAGCTTCCTCGTCTTATGTCTTTCCATAATATTAAGAATATTAACTTTTAATGTTGGATTTTCTTTCCTCTAGTATTGATTCCCTTATAGACATTCATAACTTATCCACTCCTGAAGAACTGGTTTCACACTATAATACTGGTCTCTATGGTATTCTTAACTCCCTTGCTCCATTAAAAACTAGATCTGTTTTTTCTCCTTTTCTTCTCCCTGGTTCATGCCTGAGCTGCGGCTTTTGAAAGCCAAAGGCCGGCAACTTGAATGGTTGTATAACAGAACAGGACTCTTTTTTCATAAAGAGATGTATAAAAACCATATACTATATTACAATGACTGTATTGCTCAAACCAAATCTAACTATTATACTCACATAATTTCTTCCAATAAAGGCAACACCAAGTCACTGTTTTCAGTGCTTAATAATATCATGCAACCCCCGGATTCTCTACCTTCTCACCTTTATTCAACTGATTTTTGCAATTCCCTTATGTCCTTTTTTAATGAAAAAATACAGAGGATGCACCAGTCTCTTGGTACAGATTCCTCCAGTACTTCATTTGAATTTCATCCACCTACTCACTCAGATCTCGTCTGTAAGTCTAAGCCATCCACCTGTCAACTGGATCCCCTTCCTACAGTTCTGGTTAAAGCCTGCCTTCCTTCTTTGGTTTCTGTTATTTCTGCTATAATTCACTCCTCTCCCACCACTAGAACTGTTCCTTCATCTTTTAAAACTGCTGCAATAATCCCAATAATGAAAAAAACTGGTGTCAATCCTACTAATTTCATTATTTTTATCTTATTTATAATCTACTCTTTATTTCCAAAATTTTTGAAAAAATAGTGGCTAATCAACTTCATTCTTCATTTCTTCAAATTTTCTTAAATTAAATAGTGACAAAATTAAGGTTCTCCTCATTGGTACAAAATCAACATTATCCAAAACTGATAATTTTTCATTTGTTATTGATAATTCCTCTGTTTCCTCTTCCCCACAGGTTAAGAGTCTGGGTGTCATCCTTGATAGCACTTTATCTTTTCAGTCTCACATCAATAACAATTCCTGGTCTGCATATTTCCACTTGCGTAACATTAATCGTATTTACCCCTCCCTCTCTCCCCATAAAACTGTTATCCTTTTTCATAGCCTTGTCACTTGTCGTCTGGATTATTGCAATTCCCTTTTCTTTGGTGTTTCTCTCAAACCTCTTTATAAGCTTCAGCTGGTTCAGAATTCAGCTTCCCATCACTCCTGTCTTGCAGCAGGTTGGCTCCCGGTTAAGTACCGCATTGATTTCAAAATTCACCTGTTAACATTCAAGGCTATCCACAACTTTGCCCCTCCATATAGGTCCGACGTCCTCCACATTGCCATTCCATCCCGCACCCTTAGATCCTCTTCTTCCACCCACTTGACTGTCCCCTTTGTCTATCTTACCAACTGAATGCTCTGCTCCCCAGCTCTGGAACTCATTACCATCTGAGCTTAGAAATATTGATTCATTCTCACTTTTCAAATCTAAACTTAAAACTCATCTGTTTAAGACTGCTTTTTCTCTTTGATTGCATTTGCTCTGTCTGATATTAATTTTTCTGTTTTTAGTTTTGTTTATAATGTGTATGTTATCTATTGTTCGCTGCCCTTGAGTGGTTAGAAAGGCGCCTAAGAATAAAAATGTATTATCCCTCCAGCCAAGTACTCCTCCTGCAGATAAAGATCCCAGTCTTGGACCTGAAAATGTCGTCTTCTGACGTCACAGAGCTTCCCTACAGTAGATGGCTGCTTCCCCACCTGTTAACTTGCCTGCCTGTTTTCGGCCCATTTCAGGGCCCTAGTGTTGGCGCAGGATTTGTGGGGTTACGGTCTGGGTTTTGGTTACAATAAAAGAAGTTTGCAGGTCCCTGCCAAGCAGATGGCCAGAAATCCTGTCAGCTATGCCAATTGTAACCACTGGGCCATTGAGTACCACACCACAGACACAACAATATTCAACACAATTCCAGGCTCAACTAAGTGATTTTTATTTGACATAATTCCTTCCAAATAGAATTACCAGCAAAATAAACAATTAGAAACCTTCCTTACTCCTGGGCGAGCGTTGGCCCAGGAATGCGTGCCGCAGTAGAAGTGCGCCTTCGTCTGCTATGCGGGTTGCCTCCACAAAATTATTTTTATAAAAGGGGTCCCCCCCTTTTAGCAGGAGGTGGGCCCCACGTTGGGTGCCATTGTGGAAAGCATACCCCCGGACACAGACAGACCGACACCAGAATGTCCAAAACACACTTCTTTATTTATATAGCACCACAATGCCTTCATACACCAACTCTTCTTCTTGTTCTTCTTTTTTCTCTTCTTCTCTTGACCTCCTGTCCCCCCCCTCACAAGCTTCGTCTCCTTTCTCCCAACTTTGGCCCCTCTACTGGAGGGAGGCGGCCCCTTTTATTATGACCCGGATCAGCCCCAGGTGCTCCCCCGATGTCACTTCCTGGTGTGGCGGAAGTGTCAGAAGAACACCTGGAAGCACTCCGGGTGCCCTTGGGATTACTTCCGGCAGCACTTCCTGGTGTGGCGGAAGTGCTGCCATCCAGGATTCCCTAACTGTCCGGGTGCCCCCTGGTGGTGGCCACGTCCTCCCATAGTAATGAGTGCCCCTAGCTCCATTCCCGTGGCCCCCAAATAGACCCGGGTGGCTGCCCTCTCGTGGCCGAGGAAAGGTATCGTTCAACTCGGGGACTGTCCAGGCGTCCCGGCTGGGCAGGGTCCCCGTTCATCTGTGACACAGGTATGTCGGTAAAAATTGAGGAACACATTCAAGAAAATGCGTCCAAACTGAGAGCACTTGCCGATCAGCTGGAAGACGTTAAACAGACATTCACGACTCAAATTGAAACAGCTGAACATTTGGCATCTACCACTGATGGAAAAGCTACAGCTGCAAATTCCAAATGCAAAAAACTTGGAGACAGACTTGCAGATCAGGAAGATGGATGCAGAAGGAATAATATTAAAATCGAAGGTCTACCTGAGGATTGTGAAAGTCCAAACCCAGTGAAACTCGTAGCTGAACTATTCCCAAAATTATTGGAGAGGACTTTAAATCAGATGCTGAGATAGCGGCAGCTTATCGCATATGTGGATCATATACCTCTAAGCCTAGGTCTCTAATTGTTTGCTTCGTGAAATTTACAATTTAAGCTTAATGTAATGTCACTTCTCAGACAGAAACAAAAGATTATATTTGAAAATAGCCACATTAGTATTTTCCCTGATTTCTCACCGTAAACAGCTGCTAAATGTGCCGCTTTTTACAACATTAAACAGTGGTTACGGAAATCTGATATCACATACAGCCTCTTGTATCCTGCCAAACTGAAAGTGGATATTGAAGACAAATATTGCATCTTCTCCACCACAGCGGAGGCAGAAAAGGAGTTAAGAAAGCTGATCCCGACACTTTTTAGAAATATGATAGTGAGTTGCATCCTGTCATGGCATGGCAAGAAGATATTACATGCTGTCTGATCTGCTTGCAATGATACTGGAACCATAATTATACATCCTTTTCTCTTCTCTGCCACTTTCTATTTATGTTTTAATTGCAATTATGTGCGTATGTTTGGAAGAAATTAAAGTAGTTTTTTTTTTTTTTACTATTATAAAGGAGACTGTTTATCATCATACCCTTGGTTTATTGTTATTGTTATTATTGCATCAGGGTTTACTATGCTTATCCAGAGCCACTTTTTAACATCATTCCCTGGGTTTACTATCTTAATATTTCAAGACTGCTGAAGATTATATTTTATGCTTATAGTATTTAGACTTTATTGGCAATAGATATCTCTACTTTTTAATCCTCAAACACCACAGCCATTGGGCTTTGTTTTGTTTTGGATGTGCTCTGTCTCTAGGTATGTCAGAGGACTGGGACTTTGTGAAGTGAGGTCCAGCCTCACGTGGGGAGGTAAAATGGGAGGTGGGGGGATAGGGGGGGGCCTGGGGGGGGGGGAGAAAGAGAGCAAGCTATATCTAATCTACCCTTTTAACCCTTATAATTATAATTATCAACATAACAATAGGCTGCATGGCAATAACTCGTGGGAAAACTGGAAATTAAGGTGAAAGCTGTCTCACTTCCAGTTAAGACTACAAAATGACATCAAAAATTCAGAATCAATGTCTCCATGATGGGACAGCTAACTTTGTGAGCTGGAATGTTAAAGGCCCGAATCACGAATTAAAGAGAAAGAAAGTATTCTCTCAAATAACAGGTCTAAACACTAAAATAGTATTTTTACAGGAGATCCACTTACTAAGCAAGGATCAGTTCCGGCTGCAAAAAAACTGGACTGGCCAAATATTCCATTCCAGCTATACAAAGAAAACTAGAGGTGTGGGAATTCTCAAACATAGAACAGTCTCATTTGTAGCATCAAATGTAGTATCTGATCCTGAAGGGAGATATGTGATTGTCATGGGCAATTTATTTAATTGTAAAGTGATTTTGATAAATGTTTATGCACCCAATGTCGATGATAGGGAATTCATGCAAAATGTATTTGCATCCATTCCCAATGTGAACACTCATAAAATTATAATGGCTGAGGACTTTAATTGTGTTTTAAATCCACTCTTAGGTAGGTCTCCTGTCACAGGAGTGGTGGCATCTAACAGGCATCAAGTCCAAGACAATTACACAGTTTTTAACTGAACACAATTTATCAGATTCCTGGAGGTTTCTAAGCCCAAACTCAAGAACATATTCCTTCTTCTCACCAGTGTATCATTGTTACTCAAGAATTGATTATTTTTTTGTAGATAATAATTTCTTGCCTACGATGAAATCTTGCAAGTACGACATTATTATTATTTCCGACCATGTCCCTCTGATCTTGTAGCTAAAATCATTATGCCCCACATACTCATCTCGCAGATGGCATCTTAACCCAATTCTATTAGCAGACGACAACTGTACAGAATTTATATCAAAACAAATCGGTTTCTTTCTAAAGACACATACTCAGAGGTCTCTGCAGGAATACTCTTATTTCATATCTTTCCCACAGAAATAAATTAGAAACCAAGAAAGTATCAGAACTAACCAGCGCAATTACTAGAATAGATCAAGAACATGCCAGGTGTCCAAGTGAGGCTCTTCATAGGAAAAGGCAGGTTCTGCATTCAGAGCTCAACCTCTTAACAACTATAGAAACTAAACAACTCATTTTTAAATCAAGACATCATTACAATGAACATGGAGAGAAAGCTAATAAGCTCTCAGCTCAACAAATCCACAGACAAGAAGCTCGCAATGCAATCACAGCAATCACCAACATGAACAGAGATAAAATCATTGACCATAAAAATATAATGCACACATTTAGAGACTACTATAAGTCCTTATATTCTACTGAGTTTAAAGAAGACAACACACAATCTAATGCATTTCTGGATGCATTACAGATGCCACAAATAGATACTCTTAATGCAGAGGAATTGGATAAACCTCTGGTGCTATCAGAATTACTAGATGCTATAAAGTCACTTCAGAGTGGGAAAGCAGCAGGCCCTGATTGCTACCCTGTCGAATTTTATAAGATATTCTCCACTCAGATAGCTCCCCTCTTATTAGCAACATTTACAGAAGTTAGAGACAATCAAATTCTACCTCAAACTTTTCCCCAAGCATTAATAACTGTCTTTCCTAAACAAAATAAGGACTTATTACAATGTGCATCATACAGACCAATTTCACTTCTGAATAATGATGTTAAGATACTCTCCAAAGTCACAACTAGAAGGATGGAGAAAGTGCTGCCTTCGGTAATATCACAAGATCAAACTGGATTTATTAAAGACCAACACTTAGCTTCCAATCTTCAATGCCTGTTTAATGTAATATATTCCCCTGCAAAGTCAAGATATTATTATCGTTGGATGCAGAAAAAGCATTTGACATGATTGAATGGAACTAACTTTTCACTACATTAGAGAAATTTGGGTTTGGCCCAAACATTTGTGCATGGATCAAATTACTGTATACCAATCCAGAAGCTTCAGTTTGTATTAACAACATTAATTCAGACTACTTTAAATTAGAATGTGGTACTAGACAAGGATGCCCCCTGTCACCACTACTTTTTGCAATCACCACTGAACCACTGGCAGTTCACTGTCGAAATGTTTATCAGATAAAAATGATTATCAGAGAAGGACTTGAACAGAGAATTTCTCTATATGCTGATGATATGGCTCTAAGAATTAATTTAAATAAAATTGTGCTCTTTCTAGTGAATTTTCAAGCATACGATATTAGATTGGTCATTTTCCCTTTTATCATTGCAGATCAGTTTAAATACCTAGGGGTAAATATCACAAGTAAACATAAAGCTCTTTATCAATAATATTTTGCCATCTGTATGGACAAAATTAAGCAAGACTTGCATAGATGGTCAACCCTTCATCTCACTCTAGTTGGAAGAATTAATGTTGTTAAGATGAATATCCTTCCTAAGCTTCTCTTTTTATTTCAAAACATTCCAATATACATCAATAAATCATTTTTAAGCAATTAGGTTCAACCATAACCTAATTTATTTGGAACTTAAAACATCCACATATCCAAAGAGTGACCCTACAAAGACCTAAGGCAGAAGGTGGCATGGCTCTACCTAACGTTTAGTTTTATTACTGGGCAGCAAATATACAAGCTATAAAAACCTGGACACAAATAGATGAACATACACAGGCTTGTTGCGCAATAGTAATAAAATCTTACAGTACTTCTTTATATTCCCTGCCTTGTGCCCCTATAAATTCAAGTTATCACCAATATACTAATAACCCAATTGTGCTTCACTCACTCAGAATATGGAACCAATGTAGAAAGCATTTTAAGATGGAGAATCTTTTATCTGTGGCACCTCTGCATGAGAACCACCTTTTTCAACCCTCTCAAACATATGCAGTTTTTAATATCTGGAAAACATCCATCCATCCATCCATTATCCAACCCACTACAGTAATCCCTCCTCGATCGCGGGGGTTGCGTTCCAGACCCCCCCGCGATAGGTGAAAATCCGCGAAGTAGAAACTATATGTTTGTATGGTTATTTTTATATATTTTAAGCCCTTATAAACTCTCCCACACTGTTAACATTATTAGAGCCCTCTAGACATGAAATAACACCCTTTAGTCAAAAGTTTAAACTGTGCTCCATGACAAGACAGAGATCATCTTTTTTTCTTTCTCACAATTAAAAGAATGCAAATATATCTTCTCTTCAAAGGAGTGCCTGCATCAGGAGCAGAGAATTTCAGAGTGAGAGAGAAAGAGAGAGTGCTCGCAAAGAAAAGCAAACAATCAAAAAATCAATATGTGTGCTTTTAAGCATTCCGAAGCACCGCAATAAAGCAGCATTTTTTAGAGGAGCATCAGTATCTTCTAAGCAAACAGCCTCTGTGCAAACAGCCCCTCTGCTCACATCTCCTCCGTCAGGTGCAGAGAACGTCAGAGAGAGAGAGAGGGAGCGCGAGATTAAAGCAAACAATCAAAAAATCAATACGTGTGCTTTTGTGCTTTTAAATATGGCAAGCACCACGATAAAGCGGCATTTTTTAGAGGAGCGTCAGTATCTTCTAAGCAAACAGCCTTTGTGTAAACAGCCCCTCTGCTCACACCCCCTCCGTCAGGCGCAGAGAATATCAGAGAGGGTGCGATAGAGGCAGAGACAAGCAAACAATCAAGCACCGCGCGGGATGCATATCTTATACCATTGAGGAGTTTTAGTTAATATGTAATACATGCTCTGATTGGGTAGCTTCTAAGCCATCCGCCAATAGCGTCCCTTGTATGAAATCAACTGGGCAAACAAACTGAAGAAGCATGTACCATAAATTAAAAGACCCATTGTCTGCAGAAATCCGCGAACCAGCGAAAAATCTGTGATATATATTTAGATATGCTTACATTTAAAATCCGCGATAGAGTGAATCCGCGAAAGTCGAAGCGCGATATAGCGAGGGATTACTGTATATCCTAACTACAGGGTGACGGGGGTCTGCAGGAGCCAATCCCAGCCAACACAGGGTGCAAGGCAGAAAACAAACCCTGGGCAGGGCACCAGCCCAACGCAGTATCTGGAAAACATTTGGGATTAAATTACTTAGAGATCTTTATATAGACAACATCTTTGCATCCTATGAACAATTACATTCTAAATTTAACTTTCCAGCAACACATTTCTTTCACTATTTTCAAATTAAAAACTTTGTTAAACAGAATCTGTCCAATTTTCCTCATCTCCCACCTTCCTCTATGCTGGAAAAAATATTGCTCAGTTTCGAGGACTCAGACAGCATTTCTGCAATATATAAAATTATTTTACAGTCCCTCCCTTTCAAAGATCCAAGAGGATAATGGGAAAAAGATCTCTCACTCAACATTTCAGAAAAGGAGTGGAAGGTAGCAATGCAGAGAATTCACTTAAGCTCTTAATTGTATGTGCAAAGCATACAATTATTCAACACAAAATTGTATATCGAGCACATCTGTCTTGCTTAAAACTGTCCAAATGTTCTCAGGGCAAGATCCAACCTGCGAACGCTGCAATCAATTCCAGCTTCACTGGGTCACATGTTTTGGGCCTGCACCAAATTAACGTCATTCTGGACAAAAATTTTTAAGTGCCTTTCAGACAGCCTTGGTGTCACAATACCTCCTAACCCATTAACAGCTGTGTTTGGTGTTCTTCCAGATGGGCTTAAAGTGGAGAAGGACAAACAAACTGTGATTGCCTTTACTACACTATTGGCACGCAGACTTATCTTGCTAAACTGGAAGAATCCTAACTCTCCTCTTTGAAATTGGAAAAAATCAAAATTATTTTTACTAGCTTTAAGTTTTACTTCATTGCCCATACTTTCTTTCTCGGGGTGGGGGTTGATTTGTTTTCAATTCTAGTTTTTGTAAAAATTGATCTATTTGTATGGAATGATACAATAGCCAGGGGATCTGATGCTTAGCACTAATGTCTCTCTCTCTTGCTCCCCAGGAAAAACGGCGATTAGAAGATGTACCTTTCAGAACTCCGTTAATCCATCCACAACACAGTCCTCTTCCGGGTTTCGAAGATACCTCATTCCCTGATCTCACTTCTGGTGCCTACCATATGACATCACTTCTACCTTCATCCAACCTTAATTCCTCTGATTCACCCAGTATATGTCAATCATTCCTGTCATTTCCTGTCCGTCCCTTATAAAAGTCCTCTGTAACCTCTCAAATGTTGTCTCATGGAAGTCTTTGTAAACCCTACAAGGAAAAACTCCTCACGACCTACAATATACGGGACCGGGTTCCAAACCTTTATGTGTCTCTCTGAGTTTTCCGTCTTCACAATATATATATATATATATATATATATATATATATATATATATATATA
>JANRMT010062837.1:24054561-24093932 GCA_026402145.1 Polypterus bichir lapradei | reverse complement strand
AGAGAGAGAGAGAGAGATGACAACAACACTCATATCAATGACAAAACAATTACATTAACAATCATGTTACGTTATTTTTAAAATATTTCCTTTTCTTTTTCATAACTTCTTTAACACACTACTTCTCCGCTGCGAAGCGCGGGTATTCTGCTATTTACATATATATATATATATATTTTTTTTTTTTGTATACATCCCAAAATGTTCCTAAAGGAAAATTAATTTTAATTGATGATGAAATTTTTTAAATAAATTCTCAAATATAATGAAAATGTAATAAAATAAAAAAAATCTGTACTATGATATTTTGTTTTTGCCCTCCTAGTTAAATTGTGTGGTATACTGATCTTTTTGCCTTTCCCTAACTTTAAAACAGTTTAAAAAATTAGTAAAATTTATTATTCCATATTGAACGCTTCAATTAAATTTGATAGTGTTTTCAAGTAGTAAAGCAAACATTAAATGAGAATACAGCTTTATGTTATACTTAGATTTATGTTCATGTTTGTGAATGTTTTGTAATTGTGGGCCTTTCTGTTGTGTCTGGGGAGCACATTAAGACATTTCAGCAGATCTGAGCTTAGCAAAACACAGTCCTTAGTGACTTGATGGAACAGAAACTTAGAATTTACGTTCACTGCTTTTGTTCTGTTCTCACTAGAGATTTTCTCATGCTTTTCAACCCCTTTTGAATCATTCAGTTCACCTTCCGTTTCATGCTGATGGCATACTTTATGTCCATACTTTTTGTTCAAAATTGTCCCATATAACATTTCCTCAACTTCCCTCATGATTTACAACCATGTACTTATGTCTGCTTAATTTCTCTACGGTCTCTTTATACTTTGTTTTCTTTAACAACCTTCAGTATTCATAAAGGCTAAATTTTGCTTGAAGCTTCTCTAATCATACACTCTCCTTTTTACTGATGTACTCTTGGCCATTTCCTGAAGAAGCTATCCAGCTTTACCACTTTGTACTGTAGACAGCATAGAACTCCAATCGAGACTAGACTAATTTCAAGAAAAAGCTTGAGTCTTTGCTGCAATAAAGAGTAAAGGCAGTTTAATAAAAAGAAAAATTGAGTTCCATTATGAAAAATTCTGCACATCCTGTCTTTGACACATAACACTGAGTTCTTTCAGCCAATGAATTTTTCAGCAGAAGTGTGTCAAGAAACGCTACTGGTGCTCCTTCATACCAACAGCAATATGCTTGTATAATGCCCCACTGTAACTATCTTTTCGGTGTGTGTTCAGACCATAGTGTATTTAAGTCACTTGGTTAAGGCTTATGTGTAAATCTACATAATTTGGTCTCTGATCATAAAGAAAAATGTTTTTATAATCTGACACTGCAGAGAAGTACACACTGAGGCCAAGTAAATTAATGAAAGAGGGGTAAGAAAAAGTGTATTTTCATGTTTTTTCCCTCTTTGTATCATACCTCTGATATATCAGACTTTCTCTGCCAACTCAAACTGATCTCCTACATTATCTAAATATTTCCTCAAGCCTTGACTGACTGATGGTGCTCAGTTCATCATACATATGGTTACTCTGTTCCTTTATTTAGGGTTTCTACCCACTGCACTCACACTTCCAAAATTCTAGTTTTGAACATTCTTGTCGGGAATTTTCATTTTAATAATATTCCGCTGGATAGACAGTGGTATACTAAAGGTCAATCATCTGTTTGAATATTTCCTGTTGAATGAATTTGTAGTGTTGTAGAATATTAAGAAGCAAGTCTTTTGGTTAGTTTATATAATTAAGCAAAAGAGATCAATTAAGGCCTTTCGTTTTCAGGAGAATTGTCACAATCACTATTAAAGGTTTTTTCACAAGACCTGTGCTTTTTAACCAGTGGGCCATGGGATAGTGGTGCGCCATGAGAGCTATCCAGGTGTGCTGTGGAAATAAAAGTGTAGCACTTCTGGCTCTGAGCCTGAGAGAGACAAGCTCTGCAGGTGGTTGAGACCTGTCTGAGGAGGACATGACTATATGGAGAAGCTGGCATACAAGCAACTCCATGATTGCTATGTTGCAGACACAGCATCTAGAGCACTTCGGATGTGTCTCCTGGCTACTAGAGTCCATCTGCCTGGGCAGGTGGCCATTAGTGAGAATCACAGGGCTGGTGGATAGTGGGCATTTTAGCTGCCTCTGAGGCAGAGAGGAGGCAGCTGGTAAATGCCACAAAAGTGCTCACTAGGTGCCGTGTCTGTGAATGCTGATCTTGGAGTTTCTTTTGTGCTGGCTTCTCTGGTAGTCCCACCACTTTGGACAGTTGAGCAGGTGTATGAGATATAATGTGTTTGTGATTAATAAAAAAGTGGAGTACATTGGGATGTTGTTGGTTAAACAAAATGTGCTACCACAAAAAAAAGCTGGGAAACACTAGATAGTCAATTGTTAACTAAAGAGCAAAGAGCTATGCTAAACTGAAATCAAGACCAAATGTCAAAGCATAAATTGTTTGCTCAAGTGCTAGTCTCTCATTGAGTTGTTCATTTAATTTTTTTAAGTTTATAAACTGTTAAATATACATGGCGATCTTTTATAGTGTGACTGTTATAATGTCAAAAATAATGTATGTGGCAGACTGCCGGGGCCCATGCCCTGCCAGAATGTCCCTACTGTATATGGTCCGGGGAACAGACACTTGCACTTTTTGTACTTCTTTCACTTTCTCTTACTCTATGTGTTCATGGAGGCAATTGATTACTTTTTATATAATTTGGATTTATTTTTATGGACTTTGCCTTGACTGAGTTTGCAGCCTCAGGGATAACTGATTTGAATCTTTTTGCAGTTCAAAGGATGAAACTATTTTTTCATTGCCTGCTGTTGCCTGATACCTGAATTGTGAACATTTTTTGTTTGCATTGTGGAGATCTAGGAACTGGGAATGTTCTGTTTTCTTAATTAAAATGGATATACTGGATTGCTATCGATGCCTCCTATATGTGCTTCAACTGGAGAAATGATCTGATGTTCACAACCACTGACCTTGCGGTGCTAAGGCAATCACACCTGTAATATCCACGATTATATGTATATGGTTATGTCTTGGAAGCTTTGAATTCTGGTAATTATCTTCATGTGCATCTTATAATATCCTCCTACATTTTTAATGGATCAATCCTCCAGTTGCATCAATCTATGCTTTTACTGGATTTTTTCTGCATTGCTAATGCCAGTCATTTGCCCCACCTCACTCTGCCCATTTCACCTTCTTCACTCTGTTGCGCTCCTGTACTATAGTACTGTCAGATAAGTATTGTCTTTCTGCTTTGCTGAATACTCTCGTGATAAACTCCTGCATATTAAACAGTTTATCCAGAGCAAATGGTCACTCTGGAATATCCTAGAAAAATACTGATATTGTGTGTCACCCAAAATATTTATATCACAGGTCAGGGTGCTGCCATTGCCAGGCCATGTATGGAAAGTTCACTGGCAACATTTGTTGACTTGGGGCAACATGCAGCTTTTCCTATCCACTGTAGTGGTCATATATTAAACCTAATCTCCACATCTGGCTTATCTGTTGGCAACACTTGTGATTTGGGCTTCTCTGACCATAAGAC
This sequence comes from Polypterus bichir lapradei, assembly GCA_026402145.1. Lineage (NCBI taxonomy): Eukaryota > Metazoa > Chordata > Cladistia > Polypteriformes > Polypteridae > Polypterus > Polypterus bichir. Next base: position 24,090,340 of record JANRMT010062837.1, on the reverse strand, counting down.
AGTACTTTTCACTGTCTCATTAACTCTCCTTCCTCTTATCTGTAAACATCAAATTTCTTTCAGAAACATTAAAAATATCTGTTCCTCTATCCTTGTTGGATCCATTTCTAATCTTTTGCTTCCCTATTCCATCCGCAATAGATAGTCTTGTTGACTACTATAACTCAGCTCTTCATTCAGAACTAGATAAAACAGTTTCTTTAAAAGATAAGGATGTTTCCTTTAAGCATTCAGTTCCATGGTGTAATTTAGAATTACGGTCTATGAAAGCAGCTGGCTGATGGCTTGAGAGAATGTCACATAAAACTGGCCTCACTGTGCGCGTCCAGGCTTTCTGTGACCATCAAAGTGTTTAGGAACACTTCGAGTAATAGAAGTGGCCATGATAACCGAAGGGTTTGTTCACTGTAGTTAATAACTACTATGACCTACATCTAGCCCAATTACCTCCTCTACTGAAGTCTCTGAAAAATTCCTCCACTTTTTCCATAATAAAATTAAAAATGTAAATAATTCAACTTACATAAATCCATCATCCATTTATATCTTTCCCTGTCTTCCCACTACTTGGTGAGTACTGATATTGCAGGGGTGCCCACACTTTTTCGGCTTGCGAGCTACTTTTAAAATGACCAGGTCGAAATGATCTACCTACATTAAAAACACTATATATACATGTATATATATATATATATATATATATATATATATTAAATATAATTTATATATAAAATATATGTTGTCGTACCTTGCATAACTGAATAACCTTTATGGCACAATAACAATTCAATACATTTATGGACACTAAAGTATTTGGATTTAATAATCTTCATGTGGGAAAAGGCTGACTCGCATAAATAAGTAGAGCCTAATAATGCAGTCAATGAACTTTTTAATTCAGCCAAGTGAAAAATGACGGCTGTCCGATTAACTGTGATTTTAGTTCCCTCTCCTTTCTCTTTCTCAGATCGCTTTTCGGAAGGAACTCAGTTTCGTAGTTTTTATGAACAGTTCGAAAGTGCCTTTCCACATTTTCCTTCTTTGGAATAGCAATGATAGATTGACAGATCAGACAAACGCACTTTGATTGTGACATTGTGAGAGAAAAAAATCCTCTTCTAATTCCACATAAAGCCCATACCCTCCCCAAACAATTTTTTTTAAATCCCTTCTTTAGTCGATATAAATTGGAAGGCTAACTAGATCACAGCCGGAGTTTTGCAGTAGCTCGCATGTTTGATCATGCCTGCGGGATGATCATCGTGTTAGAAGAAAGGAGATGTAAGACTGGCCGCCCTGTATGTCAATCAAGTGGCAAATGCCATAGGGAGGATATATGATAGACTAACGTTTAAAAAAAAATTTTTTTTGAATGCAACGCGATCTACCTGCACTACCTTTGTGATCTACCGGTCGATTGCGATCGACGCATTTGGCACCCCTGTGATATTGCATTGCAAACTTCCTGCTTATAGATTTGTTGAGCTAAAGTCTTATTAGCCTTCTCTCTATGTTCATAGTAATGATGTTGCTATTTAAAAATGAGTTGTCCCGTTTCTTTTGTTGTCAACAGGTTGAGTTCTGATTTCAAAGCCTGTCTTTTCCTATGAAGTGCTTCATTTGGTGACCTGGCATGTTCTTGATCTACTGTATTCTGGTAATACCATAAATCCATCATCCATTTATATCGTTCCCTGTCTTCTCACTCCATACAGCTCCTTTTCTAAATTTTCCCCCATCAAATCTGTATTTGTTAATGACCTGATTTGTAGGATGAGGCCAGTTACTTGTGTACTGGAACACATTCCCTCCACACTTGTTAAATCCTGACGTTATGCCAGCCACTTTCAAAATCGCTTCTTTAACTCCAGTGTTAAAAAAGTTTGGTCTAGATGTTGACAGTCTTAAAAATTTTAACAATTTTTGGCCTATTTTTCACTTACCTTTTCTGTCAAAAGCTCTTGAGTGTGTTGTAGCCTCCCAACTTACCAAATACGTAACATCTAATAAACTAATGGAACCCCTTTCATTCTGATTTCAGAACGCAGCACAGCTGTGAAAGTGCTCTGCTTCAGGTAACTAGTGATTTGCTTATGACAGCAGACTCTGGGCAAACCGGACTATTAATTCTAATAAACTAATAAACCTCAGGGCAGCATTTAACACTGTCAGTCATGACATTCTATTGGCCATAATGGATAACATTCAGGGCATCACTAATATTGCCCTTGAGTGGTTTAAGTCCTATCTGACTGATAGGCAAGAGTTTGTTAGTCTTGGCAACAGCAGGTCCAGCAGTCACACAAGGCTCTGTCCTCAGCCCTCTGTTCTTCTGTATCTATATGCTTCCCCTTGACCATAATATTCATAGCTTTGTACTGGGTTATCATTTTTATGCAGATGATTCTGAACTATATTTCAATGTTACAACTGAAACTTCATCTCAGCACACAACTTGCATCAGTAAAATTAAAACCTGGATGGAGCAATAAAATTGAACTCCTGCAAATTGGTACTAAAGTGCAACTTAAGAAAATGAGCTCTGTTTTCCATCACTATTGATGATGATCTCATCAGACCTTCATCTACTGCAAGGAATCTTAGTGTCATTTTTGATTAAACCCTTTCTTATTCCACCCACATAAACCACATTAAGAAATTTTCTTGTTTCCAGCTCTGTAACATATTCTGTGTTTGCTTATTCTTATCCTTTTTAATGCTGAGAAACCTGCCCGTGCTTTTATCACATCCCACATCGATTATTGTAACTCCATACTGATACCCCTTCAAACCTTATATCACATCTCCAGTTAATTCAAAACTCTGCCTCAAGAGTCCTTACACGAACCAGTAGCAGCAAGCACATAACAAACACCCTGCTCAGCTTTCACTTGTTCCCAATGTCTTACAGTTTTGAATATAAAATTCTGTTAATAACATACAAACTTTAAATGACCTTGCACCGGAAATCAGTAACCTTCTCTATCACTATGCTCCTGTTCGCCCACTAATGTCCTCTGATTCCGGCCATCTTGTTGTGTGTCACCCAAACCTGCACTCTGTGGATGACAGGGCCTTCAGCTATATAGCTACCTGACTTTAGAATAACCTCCCAAAATTAATTAGATCAGCTGACTCAATTCATTCTTTTTAAAAACAACTTAAAATTCATCTGTTCAGAAAGGCGTTCAGCTTAACCTAACATTCTGCCCATTTTTTCAGTTTACCTCTCTGTCTAGGTGCTCAGGATAATTTGTGTGTGTGTAGGTGTTATATCAAAAATTATGTTATTTTTTCAGTCTTTTCTTCTTGTATTGAATTTAGTATTTTACTCTGGTTTGTTGTCTTTTATTCTATTTAATGCTGTGGATATCTGCTATAGTGTTCTATGGAGAAAATATTTGTATCTAATGTTACGTATACCCTGCTGTTCATTCTGAGACTCTATGAAGCACAATGAACATGGGAAAGGTGCTATATACTGTAAATAAAATGTGTTATTATTATTATTATTATTATTATTATTATTGAAATGGTTCTTGGTCCCCTTCTACTTAATATGTAGCTGTTACCAATGGGATGCTTCACTTACAAACACATTTTCAATCATACATGAATAATACCCAGTTATTTGTGATGAACATTCCTGAATGTTTACCAGATATAGGCAACATCCATGCCTTCCTCACTGACATCAGTACATAGATTCTATGTTCCCAAAGCTGAAAAATACACAACTGAACTACTACTTGTGGGAGATGTAACAGCTTAAATCTTCTCACTAGATACTTTATGAAATATTTTTCAATTAAGCCTTATCCATTATAATTCTTAATGATCCTGATTTTTTAAAATATCTCTGCAGCAGTAAGGAATAATTTCTTCACCAATGGAATAATGCTGAAGTCTGACCCTTTCTGTCTTGTTTGGATGAAGAAAAGCCAAGCCATATTTTCATCACTTCTTAAATAGACAACAAGAGTGTACTTTGAGTTATCTAACTGTTCAGAGAAAGACTACTCAATATTGAAATGCTGCTTCCAAAGTTTTGACATACTACCAGCATAAAAAAACACATCATTGTTCAGTTAGCTCCACTACACTGACTTCACATGCTAATTCTCAATATCTTAAATTAAATTTCAGTGAATACCAAGTAGAGGCAAGGAAAAACGTACTATTTGTTGGTTTAAGCAGTGCTATAATCAAAAAAAGGAAGTTGATCAAGTAACAGAGTGGCGGAGAAATTCAAAACTTCAAGTTCAGAAAGTCGCAAAGTGCCTGAAATAAATAAAAAGATGTCATATTTCAAAGTTGCCGTGAAAAGAAGAGTCATAGCCCACTGTCTGAGAGTCATATGGAAGCATATTAGGGTACTGAGAAAAGAAAAACCAAATAGGGACACAGCTGAAAAAATGTCCAAATGTCAACTTTAATCTTGAAATTCCCACTTTAATCACATAGTTTACTTTGTCATTAAAATAGAACGTCATAAACTTTATCTTAAAATCATTTAATTTACTTGTTTCTCAGATTCCATTGTAACTAAAGTACCACGATAAATACTTTGTATTCTGTGTGTTCTTTTATATACTCTATGTGTGTGAATCACTACATGCTTCTTAAACGGGCTTTCTCTTCCGCCAACAGGACACAGAATACATTACATTCATGATATTACAGCTCTCTGAAAAATTTAAATATTAACATGTATACTTGATATCATTTCATAATGATAGGATCTAAAGCATGTATTAAACATGGGGACACAGTAGCACAGTTTTGGCAATGAGCTGGCGCCCTGTCCAGAGATTGTTCCTGCCTCACATAAGATGATTGCTGCGCTGTGCGCGACCTTCGATAAAATAATTTATTGCAGCAGTACTGTCTCTTTCAAACGTACTAACCTCCTTTTCTTTCTCCAAGTAACCAATCGCCACACGATCAGCTCTGTAATAGATGCCAAGCCATCTGTAAGCTTAGAACGCAGATTCTTTAAAACTATTATGGAACATTGAAATATCTTTGTAGTACATGTTTAATTATTCCATCCATCTATCAATCCAGGGTCACGCCAATCCCAGAATGGGGCACCAGCTTGTTGCTACTGCTGTCCACTGTGTCCTCACATGTTTAATTAACTGGCAATATACATTATTTAAATGAAGTTTAAAATGTATCTGCAAAATGTAATAAACATACTTTACTGCATTTCATCTTAAAAATGATGTCAAGAGCTCCAAGAACATAGCGCTTGGAAATGTGAATCAACTTAGAAGCCAGCTGTCATCATATGTAAATACACGCTTTATAAGTGGCTCAGGTTGTGCAATATTATAACTGTAGAGATTAGAAGTTATAAGAGATTATAAATTTACAGTGAGGTGATTCTACTTATAAGTACAAACAGTTCTACCAGGAACACTTGATGGACTAATTGAGTGTGTTTAGAGCTCTTGGGATGAAACTGTTTCTGAAGCGTGTTGTCCCTACAGGAAAGGCTATGAAGTGTTTGCAGTACTGTATGGAAGAATTTTAAATAGACTGTGTGCATGGCTGAGGCAGTGTGTGCAAAATGCTGTATCCTGATAATCCTCTTTCTGATCAGCTGCTGTAGAGCTCTGATTCCACACTCAGATACAGTGGGTTAAATACTCAGTGGTGCACTGAAAGTAACAGTGCTAAAGCAGCTAGAGTATTTGGAAAAGTCTGGCCATTCTGTGCACCATTACATTGTTACAGCATGATTACAATCAGATGCCTTAAATTTATAAACAAAATGTGATTATTTTCAGTGTATTTGATAAAGCCGCGTCAGGGATGTGAATCTAAAAAATAAAGACAAACCACACAGGAACAGTAGCACTACTTTGGTGCTGGGTGCCCCCAGTTTGTAAAACCGAGCTGAGAACTTGCGTACGTCAGGGATTGAGCTGGCATGAAAATGTGCCTGGCTTTACGCCAAGTTTAGTTTTTATACATTGCAATGTGAGCGTGGAAACGGACATACTCAACATTTTTGTGCGTATGCGCCATTTATACATGAGGCCCCAGGACTGTGATATTTCCTAAAAGTAGTACTCTACAAAGATGTGAGATGCATGAACCTCACATCTTTATCTTATGACTTGTGTACAAAAGCTCAAGAATAAACAGTATTTAAACTTGTTTGAACTAAGTTGGTTGTATATGCACTGGGTTTAAAATGCATTGTTGAATTGACTTTCAATTTGTACTTTCAAATTATACGCAACTGATGTTGTTAAGGCTATGAAGGATTTCTTTTACTTAAGAGGACCAACATATTAGCTGAAAATTTTGGAATTCTGGAAAAAGTGGAAGTGATGAAAACATATGCATGTAAATCCAGGACAGGCCAAGGTTAAAGAGTGTCATACATGAGAATATCCAGAAAGGGAACAGAGTGACAACAGAGGTAAATGCACACAAAGCCAAAATGTTCAGTGCATCAGAGAGCAGAACATAGCAAATTTTTTTCATGTGAGTCCATTAATGCACACAAGCTGAATATTTATTATATCTAGTTATAAATGACGTATGAGTATCAGGTTGGACATTGAAGAGGAAAAGTCTGTGGTTATAAAGCTTATGGAGCCGTTTCCGGACAAAAGCAGAACTATAACAACAGAGAGCTTCTTCACAGTGCTTTCGCTGGCTAATAGACTGCTTTCGGACTCAGCGCCTTCCCTCAGCTGCAAGATAGTGACTCACGTGTCACAATATATATAGATGAAAGACAATAACAAACAATATAAAACTATGAAAGCTTAGTTTAACTTTTTTTCTCCTGTAGAAAGTGGCATATAAATTGTGAATTCTCTCATTTCGCTATGTATCATAGTTCGCTTGCAGTACCGATTTATTTGCGTGAATCTGAGAAACACGCATTGGGCCAAGGGGAGAGGGGCCTTCCTCGCTCACTCACCAGCTTCAGGGTGTGTTCCTTAATGTGTGTCCGCTTAGCTAGCAAATTACAGGACAATTGAATTCAACTTTGTTTGATATTTAAAATAAAGTGTTACATAGGTCTTAATGAGTTTGAGTCCGGATATTCTCTTAAGTGTATACCACATTGAAAAGATAAATTGCAATTCAGATTGTGGATTCTGATTTTGTGTTAAAAGGATCGTGATATGATTTTTTTGGAAAGATCACCCACCCCTAATTTGAATAATCGAGTTTTCAAATTTATGTAGCTTTGGCGAGCTACATGGAAAAGGGTTGCGAGCTACTGATAGCTTGCGAGCAACATGTTGGAGACCCCTGTTCTACACAGAGTGCTCTCTCTCTGTCTCTGTTTGCTTGCATATGAGATACTGCTCTTCACTTTCTTATTGGATTTAGAATAAGAAAATCATAATACTTATCCTTGCATATCCTTCACAAGGTTATTACTCTATTGTGACACAACTACCATAATAAATCAGCTGGCTTTGTCCTAACTATTAAATTACAATCCATAGTTCTCAGAAACAAAGTAATACCATTTATGCTTTGTTCCTTACCTGGCTGATTTTCTCCAGATATGGTGCTTTCATTCTTTGTTCATGAGCTTTTCTCCTCCTTTTCCTGTGCTCCAATATCTGGTGATGAGTGGTAGTGCAGTTTCTCTTCTCTGGTAGCTAGTTATACCTGCTAGGTTGGCTGGTGATCAGTCAGACACATCATTAGCAAGGTGAAAATGTGGTTTACATATAGTCTCTCTTGCAAGAGCTGTTCCTTAGCAAGGCTGGACTAATGGCAACCCTTCCGGTCCAGCACAGTTACCTTGTGGAGTAGAGGGATTGCTTCAGTCTCTGTTGTGGCTACACCCTATCAGTTATGGGTTCTTCCTATGAAGTTAGTTATGGTGTGGTTGATGTTTTTAAATGAAAGAACAGAGGTCTTGCTATTTGCTTTTTGGTTGCACATAAGTACATCCTTTTGCTTAACCACTGGTGTAAATTTCTGTCCTCCAGAGTATTCAGTTACTAGGTTACTGGCCTTAGTCCAGGACATGGGTGACCAGCCACAAAAGACATCCCTGCGATGTTATAAGGTCTAGATATTGATCATCTTATCAGATAAAGCTGAATTCTGGCGCGGAATCTCACCACACAGACTGAGACTTTGTAGCTGGCAATAAGTGTCTGGCCCTGACTTTTAACCCAGGTTCTGTGTTCTAGCCATAGAACAGAATGGATAATGTCAATCTGTCCTACAACACACGCATCCACACTTAAAAATAAAGCAATTAACTCCTTCCTTGAGCATTATAAAATGGGACTTGGAAAGCTAATCACTTGTGGCAAATGTTAGGTAATAACATAAGTGAAAGGCAAACTTTATTACAGCAACTTGACCATTATGGATACTAGGTGAATATGGCACTCTGGTGGTAGATTTCTGATTTCTGTCAGTGAAATGCTGAGTCATTATATATCTGCAAATAATGCAGCTGTGAGTTTGGTTTAGTGTAAGGTAAATGTTGATTGAATCTGTGCATGATGTCATATTTGCCTTCATTCAGATCTAGGTGACCTTTTGTTTTTCTTGCTTGCATTTTATACTTTTAAGGTTAGGAAAATCATTTAACTTACCTGTTACAGCATAAACATCTAGAAAATGAGATGAGGATGCACTGATAGTCTTCTGTTTGTGCTCAGGCATCTGGTAAGACTTCATAAAACAGAAATAGCTTGCTTGGTTTGGTTTCGTCCGATGCGAGAGATGGACATCTGAAGTGGAGCTCCGCTAGCAGCGGTGTTATTTTTCATATTATTTGCTTATCCTGAGATATCCTGTATCTATTCAACCCAAGGAAACTGCTACAGTATATATGTAAGCATATATAAACATGGCCAGCAAGAAAAGGGGTCCGAAAGAATCGAAAACTAAAGCTGCACCCAAGCTAAGATCAGCAACCCCTAGCTCAAGATACGGCCTTTCAGAGAGAGACCTGGATCAGCTGTGCGAAAGTACAGATTCTTCGGGACCAAGGTCCGCTACACCGTCACCGTCTGAGAGTGAAAAGGGGAGCGAATGTACGATCGTGAGTGCAGATCCGGATAGCTCGCTGATCGGAGAAGAACACCTGAAACTGGAAAAGGCCTTACAGTCTGCGATCTTAATTACTCCACGCGAGCCGGGAATAGCGGGGACACCGGCTACAGTAGAGCCTGACGCTTCACCTACGGTACAAGAAAGCACAATTGAAATGTCTAAACTGGAGGTGATGCTCGCTGAGCTCATGCAAGATATAAAGAGAACTGAGAAGGCAAATGAGAAAGCAAGGGCAAAGGCACATGAGAGACTGAAACAGGAATGGCAACAAGCAAACGAAACGCAGTGGCAGGAGTTGTAACAAGCAAACGAAACGCAACGGCTGATGCTGCAACAGGCAATGGAAAGGCTGCAACAAGAAATTCAAGAGGAGATGCGACAGGTGCTGGGTAAAATTGAAACGCTTACTGATCAATTGGAGGATCTCAAGGAGACATTCACGACTAGGATTGAATTAGCTGAAAATTTAGCTACCAGTGCTGAAGAAAAAGCAGAAAATGTCAGCTCTGAATGCAAAAAACTTGGAGACAGACTGGCTGCTTTGGAAGATGGAAGTAGAAGGTATAATGTCAGAATTGAAGGTCTGCCTGAGAATCAAGAAAGTTCAAACCCTGTGAAATTCGCAGCTGAACTTTTTTGTAAAATAATCGGGGACGACTTCAAAGCAGAATCTGAGATAGCAGCGGCTTACCGCATACGCGGATCAAACACCGTTAGACCCAGACCCAGATCTTTTATAGTTTGTTTTGAATGATTATCATTTAAGCTAGAGGTGATGGCACTCCTCAGAAACAAGGAAGATATTATATATGAAAATAACCACATTCGTATCTTCCCAGACTTCTCTCCAGCAACAGCTACTAAACACGCAGGCTTCTACAACATTAAACAGCGGTTACGGCAAGACAGCGTCAAATACAGCCTCTTGTATCCGGCAAAACTTAAAGTGGAATGGCAGGGTCAATTCTATGTCTTCGCTAGCAAGGAAGAAGCAGAAAAGGAACTAAGAAAGCTGATCCCGGGACTATTCTGATACATAATAGTGAGTCATGGCAGTTAATGATAAAGCAAGGATTAATAATCTACTGTCTGATCTATTCGTTTTAAAATACGGGTGTTTATCAGCATATATTCTCATATATTCTAATTATTACTTAGTATTACTAGGGCACTATCTGTTTATGTTTTATTGTGCTTAATTACTTTTTCTTTTTTTTTTTTCTTCTAATTATTTCATCTCTACCCTAAATGAGACTGTTCAATATCATACCCTTGGTTTATTGTCATTGTTATTGCTGCATTAAGCCTTGTTATGCTTATTCTGGACACATTTTTAACACCATCACCCGGGTTTATTATCTGGGTGTACCATCTTAATGCTTAAAATTGCTGAAGACTATATATATATTTTAAGTGCAAAATTCTTTTTTTTTTTTTTTTTTTTTAAAGACTATATTGGTAATAGATATCTCTATCTTTTAACCCTAAAGCGCCGCTGCATTGGGGCTTGTTTTGCTTTGGATGTGCTCTGTCCCTGGGTATGTCAGAGGACTGGGACTGTGTGAAGTGGGTTTTAGCCTCACTTTGGGAGGCAAAAAGGGAGGGTGGGGGTTTAAGTGGGGAAGAGAAAGAGAGCAGGCTTGATCTATACCTAATGTATCCTGTTAATCTTTATAATTATAACTACCAACGTAATAATAAGCTGCATGGCAACAACTCTAGGGGAAATAGGAAATTAAGGCCGAAGCTGTCTCACTTCCAGTTAAGACTATAAAATGACATCAAAAACTCAGAATCAGTGTCTCCATGATGGGACAGTTAACTTCGTAAGCTGGAATGTTAAAGGCCTGAATCACGAATTAAAGAGAAAGAAAGTACTCTCTCACCTAACAGGTCTAAATGCTAAAATAGTATTTTTACAGGAGACCCACTTACTAAGCAAGGATCAGTTCCGGCTGGAAAAAAACTGGACTGACCAAATGTTCGATTCTAGTTTTACGAAGAAAACTAGAGGTGTGGGAATTCTCATACATAGAACAGTACCATTTGTAGCATCAGATGTAGTATTGGATCCTGAAAGGAGATATGTAATGGTCATGGGAGACTTATCTAACTGTAAAATGATTTTGATAAATGTTTATGCACCTAATGTTGATGATAAGGAATTTATACAAAATTTATTTGCATCCATTCCCAATCTGAACATTCATAAAGTTATAATGGCTGGGGACTTTAATTGTGTTCTAAATTCACTTTTAGATAGGACTTCCTCCACAGGGGGAATGGCATCTAACACCGCAAAGATAATTACAAAGTTTATAACTGATCACAACTTATCAGACCCCTGGAGGTTTTTAAACCCAAATTCAAGAACATATTCTTTCTAGTCACCAGTACATCATTGCTACTCAAGGACTGATTACTTCTTTATAGACAATAACTTCTTGCCTATGATTAAATCTTGCAACTACGATGCTATTGTTATTTCTGACCATGCACCTATGATCTTGGAGCTAAAATTACTAAGCCCCATACACTCACCCCGCAGATGGCGCCTCAACCCGCTTCTATTACCTGACAAGAAATGTACGGAATTTATATCCAAACAAATCAAATTCTTTCTAGAGACAAATACATCACCCAAGATCTCTGCAGGAATACTCTGGGAAACTCTTAAGGCCTTCTTAAGAGGACAGATTATCTCATATCTTTCCCACAGAAATAAATCTGAAGTGAAGAAAGTAGCAGAGATAAAAAGCGAAATTACTAAAATAGATAAAGAACACGCCAGACTACCAAGCGAGACTCTACATAGGAGGAGGCAGGCTGTACATTCGGAATTAAACCTCTTGACAACTAAAGAAACTGAACAACTAATCTATAAATCCAGGCATCATTATTATGAACATGGAAAGAAAGCTAATAAGCTTTTAGCTCAACAAATTCACAAGCAAGAAGTGTGCAATGCAATCTCAGTAATCACCAACACGAATGGAGATAAAATCGTCGAAAACAAAAATATAATGCACACTTTCAGAGACTACTATAAATCCCTATATACTACTGAGTTTAAAGAAGACAAAACACAATCTAATGCATTTCTGGATACATTACAGATACCACAAATAGACGCTTTTAGTGCGGAGGAACTTGATAAACCTCTGGCGTTATCAGAATTACTAGATGCTATAAAGTCACTCCAAGGCGGGAAAGCAGTAGGCCCTGATGGCTACCCTGCAGAATTTTACAAGAAATTCTCCGCTCAGCTAGCTCCCCTCCTATTAGCAACATTTACAGAAGCCAGAGATAACCAAGCTCTTCCTCATACCTTTCGCCAAGCACAAATCACTGTTTTTCCAAAACACAATAAGGACTTATTACAATGTGCATCATACAGACCAATCTCACTTCTGAATAACGATTTTAAAATACTCTCTAAAATCATAGCTAGAAGGATGGAGAAAGTGCTCCCCTCGGTAATATCACAAGACCAAACTGGATTTATTAGGGGCCAACACATCTTCAAATCTTCGACGCCTGTTTAATGTAATATACTCACCAACTAAATCAAACACCCCAGAAATATTATTATCATTGGATGCAAAAAAAGCATTCGACATGATTGAATGGAAATACCTTTTTACTACATTGGAGAAGTTTGGGTTTGGCCCGAACATTTGTGCATGGATTAAATTACTGTATACTAACCCAGAAGCTTCAATTTGCATCAACAACATTTGCTCAGACTACTTTAAACTAGAACGTGGCACTAGACAAGGATGCCCCTTATCACCACTGCTGTTTGCGATTGCCATTGAACCACTGGCAATACATTGTCGAAATACTGATCAGATAAAGGGGATTAGTAGAGAAGGACTGGAAATGAAAATCTCATTATATGCAGATGATATGGTATTGTATATATCGGACCCAGAAAATTCTATGCCTGCAGTCTTAACAGCACTCACAGAATTTCAAAAGATTTCTGGTCTCAGAATTAATCTGAATAAAAGTGTACTCTTTCCAGTGAATTCTCAAGCATATAATATTAGATTAGATACCCTACCTTTTGTCATTGCAGAACAGTTTAAATACCTAGGGGTAAACATCACAAGTAAACATAAAGCTCTATATCAACAAAATTTCACTGTCTGCATGGAAAAAATTAAACAAGACTTGCATAGATGGTCAACCCTTCATCTCACACTAGCTGGAAGAATTAACATTGTTAAGATGAATATTCTTCCTAAGATCCTTATTTTATTTCAAAACATTCCAATAAACATTAATAAATCATTTTTTAGGCAATTAGATTCAACAATAACCTCATTTATTTGGAATTCAAAACATCCACGCATCAAAAGAGCGACCCTACAAAGACAAAAGGCAGAAGGCGGCATGGCTCTACCTAACTTCCAGTTTTATTACTGGGTAGCAAATATACAGGCGATAAGAACCTGGACACAAATAGAAGAACATACACAGGCATGGACCGCAATAGAAGTAAAATCCTGCAGTACTTCTTTGTATTCCTTGCTCTGTGCTCCAATAAATACATGTTATCGGTAATATACAAATAACCCAATTGTGCTCCATTCACTTAGAATCTGGAACCAATGTAGAAAGCATTTTAAGATGGAGAAGCTTCTATTTGTGGCACCTCTGCAAGAGAACCACCTCTTTCAACCTTCACAAACATATGCAGTTTTTAATATCTGGAAAAAATTTGGAATTAACTTGCTGAGAGATCTTTATATAGACAACATCTTTGTATCCTATGAACAATTACATTCCAAATTTAACATTCCAGCTACACATTTCTTTCACTATCTTCAAGTCAGGAACTTTGTTAAACAGAACCTTCCAGATTTTCCTCATCTTGCACCCTCATCCATGCTGGAAAAAATATTGCTCAATCTCAAGGACTTAGACTCCATCTCTACAATTTATAAAATCATTTTACAATCCCTCCCTTTCAAAGATCCAAGAGGACACTGGGAAAAAGATCTCTCAATTAATATATCAGAAAAGGAGTGGAAAGTAGCAATGCAGAGAATGCACTTGAGCTCCATATGCGCAAAGCATACAATTATACAATTCAAAATTATATATCGAGCACATCTGTCTCAACTAAAACTCTCCAAAATGTTTCCAGGGCATGATCCAACCTGCAAACGTTGCAACCAAGTCCCAGCCTCACTGGGTCACATGTTTTGGTCCTGCACCAAATTAACATCATTCTGGACAAAAATTTTTAATTACCTTTCAGACAGCCTTGGACTCACAATCCCTCCTAACCCATTAACAGCTGTGTTTGGGGTTCTTCCAGAGGGGCTTAAAGTGAAGAAAGACAAACAAATTGTGATTGCATTCACTACACTTTTGGCACGCAGACTTATTCTGATAAACTGGAAGAACCCAAACTCTCCTCTTTTAAGTCAGTGGGAAACCGATGTGTTATATTATTTGAAATTGGAAAAAATCAAATACTCAGTTAGAGGATCCGTACAGACTTTTTTCAAAACATGGCAGGATCTAATCAGTAATATTTTAAAATAAGGTCATGAAGCACAGAGAATTTATTAATTTAGGTATGTTTACAAGCCTTAAATTTTACGCCGTTTGGCTTGCTCTCTCTCTCCGGGGTGGGGATCGATCTGTTCTTAACTCAATTTTTCTTTTTGTAAAAACTTGATTGCTTTGTATGGATTGCAATAAAATTAATAAAAAAAAAAAAAAAGAAATAACTTGCTTATGCAGTGGTTCTCATGCACGCCAAGCTGGGTCTGCTGACAGAGGATTTCTGCCCATCCATGCAAGCACAAGTGCAAGCACAAGAAGTCTGTTGATTTTTCATTAACTTATATTAGTATCATTAGACAGGAGTCCCCATGGACTATGATGTTTGCTGATGACATTGTGGTCTGTAGCGATAGTAGGGAGTAGGTTGAGGAGACCCTGGATAGGTGGAGGTATGTTCTAGAGAGGAGAGGAATGAAGCTCAGTAGGAACAAGACAGAATACATGTGTGTAAATGAGAGGGAGGTGAGTGAAATGGTGAGGATGCAAGGAGAAGAGATGGCAAAGGTGGATGAGTTTAAATACTTGGGATCAACAGTACAGAGTAATGGGGATCGTGGAAGAGAGGTGAAAAAG
Source organism: Polypterus bichir lapradei (assembly GCA_026402145.1). Lineage (NCBI taxonomy): Eukaryota > Metazoa > Chordata > Cladistia > Polypteriformes > Polypteridae > Polypterus > Polypterus bichir. The sequence continues at coordinate 24,075,121 of JANRMT010062837.1, read as the reverse complement.
AGAGTGTAGGCAGGGTGGAATGAGTGGAGAAGAGTGCCAGGAGTGATTTGTGACAGATGGGTATCAGCAAGAGTGAAAGAGAAGGTGTACAGGACTGTAGTGAGACCATCTATGTTATATGGGTTGGAGATGGTGGCACTGACCGGAAAGAAGGAGACAGAGCTGGAGGTGGCAGAGTTAAAGATGTTAAGATTTGCACTGGGTGTGACGAGGATAAATAGGATTTGAAATGAGTACATTAGAGGGTCAGCTCAAGTCAGACGGTTGGGAGACAAAGTCAGAGAGGCGAGATTACGTTGGTTTGGACATGTGCAGAGGAGAGATGCTGAGTATATTGGGAGAAGGATGTTAAGGATAGAGCTGCCAGGTTAGTGGAAAAGAGGAAGGCCTAAGAGGAGGTTTATGGCTGTGGTGATAGAGGACATGCAGGTGATGGGTGTAACAGAGCAAGATGCAGAGGATAGAAATATATGGAAAAAGATCATCCACTGTGGCAACCCCTAGCAAGACCATCCAAAAGAAGAAGAAGTATCTGTTTGCCAACACTAGCTGCTATTGAAGGTGAAAAAGAGGCAGTTGTCCAAAACATACAGGTTGGTGTAACTACTGTCGAAGTAAAATTGAAACAGTAAACTAGTTTATATTTGAAGTCACGCATAGAATGTTCCTCTGTTTTAAGATAGACAAGTTCACAGTAAGGAGACCTGGGTTCGCTTCTCGGGTCCTCCCTGTGTGGAGTTTGCATGTTCTCCCCATGTCTGCATGGGTTTCCTCCAGGTGCTCCGTTTTCCTCCCACAGTCAAAAGACATGCAGGTTAGGTGCATTGGCGATTCTAAAATTGTCCCTAGTGTGTGCTTGGTGTGTGGGTGTGTGTGTGTGTGTGTGTGTGTGTGTGTCCTGTGGTGGGCTGGCGCCCTGCCCTGGATTTGTTCCTGCCTTGTGCCCTGTGTTGACGGGGATTGGCTCCAGCAGACCCCTGTGACCCTGTGTTAGGATATAGCGGGTTGGATAATGGATGGATGGATTGAAGATTCAATAGTTTTCAATGTGAAAATATGACATTTCAAAACTTTGTACAATGCAATTTATTTGAGATATTTCAATTGCAATTGAATTTTCTTTAAAAAATTTCTATGAAAAATAAGTGTGGCAAATTTCATTTAAAATCAGTCCATGGGGGGCAAAGTTGTTAAATGCGGACAGACATGGCTATCACAGCAGGTCACATTATATGTGAACACATCAAAAAGGGTACAGAGTAGGAAATTCTGCTTGCCAGGTATTGAGAGATATGGTCCAGATGGGTCTGAGACAAGAAATAGAATAGAAGTGAAAAGCACTCCAAGGTGAATAGGGCAGAAAATGCAAACTTGAACAGAGACTTTACTGTAGTTGCTGACATGGGATTTTATTCTTTGTTTCCTCTATAAAAAGTCAGCAGTTCTACTAATTTAATTTCATTATTTTTAAAAAATTAATCAAAGTCATCAGAAATGTTAACATTTTTCACAATTCCTGCCAACTCTACTAGCTATTGATAGTGCTTATGTTGTGTTCTAGCCCCCTGCTGTATCAGAGACTACATTTAGAACAAAATATATGCACTCAGTCAGCTTCTCACAGGAACTTAAAAATAGCCACTGTTTTAGCTAAAATCCATGTTTTAAAATGTGATATTTTAGTATTGAGTGACAGTTGTTACACTGCTAATCCATAATTGTCTTGTTCAACAAAGAATTATACATAAATACAAATGTAAAATAAATTGCTTTTGCTAAATTATCAATTAAAATAAAAGACCTGTAAAGGTAATATTGGAAACACTTGCTACATGCTGTATAATTCTGAATACATACATAAAAATGTTTTCAAAACAGATATCAATATGGGCTGTGGTTACTTTTTCACTTCTCAGAACAATTTGAAAACATCATTCTTTAACAATAGCCATCTACAAAATATATTGCATTTTTCAACTAAGTAATACAAAGTGGTACCAGCTGTGATTGTTCTTAACACTGGTTAGTTATATCAAATTAATATAACAAATTCAAGGTCCTATTGCTGGCTATCACCAGTTAGTTAAATTATTTTTACTTGAATTGTTAAAATTAATACTTGATCAGTTAGCTTGATGAGAAAGGAAAATGCTTTGGAATTTAGTTTTTATAAGGACAGAGTAAAATATTGACTTTAAGTATTCAAAACTATCATTAGGTATAATGCATATCTCTTAAATATACAAGTCACTGTGATGAATAGTTTTAGAAAGAAAAAAAAGGAATAGTAGTAGTGCAGAGATATCTATAGGCAGAACTAATACCCAGAGGGGAAACTTTCAAACCAATGGAAGAGAGGATTTACAGAACAAAAGAGAGTTCTGTGTAAAGACTTCACCCATTTTGGATTTTCTATATGATTCAGTTCCTTATTTTCTGTATAATTTACATCCAAATCATAATACTGTAACAGTATTAAAAGACCCACGAGATGAAAGAGATTGGCCACGGACCGTCTTGTGGGGACCTTAAACATGAGACTTTGTGCCAGGAGATTGACCCAGGACCATCTCATGGGGACGTAGAACATGAGGTTCTTGCAAGACACACCCTACTGAACGAATATCAAATAAGACCATGGGTAGCAAAACACTCAGTCATGTAAAGGCTTTGAGCATACACAGATCCAGGGCTCTCAGCGCATATAAAGCATATAAGGACAATACGTTATAGATGAAACGTCGACGACTAAGCGAAGAAGAAACAACAGCGCGGAGAAAAGGGACCCAAAAGCTTTGGAGAGAAAAAAATGCAAAAAAGAAAAAGAATAATCTAGGTGCAAATTCAGAAAATAAAGAAAGTAATAATCAGCCTAGAACAAGTGGAACTGAAAAAAAGCACGTCCAATCGGGCTCAGAATTAAAAGACAAAGAGTAAAAGACAAAGTAGAACTTCATAAAGACGTTCAAAAACATTGGCGCTATACACATGCAGAGCAGCTTAGAGATTATGAAAGCAGTGGAATTCGAAAGGCTCAAAAAAAAGTTGGTGCAATACAAATGCCTAACTTGCTCCCAGCTCTTAAAACAACGACAAGCAACAAACAAAACATGCAGCTCGCCAGCAGCAGAAACCCAGCAGATGATCCGACCGCTGCTCCTTGCGTGCGTTCAGTCACCCTAACCTCCCCTTCACAACACAAGCGGCAGAGACGCGAAGTGGCAAAAGGACAGCTGCTGTACAGGCTTTTAAATGATCGACGGGCAGCGCAACAGCAGTAGAAAGACAGGAGATGATCCGACAGCTTCTCTTTAGCATTTGTTCAGCCGCACCCCCTAATGACAATGTGAGCCGTGTTATACGTCCTGCAAGAAAGAGATTTAACCACGCCTGGGGCCGGAAATAAAGGACAAGCGTTGTTTTTACAACATCACATGAAACAAGGCAGTGAGACATCATTTAAAACAAGTCCACGGACATCTAACCTAGCAGTTGTCGGATTTCTGTTGGCAGACACGCTTCTTGTGCTCCCAGTTCTTAAAACAATGGCAAGCGACAAGCTAAATACGCAGCTCGCCAGCAGCAGAAAGCCAGCAGATGATCCGACCGCTTCTCCTTAGTGTGCGTTCAGCAACACCCCCTTCACAACGTGAGCAGCGTTATACGTCCTGTGAGAAAGAGATGTAACCACGCCAGGGGCCAGAAATAAAGTTTTTACAAAAGTTTTAAAGTAATAGTGAAAAATAATGCATATGTAACAATTCCCATGAAATTAACAATCTCTTTAAATTGTATATCTGGTAAACCAAACCCAGGTAAGAGAGCGGACGGTGTGTGTCGGAGCCCCGTGGATACTTGGCTACAAGCGGGGCCAACAAATGTTCGCTCTAATGGACTCCCACTGGAGCCGATGCAGGAAGCTCACACGCTCGATGGCTCCTGGCCAGTGGCTCAGGATGAGATAAGTAAGTAACCTGCTTCTGACTGTACGGGAATTGGAGTCCGTCCTCCAACCTTTACTGTCTCTCTTACAGGCAATTGACCTGCTGAAGCAGGCAGTCAAGAGGATGGAGAGGACGGCTGAGGCGCCGCTAAAGGCAGCATGTCAGTGGCTGACGCAACGCGGAGCAGGACTCTTCAATCTACTTGACCAGGCAGTACAGGTGAGTGGTTCCTGTACCTTAAGTAATAAAGGAAACCTGTGCGAAGTGTATCCGGAAGTAATCCCTGATGGAATTCAAGTAGCCAGGTCAACCAGTCAACCGCATTGTGATGACCGATCACGTGGTGGGGGTGAAAACAGCTGAGGCGCAAGAGAGGGGTCGGCTGGTATGCACCAACACCCAAAGCACCACGCCCCAACTTCTGGCCACAGTCTCACATAAGTCGGCAGGGAGGCAGACAGCATGAGGTCTCCTCTTCTCTCATAGACAGACTCAGATTGTCACTGCACCCCAGATTATAAGGAGGACCCGGAAAGGGAAGAACTGGTCTCTAAACACTGCAGCATGTGAGCCTGTGTGCTCACGTGTGACAGAAGGCCCCTCTCTGCGGGGGCCCCTCTCAGCTGGTGGTCTGACCCCAGCTGAGTGCAAAGTAGAGCGAGTGTCCCCACAGTGTTTTAGTGTCTGGAGGGTACAAACGCGGGTTGGGTAGCGGCGCTGTTACAAGTGCCAACAAGTTGGCTACGGGTGGAGAGGCTGCCGGGAGAAGGTCTCAGGAGCCTAGAGTAGGCATCAGCGCAGCACCTCCCTGTCCCCCTTGTGTTTATATTTTGCAGGACAGAACCGTGGGCTGGACGAAAGCAGCTTCCCATCCAACAGAAGAACAGCCCTTGCGGAACAAGTCACTTCGCCCGACAAGGTTCAGCTGTGGGAAGGGCAGTGTGATGGACAGCCATGGCCACTACCTAGCCTGGACACCAGCAGGGTGGAAGGACAGGCGAAATGGGCATTGATGAGGCAATACCTACCCTGGGACACTAGATAAGCAGCCCTCCTGGGTGGCTGTGGCACCACGGATTCCCACAGGGCATGTCGGAAACTGGAGTTTGGTGAAGGCCTGTTGGGTTCTGTGGGGGCCACCAGGGAGAGCTGCAGAGCCCTGTAGAGGAGCTCCAGCGAACCTGGGAATGATTACAGGTAATAGTGATGAGCCACCTGGAACACTCCCAGGACCTGAATAAGAGGAGCTGCCTCACTCCATGGAGGGCCAGAGTCGGGAGGAAGGAGACAAAGCCTGAGGAGGAGTGGAGGCGGATGGACTGGCGGCAAGGAAGGAAATGGACTGTATATTGGTGAGCTGTTGGTAGTTTGTGCACTTTTAATTGTAAATAAACACAGGTGTTGAGTGAACCTGTGTCCTGCCTGTCTGTGTCCAGGGGTTAGGGTGGCAGTACCCTCCCCAATGGCCTACAATATATATATAGTTGCCTCCATTTGGTCTACTCAGTTATTCCTGATGTACATAGATTCTACTAGCACAAACAATGTTACAGTAGAATAACCAAGCCTAATTGAACAAACACCACCAAACTGACATACTCACTTATTTTATGTCAATTGTTTTGCAAAATCCAATGTCCCTGTAATAACCCCTTAAACTACATAATTGGTTTCACCATCTTTAGCTGCAATAATTGAAACCAATTTGAGTAATTAATAAGTCAATCTTTAGTGGAAATTCTGGTATGGTGAATTGGTTTACTTGGTGTTATTAAACACATAACATTAGAAGTGGCTGTGAAATCTAAGTGGCATTGCTGTTGTTTCTTGTGAAGCTGCAACCCCTTGTGAAGGTAACAAACCACTTCTTACCTCTAGCACCTGTAGAGTCAATGTGTTACTTATAATATTTATAATGGTATCCAAATCAAAAGTGAAGAAAAGAACAAAAAAAAAAATCTCTTCCACCTCCTTCGTCCAGCTACAAAACGAATCACAAAGTACAGGCACAAGGAAGCACGCTCACTTGTGCGCTAGTATCACATAGAAAACGGTAGCCGGACTGGGCATCTGTTATCCAGAGTAGGTGGTCTGTAGGGTCTGATGAGATAGTGTTGACCGATTCAAGTGGGTTAAACTTACAAGGAAGGTGGCATGTCTTCTTGTTCTTGCCAAATTGGGCATAATAACAACACAGGTCAGTTGTCGATATGGCGGCAGGAGGAGGAAGAGCAGTGCGAGACACAGGCATGCTAATGTGACTGATGAGGGGTACAGGTGGAAGATAGCTCTGCAAAGCAGAGTGCAGGCTATTGGTCATTTTGGCTAACTCTCAATAGTCAATGACTATAATGGAGATCAAGAGGAGGAAGATAGTGAGGGCAGAGCCAAGGATCAAATGGTGGAAGTTGAAAAAGGAAGACTGCAAGGTTGAGTTTAGGGAGGGGGTGAGCCAGGCACTGGGTAACAGTGAAGAGTTACCAGACAGCTGGGAAACTGCAGCAAATGTAGTAAGGGTGACAGCAAGAAGGGTGCTTGGCGTGACATCTGGAAAGAGGAAGGAGGAAAAGGAAACCAGGTGGTGGAATGAGGAATACAGGAGAGTATACAGAGGAAGCGGATGGCAAAGAAGAAGTGGGATAGTCAGATGAATGCAGAAAGTAGACATGAGTACAAGGAGATAAGGCACAAGGTGAAGAGAGAGGTGGCGAAGGATAAAGAAAAGGCATATGATGAGTTGTATGAGAGGTTGGACACTAAGGAGGGAGAAAAGGACCTACACCGATTGGCTAGACAGAGGGACCGAGCTGGGAAAGATGTGCAGTAGGTTAGGGTGATAAAGGATAAAGATGGAAACGTACTCACAAGTGAGGAGAGTGTGTTGAGCAGATGGAAAGAGTACTTTGAGAGGTGATGAATGAAGAGAACAAGAGAGAGAAGAGGTTGGATGATGTGGAGATAGTGAATCAGGAAGTGCAACGGATTAGCAAGGATGAAGTAAGGACAGCTATGAAGAGGATGAAAAATGGAAAAGCTGTTGGTCAGATGACATACCTATGAAAGCATGGAGGTGTTTAGGAGACTGGGCAGTGGAGTTTATAACCAGATTGTTTAATGGAATCTTGGAAAGTAAGAGGATGCCTGAGGAGTGGAGAAGTGTACTGGTGCCGATATTTAACAATAAGGGGGATGTGCAGGACTGCAGTAACTACAGAGGAATAAAATTGATGAGCCACAGCAAGAAGTTATGGGAAAGAGTAGTGCAAGCTAGGTTAAGAAGTGAGGTGATGATCAGTGAGCAGTAGTATGGTTTCTCTGAGAATGTTGATGGAGAAGTTTAGAGAAGGCAAGAAGGAGTTGCATTGCTTCTTTGTGGACCTGAAGAAAGCATATTGCAGGGTGCCTCGAGAGGAGCTGTGGTAATGTATGAGGAAGTCAGGAGTGGCAGAGAAGTATGTAAGAGTTGTACAGGGAAGAGGAAAAGAGGAAGGCCTAAGCGAAGGTTTATGGATGTGGTGAGAGAGGACATGCAGGTGATGGGTGTAACAGAACAAGATGCAGAGGACAGAAAGATATGGAAGAAGATGATCCTCTGTGGCAACCCCTAACGGGAGCAGCCAAAAGAAGAAGAAGATCTACAGCCACTGAACTTGACTTATCACACCTCCTAGAAATTTGGGTGGAGATGACATTAATACTATTCATGAGGATGTTTGTCCAACTCCATCAACTTAAGTCTCAGGTCAATAAGCTCTGCTGACTGGCATGTCTCAACATCTATAAGCAGAGTGAGATCTGAGATCAGACATTGAGACAGTAACTATTTGTAGGATGCTTCATTTGCTATACCTAGCACAATTTTATTATGAATAAGTTTGTCTCTTAATGCTTCATATTTACAAGTAGCAGGTTTTTCCTTTAGCCATGTAAGGAAACTGTCAAATGGCTCCCCTTCTTCCTGTTTGCAACTGCCAAATGCATAACATTCATAAATAATGTTCTTTGGAGGTTTAAAGTATCATGTTTAGTACATTCAGAATGGCTTTTATATTTGTCTGGTCTGCTGCTGAAAGGCTCAGGTTGTGGCTTGTAGACATGTCTACACTCAGCGACCATGATACTCCACAATTCTTTCCATTAAGCTCAACAGCTATAGTATAAGCTTCAAATTCTGACATGAAAATGTCCCAGTTTGCAACTAGGTCTCCACTCATTTTCACTGTTACAGGATCAGAATATGTGTAGCCAAGACCTCAGGTGAGTTAAGGGTACAGATGAAAATTGCTCACTTGAACTGGTGAACCACATTGGAGCAACCTTTATCTGTACCTAAGATTCAAAAGAATAGAATTGCATTCCTGATCTTCTTAATTACATAATCAAACTTCTAAAACCATGTTTTGCATGCAAATAACAATGATAGACAGATATTCAGTTCAATGTGAGTCGTGTTATGAGCTACCAGCTATTCACATTGTCAAAGCATGCTGGTGCTGATGCTCGCTGATGACATCACACATCTGCTACACCAGCCCTCCAGCTAACGTCTCTAACAGCAGTTTCATTGAACCTTATCTGCTGCAGTCTAAAGCCTTTGAAGAAAATCAAGGCCTTTAAAAGCAAGCTACAATTGCTGTAGAAAATTACTCAGCTGCTCATCAGCTCAACATGAATTAGCAACAAGCTAAATAAAGCTAAGCAAAATAAAGACTTTAGTGATGTGGAAGTATTTAAAAAGTGCATTATAGGCATTTTATCAGAGCTTGATAGTGTTATTTCTATTGAGTCTATGAAAAAGGTATCTCTATTAGCTGCAACTGCTGCATGTCATGTTCATGTTTTGGCAGAGAATATGCAAAGTCGGCTGATAGATATTGCCAGTTAGTACATCACATATCTCTAGCATTTGATGAATCGGACAACACAGATGCTGTGCAGCAACACTTTGATAGGGTAGAGTTCAAAGTGGGGAGTGAGAAGAAATTAAGGGTTCCTAAACACCTGCCCCTTTTGCATTCAATGGTGCTTTTGACCCTAGTGTTTGATGGGGAGACCCACTGCTGACACAACTTCTAGGTGCTAAATTCAAGAGCTGAATTTTATTTGTGGCGAGAGGGTCTTCACCCTAATGTAACAACAAATTGGATGGCGGTGGGGTATTTTGGGGATAATTTCAGCATAATGACTATAATGAATATTATCATCATGGACTGCCTTGTTTATCTAGGCTTACTCACTGTCATTTTCCATTGGAAATAAACAATAATTACTGCTTAAAATCAATACTTAAAAACATAACATTTTGAAATTATACTATCATTGCCAAGATTATTCAGAATATTTTTATTTACACAAACTCATTCAAGCTATTTTTGCCACAACACATTTTACAAATAGAATATTAATCAGAAAAACAGTGTCAGGTTTGTGACATATGCTGTTGTGATTTGTGAGTATATGTTGGAGAGATGAGCTAAATCATTCATTTTATTGCAGGCGGATATTTAATGGACAAGTCAAATTCATTCAAATTTAACATGTCACAAATTCCTGGGACGTCAAGCATAACGCCGTGCATAGAATTCACACTAAAACATGGTGTACGGACAAAAGTGGAAATGTGCATATGCATAAAAATATTCAGATGCACAAAACCGTGCGTAAGCCGACTTCCACGCAATTCCACTACATAACTCCCCATCAGCGTGAAAAGTACTGCTCGTGCATGCGCCTGCCACCCCACCCCGTCTCCTCCCAGAATTTTGCATATTTTAATATGCAAATCAATAAAAATAGCCCTTTCTGTTCAGTGTTCTCTTAAAAGACAATGGAAAAACCACATGAAAAAGAGAATTTCAGCTAATGCGAAGTTGAGGCAAGGAAAAACGTACATATTTGTTGGCTTAAGCAGTACTATAAACAACAAAAGACAGTCGATCAAGTGATACAGAGTGCGGAGAAACGCAAAAGTTCAAGTTCACAAAATCACACAGTGCCTGAAATAAAAAAGTAGTCAGATATCAAAGTCGACGTAAAAAGGAGAGTCGTTGCCCACCGTCTGAGTGTCATATGGAAGCGTATTAGGGTACAGAGAAAAGAACAAAAAGAAAAAATGTCCACTTCAATCTTGTAGTTTTTTTTCAGTAAAGTAGAGCGCTGTAAAGTTTATCTTAAAATCAATGTTTAATTTATTTGAGTTTCTCAGATCCCATCATAACTAAAGCAGCACGTTAAATGCTTCATATCGTATGTGTTCTTCTATGTCCTCTATGTGAGTGAATCAGTAGATGCTTCTTAAATGGGCTTTCTCTTACGCTGACAGGACACAGAATACATTTCATTCATGATATTACAGCTCTCTAAACAATTTAAATACTAAGATGTGAAATTAATTAAAGCATGTATTAAACAAGGGGGCACAGTGGCACAGTGGTAACAATGATCTGACCCGAAGTCCAGAGATTGTTCCTGACTCCCGCAAGATACTTGCTAGGACGTGCATGGCCCTCGATGAAATAATTTATTGCAGCAGTACTGTCTCTTTCAAACTCAGTAATAAATGTCAAGTCATCTGTAAGCTTATAATGCCGATTCTTCAAAACTTTTAAGGAACATTGAAATATCTTCGTAGTACATGTTTAATTATTCCATCCACCTGTCCATCCAGGGTTGCACCAGTCCCAGCAAGCATACAGTGCAAGGCAGAACCAATCCCTGAATGGGGCTCCAGCTCATCGCTACCGCTGTGCCACTGTGACCACATGTTTAACTACTAACAGTATACATTATCTAAATGAAGTTAACAACTTATCTGTACAATGTAATATACATACTTTAATGCATTTCATCTTAACAATTATTTGAAGAACTCCAAAAAGATGTCCTTTGGGAATCTAAATCGACTTAGAAGTCAGTCGTCATCATTGGTAAATATGCACTCTATTCTATTGTATTGAATTTCTTTATTGTTATTGTATGTTACAATGAGATTCAATATGTAAATCCTCCATAAGCTTATTTTTCTATAAAATGATAAAATAACAATAATAATAATAATACAAAACAATGAAAAATACACAATATGAAAGTATAAGTACAATATACATGTACATATATAGTGCAGATACTACAAATGGTTTGTAAAGTGGCTCAGGTTGTGCAATATTACAACTGTAGTGCAAGTTTACAGTGAAGTAATTGTATTTATAAGTACAAACAGTTCTACCAGGAGCACTTGATGGGCTGATTGCATGTGTTTATATCTTTTGGGATGAAACTCTTTCTGAACCACGACGCTCCTGCAGGAAAGGCTCTGAAGCGTTTGTAGTGCATTACAAGGAAAGAAAACATGCCAGACGTTTTCTTAATGCAGGCAAAAACTACTGACTTGTATATAGTTTAAGCATGTTGAATTAAAGAACTATTGCCTATTCACTCGTCACCCCACCTCCTCCCATAGTGCAGTGCATGTAAATTGTGTCTTTATAGAGGCAAAGCACTTCCAATCGCTACACAGACCCCCCCCCTAAGAATTCACATGCATGGGCAACTTTAACTTTATTGGGACACGTACTATGCGCCCTGTCCGAATGCGGTTAGGGAGGGTTGTGACCAGACCTGGAGAACTAACATTTCCATAGCCGGTAGGTACAGGTGTGTTAGGGGAAGCAGGGGCCAGATCAACAACAGGTGCCAGAAAAGAGTCGAAAACCTTAGAGGAATCCAAGTGCGTAGGCTTGAGGTGATTCACCAAGACAGTCTGCTGTTTGCCACCGATGTCGAGCACAAACGTTTTGTCTCCGCATTCCAGGACTCGGAAAGGGTCATCATAAGGTGGTTACAGTGGACTGTGATCTGCCTTGTGCTGGACAAACACAAACTTTGCTGATTGCAGGGAACCAGGTGTGAGGAGAGCCGTGCTGGGCAGGAGGTACCGGCTGAAAGGTGATTGCTGTGTCTGGGAGCAGAGATCTGTGTCAGGATCCAGTCCAGGGGACGGAGCTCTGAAGGATAAAATGCCCAGGCACACAAAGAGGCTGGCCAAACACCAGTTCAGTGGATGGCACCTGCAGATCCTCTTTCGGAGCTGTATGTAACCCCAATAACACCCATCGCAGATGGTCGACCCAGCAGTCGTTGGTAAGGGAGGCATTAAGGGCTGACTTTATAGACCAGTGAAATCGCTCATAAAGGCCATTAGCTTGGAGGGTGGAAGGCAGTGGTATGGTGCAGGGTTGTGCCAATGTCTTGTGCCATTGCAGCCCAGGGCTATGAAGTGAACTGTGCACCTCCATTGGATGTGATGTGGGATGGCATGCTGAACCATGTAACCTGTGTTGATAAAAGCTTTTGCTACTTCTGCTGCAGTTGTGGATGTCAAAGGGGACAGCTTCAGGCCATCTGGTGGTCTTGTTAACCACAGTGTGCAGATTTGTAAACCCATAAGAAGGAGGAAGGGGGCCTACCAGGTCCACGTGGTCGAAATGGTGAGCAGAAACTGGGAAAGGTGTCAGTGGGGCTTTATCAAGGCGATGTATTTTAGCCTTCTGATGTGCAAAACAAGCTGCTGCCCAGCTACGAACATCTTTCTTGAGGCCCTGCCAAACAAATTTGATCAACACCAAACGTTGGGATGCCCTTTACACTGGATGTGAGAGGCTGTGTATGGTGTCAAAAATGCATCATCTCCAGTTGCTAGGGACAATTGGGTGTGAGTAACCTGTGCTGGTGTCACACAGGAGCTTAGCAGTTCTGCCGTCCAACTGCAGCTCTGACAACTGCAGGCTGGTTTCTACCAAGTGAAGAGTTTGGAACTCCAGGTTCCAAACAAGTAGTTTTTGGTTGACAAATACAGTGAATGGCCAGCCTTCAAGCAAGAAGCGGAAATGTTGAACAGCCAAAAACAAAATCCATTCGGAAGTGCTATACCTGCATTCACTGGGCCGTAAATGTCTGCTGAAAAACTCCAATGGCTGCCACGCATCATCAGCCTACTGTTCAAAAAGCACCACTGCATGGACCAATACGTCAGTTGTAAGAGCAAATGGAGCATCGGGTCCAGGTGTGCGAGCATAGCCGCATCAGCTAAAGCATGTTTGGTGTTCGTAAATGCCTCATCCAGGTCTTTGGACTATGTGACAGGGTACTTCATGGGCTAACTCTGTAGTGCCTCATATAAAGGTTGAATAATGAGGGCTGCCCGAGAAATGAAGCAGTGGTAGAATTTGATCATGCCCAAAAATACCCGGAGGGAATGTACATTATAGGGTTGTGGAAAATCGGACACAGCAGAGACTTTGGAAGGCAAAGGAATCACACCTTCTTTTGAAATGCAATGTCCCAGAAAATTTATAACATGCACTCCAAATAGACCCTTAGCGAGATTGATAATCAACCCATGCAGGTTCAGGCTCTCAAACAAGGCTTGGAGATGGGTGAGGTGCTCCACTTTGGAGAAGCTGGCAACCAAGATGTCATCTAGGTAGACAGAAAGGAAGTCAGGATCGCTGAGGACAAGGTCCATCAACCTCTGGAATTTTTGCGCAGCATTTGTAAGGCCGAATGGTGTTTGTAGGAATTCAAACAATCGAAATGGGGCGATCACTGCTGTTTTGGGGATGTCTACTGGGTGCAGAGGTAATTGGTGGTAGCCATGGACTAGCTCCACCTTTGAAAAGATTACTTTCCCAGAGAGCCATCCAAGAAATCCTGTATGTGTGGAATTGGGTAGCGGTCTGGGACAGTGTGATTGTTCAGGTGGCTTTAATCCCCACATACTTTGGGCACCATATGGAGGGGCGACACACACAGGCTGTTTGATCGGCACACTATCCCTAGTTGTTCCATATCAACAAATTCTGCCTTCGCAATAGCCAACTTGTCAGGGGCTGGATGACAGCCATGGGCATGGACTGGTGAACCAGAACTAGAAGTGTAATGTTTCACGCCATGCTTGGTTTTTGCTGTGGAAAAAGTGGGTTTTGATAGCTGGGGAAATTTGTTGAGAAGGCAGACAAAGTTGCAAGCTGTGGCCATCATATTGTACAGGGTGGTGGTAGTGATATTGCTGAGTGTGCAGGGAAGGGTGGCGAAGTCCTTTGCATCTACAAGGCAAAGGTTCTTAAGATCAACCAGCAACCCGTTTGCACACAGGAAGTCCGCACCCGTGGCCTGGCCACCTTGGCCAAGACAAATGTCTGAATGAAATGTCTTCCACTGAAAGATAAGGCTGTGGTGGGTTGGCACCCTGCCCAGGATTAGTTCCTGCCTTGTGCCCTGTGTTGGCTGGGATTGGCTCCAGCAGACCCCCGTGACCCTGTGTTCGGATTTAGTGAGTTGGATAATGGATGGATGGATGGATGAAAGATAAGGTGGTGTGCTGCATTCCGTAGGTGGGGATCCTAGTGACATTATCAACCTCCAAAATGGGCCTTTCTCTCCCTGAAGCCACATCAATAGGTAATGCAGGAAGCATGCTCACTTGTGCGCCAGTATCACATAGAAAACTGTGGCCGGACTGGGCATCTGTTATGTAGAGTAGGTGGTCTGTAGGGTCTGATGAGATAGTGTTGACCGACTCAGGTGGGTTAAACTTGCAAGGAGGGCAGCATTTCTTCACGTTTTTGCCAAATTGGGCATGATAACAACACAGGTCAGTTGTCGATATGGCAGCAGGAAGAGGAAGAGCAGTGTGAGACGCAGGCATGCTAATGGGACTGATGAGGGTTGCAGACGAAAGATAGCTCTGCGAAGCAGAGTGCAGGCTGTTGGTTATTTTGGCTAACTCTTGATAGTCAACGACGGACACGTAGGCCAGGGCAGTGCACAATGGCTCAATAAATATAAAACAGGGCTTGTGATTGCCTAGCAAAGCTAACATATGGTTCATCAATGCGGGGGGTTTAACGTCTCTGAGGTCCAGCAATGATAATAGCCGCCGTGCCCCCTCTGACTCTGTGAGGCCGTATGTCTCTAAAAGGTACGCCTTTAAGATTACATACTTGTCCGTGTACGGGGGATTTTCAAGCAGACTCGCCACCCTGGATGCTGTAGAGCCACTGAGATCTGCAACAACGTAGTAGTACCTTGTGTCATCTGCCATAATGTCCTGCAAAGCAAACTGTGCCTCTGCTTTGGTGAATTATGCTGCAGCTTGCTGTTCCCAAAACTCCAGGAACTTTAACGCCACCGCATTAGCAGACATGACTAACATAACTCTGGAGTCAATCAAGAGTGTTGGAGTCACCACTGTAGGGCCCTGCAAGGAAAGAAAACACGCCAGATAACATTTTCTCAATGCAGGCAAAACTACTGACTTTTTTATTGAATGTGCTTAAACTATATACAACTGTTGCCTATTCACTCATCACCCCCAGCCTTCTCCCATACTACAGTGCATGTGAATTGTGTCTTTATAGAAGCGGAGCACTTCCAGCCGCTACACATTTGCCGAATGGGAGAAGTTCAAATAGCCTGTGAGCATGGCTTAGGCAGCATGAGGTGCACTGAAAGTAACAACGCTAAAGTAGCTATTTGGAATAGTTTGGCCATTCCATGGACCATTATATTGTTACAGCATGATTACAATCGGATGCCGTAAATTTATAAACAATATGTGATTATTTTCAGTGTATTTGATAAAGCTGCGTCAAGGATGGAAAGCTATAAAATTAAGGGTAACCACACAGGAACACCAGCACTGCTTTGATGCTGGATGCTGGCAGTTTCCAAAACCTAGCCGAAAACCTGTGTATGCAATGGAACAAGCTGGCATGAGAATGTGCATGGCTTTACAGCAAGTTTAGTTTTTATATATCACGATGTGAGTGTGGAAACGGGCATACGCAACATTTTTGTGCATATGCACAGTTTATACATGAGGCCTCTGATGTTTTATTATTCCAAATCTCTTCTTTTTCGCATTTGTTCCAAATTATCAACTGAATCCATTATTTCAGAATTCCTGTAAAACAACCATTATTTTTTGCTTTCAAGATGGTGTACATTAGTAGTATTTCTTTCCTTAGCCTATTTACTAAATCAGAGTTCTATTCAGTTTATTTTTGCAGCCATTGAACTGGATTGATCATGCCTATAGTCATTACTCATAACTGAAGATGGCATCCCAATCTCTCCCTTACTAATCAAATACATGTAGCATGTACTCTAACAACATTTCCCGCATTTTAGTCGTTATACAAATGAACAATACTTTGGCTTCAAGAATCCAATAAATGACAAAAGTGTATCATTTGCCAATTATATTTTGCTCTTTAACAGCCCTGCTAACTACTCATCTCAGTGATTATGTGCTTCTGTTAATACAAGCTAAGGCACATAAATATTTGGCTAATGTGAAATATTTTAAATACTAAGAGAATTTTAAGTTAGAATGTTGAAATTAATATATGAGGCGGCTTGTGTTGTCACTATTTTGCAATAGCCACAGGCACAGATAAGCCTGTTAGAAAATGAACGGATGGCTGGGTAAATAATTGTGCCCACATCCTTTATATTCAAAGGATGAATGTGAAGCCTCCATTCTGTTATTGGGGCTACATATGGGGCTGCATTAAAAAACAATTTATTTTAGTATCATTTGTAACTCACTCAATCAAATCTGGGATGCGAGTCAAAACAATTACAATTCACAGCTGGCTGATCATATCATAAAGCTCTCAAAGCAAACACAAATCATTTATTTTTATTTTTGAACTAATTCTATAATAGGATAAATGTGACAGTAATAAAACATTTTCTGCCTTGATAAAGCACCATTATTTTAATTTTATTAAGCTAAAACAAGTGAAATTTTTAAATAGACAAGATACCTACAACCCAACGCTAAAATGAACTCTCTGTAGCATTGAATTGGAAAACCTGGAATGAGTTATTCAATTTTATTATGCATTCTCTCCAGCTCCTCGTGTTTTTTTTTTTTTTAACCTGAATTGCGTACCTGCCTCCTTCAAATTATTTGCACATGCCTGATTTTATATCTACCTGATATGTACAGATTCTAACTTTATTATGAAGTGAAAAAAATATGTTAAAGGAGTTTGACCTATGTTAAGAGAAAACCTGCTAATTAACCACAAATTTATGATCCTGGTTGTATCGCATCACCAGGACCTCCCTCACCCAGAAAGAGCTGATATTATGGAAGATGCATGCAACATCAGTTTACAAAGCAAAAATGCAGTTGTATTACAAACGCATTGACGCACCAAAGGTTTCATTCCATCTTTTTTAATTTGTATAGGGCACAAATACAACAGCTAGTGGAGTTGCAGTACATTGAAATCATTTACAGTCACCTTTACTGCAGCCTGGATAAGACAAAATCACCTCACTTAAGGAACTACTCAAACAGAATGGTCAGCTGGCTTCTCAGATTAATCCTGACACCAGTGAATGAAATACAACACATCTACCAGTTTTCCTAACTGGTAGATCTGATATCATTGGGTTTCTGGTATTCCAGGTAATACATCATTAAACAGAAACTCAACAATATTAGATAATCCATGCCCAACCACCTATGGAATATGTTTCTATCAGCCTTACGGTACTGTTGTGAGGATGCCAGAATTATGGCAAATACTGAGAGTTTTATTTTACATGGCAGTTTTGTTTTTTATTAGTAAACAGTTGGTGTGGTGTGAGAAATGCATGCTAATGAGGAGCCACATATGTTTGTGTTTAGTTGATTTTATCTGCAAGCACATTTTATAGTGTGGCTCATTTTTTACATACATTATTTTTTTAAATAAAAGACACAGGATATATTGTGTCATTTTATTGGTGCATGGACCATGAAAATACATAAACTTTCACATTTGTGAATCTGTGAAAAAATATTGTACATCTCTGATTTAAACTGTTAAACAGATTTATATTGTGTTCAGAGTGTAAATCAAAATTTGTTACAATATTTGACTCTGTTTTCCAAAGATTTAACAAAAAAGGCTTTGAAATGTATTATCCAAATGACAATATTTTATTTTCAGTGAAAAGAGAAAAAAGGCAAGAAAAAGCAACAAAAATATTTTAAATAATAATTCCTAATTCCCTTTATGGGGGTTCCTAATGAGGCACAATGCCAGGTGGAAGGAACCCAGAATGTGTACCTTCACTTTTTTTACATTACATTTGTTTTCCCTGATTTATTCTAATAACAATTCTCCTTGCTAAACGGACACTGTTTTCTGCATCATGATGTCTGTGATAGCAAACAAGGAGGAGAGAATATCATTGTCTGACATTCAGGACTAGGATTTGCTCAAAGCATCCATGCCAATCCAGAAGCATAATGGTTTCATTAAGTGACCCCATAGGGTCATTGGTTTTCTAAAGTAACGATTCATGGTCTAGGCACCCAAAACATCTTGGGTGCATTTTTCTTTTCATAGTACAGCCTCTGTTTTCTCACCTTTTAATGACTATGCTGTCACTAGATGCATGCAAAATTGTGATCTTTCCCCAGAAAAGATGCAAATCGTTTGTTTTCCTTATTGAGGGGCTGTTAAAATAGTTAGCACTAACAAGTTACACATAATAAATCCTTACCTCATACTCCTCATATATCTATGTCTATGATGTACAAACACATTATATATTTTTACTAATCTTAACATTATGAACAACTGTTTTATATATATATATATATATATATATATATATATATATATATATATATAATTTTAAAAAACATACATTGTAATTTTGTCCTATGGGCAGATATAAAGTGTATAAAACCAATAAATAACATAACATGCCCTTGTGACCCCACTTAATCCAATGCCAGCAGCATCTGGCACAAGGTAAGAAGCAACCCCAGATAGGTCCATTGCAGGATGCACTCAGCTTTTTGTTTTGTTTACATTTTTAGGCAATGTTTTTACTTATTTTATTTTTTTTATCATCATATGGCCATTGCATTTCATGGGTACCTCTGTTTTGTATTTCTCCTGGCTATCATATTTCACAATTATTAGACCCATGCCTTGGGACCCTTTGATATGCAAGATTACCATGTGCATTAACCAAGTGTTTGAACTTTGAGAAATCTAATGGAAGACTTGCAAGAGGCTTTTCATTGAGACATTTTCTTTGTTTATGGCTGATGATCTACAAAAAGCATCTATAGTGTATAAGATGACTTAATCACTCACTTTTCCTTTAACAAAGCAGTATTTCTTCTTTAGTTAAAAAGCTGAAATTTGGCAAGGTGGTCCATCTAGACCAGGGGTGCCCACACTTTTTCGGCTTGCGAGCTACTTTTAAAATAACCAGGTCGAAATGATCTACCTACATTAAAAATTATATATATATATATATATATATATATATATATATATATATATATATATTGTGACAGATAGGGGGCAGTATCGCTCCATTGAACCCTTCTCCACGACTCTAGTCACGAGATAAAAGTCCACAAGTTGACTTTATTTTTATGCCACAGTGCACAAAGCACCCTCTCTTCCACTATACTCATATAACAATCACAATAATAAATCAATAATACTCTCCACCACTCCCAGACGCGTTGCCACCCTTCCACCCAGCTCAGCTCGCCATCTGGGAGCTCCCACAGTCCTTTTATACACCTTGACCCGGAGGTGTTCCCAATCCCCAGTCCATGTGATTCTTTATCACTTCTGGATCAGGTACAAGTCCTTTTCTTTCACCCCGGAAGCATGTCACTTCTGTTGTCGCTTCTTCTTATGACGCACTTCCGGGTTATAGGGCACAAATGATTCTTCGGTCCTCCCTGCAGCTCCCTCTTGCGGCCCCTGTGGTATCCAGCAGGGTTGTGTATACTGTAAAAACGACATAGTCCATGATTTCCTGCTGGTCTTCGGGGCACCTCCATACTGCAGGGAGGGCTCCATCTGGCGGCCTGGGGGTATTGGCCGGGATGACAAGCCAGCCATATACCACAATATATATATATATTGTGGAGCCAACCTGGACACAGACAGGCGGACATGTTGTTACTCAACCACCACACGTTTATTTACAATATTTACAGTACATTAAATGGTCTCACAGACCCACATAAAGGTCACTAAGACCCAGTTCAGTGCACAAAGAACCCCAAAATACTCAGTCCTGGCCACAATGCCCCTCTTCGGGCCACCTCCACACCTCCTCTGCGCTTCGTCCTTCCTCCTCCCGACTCCAGCCCTGAATGAATGGAGACGGCCCATTTTATATGGTTCCCGGATGAGCACCAGGTGTTCCCCGCATTCCTCCCTTGGCCACGCCCCAGCATGGCGGAAGTGCCGGCTGTCCTCCCGGCAGCTCCTCGGGTGTCTCCCAAAGTCTTCCCCCCAGCACTTCCTGGTGTGGCGGAAGTGCTGGGGCAACAGGTCCCCAAGGCATTGGGGTGCCTCCTGGCGGTGACCACGTGCCCCTACAGGGTGGAGCTTCCATGCCCTGTACCCGTGGCCCCCAAAGCAACCAGGAAGGCAGCTCCCACGTGGTCCCAGATGGGCGCACGCCCACTTCCGGTCTTCCAAGGCATCCCGGCCGGGTCATCGCCCCTGGCATCCACGACACTATATATATATATATATATATATATATATATATATATATATATATAT
>JANRMT010062837.1:24032578-24048339 GCA_026402145.1 Polypterus bichir lapradei | reverse complement strand
CCCTGGTGCCTATGGGGACCACAGGTACAGAGCTTTGAAGCTCAACCCTGTAGGGGCCCATGGACACCACCAGGGGGCACCCCAGTGCCTTTGGAGCCCTGGACCTCAGCACTTCCATCACACCTGGAAGTGCTGGGAGGAAGAGGAGCGGGGACACCCGGAGTTCTTCCAGGTGAGCAGCCAGCACTTCCGCCAAACTGGGGAGTGCCGGAGGAAGATTATCAGAATGCACCTGGAGCACATCTGGGAGATTATAAAAGGGGCCGCCTCCCTCCATATGATGGCTTGAGTCGGGAGTGGAGAAGGATGGTGCTCAGAGAGGCAAGGAGGTGGCCTGAAGAGAAAGAGGCATTATCGTGAGGCCTGGAGTTTTGGGGGACCTTGGGGTTGTGGTGGACTTTGTTGTAAATAGTATGTATAATAAACGTGTTGTGGGTGACCTGAACGTGTCCACCTGTCTGTGTCCGGGCCGGCTACCACAACGTTTGGATGTGAATAATTTTGCTTGGTATACAACCTTTGTTTGGAATACGACTCACGTGCTAGAACACCACGCGCTACCCTTGTTTACATTTCTCAAGACAAAGCCACGACTGCCCACAAGCGTCAGTACGCCAGTTGCTAGCATTCAGTGAACAACCTGCATGCTACCCTTGTTTACCAATCACTTGAGAGAAAGCCACGACTGCCCACGAGTGTCAATATGCCAGTTGCTAGCATTCAGTGGACAACCCGCGCGCTAACCTTGTTTACCTCTCTCGAGACAAAGCCACGACTGCCCACGAGCGTCGGTACAGCAGTTGCTAGCAATCAGTGAACAACCTGCGCGCTATGCTTGTTTACCTCTCTCGAGAAAAAGCCACAATTACCCACGAGCAACAGTGCGCCAGTTGCTAGCATTCAGTGAACAACCCGTGTGCTACCCTTGTTTACCACTCTCGAGAAAAAGCCACGACTGCCCACGAGCGTCAGTACACCAGTTGCTAGCATTCAGTGAACAACCCGTGCTATAACTCTGTGAATTTTCAAGTGATTTTGTGTTTTTTCACATAAATTTGAATTGATTGTTGAAGAGTATGAAGGTAGGATGCGTATCCAGGACTTGGCTGCTGCATACCGTATGCCGGGAATGACGGTATCTACGATTGTGCAAAACAAAGACGTTATTAAAAAGTAAAGTGAGATTAAATTTTCATTAATTTCATCTAAGAGAATGACGGTATCTAAGATTGTGAAAAACAAAGACGTTATTAAAAAGTAAAGTGAGGTTAAATTTTCATTTATTTCATCTAATTGCCTGCGGTGGGCTGGCGCCCTGCCCGGGTATTGTTTCCTGCCTTGCACCCTGTGTTGGCTAGGATTGGCTCCGGCAGACCCCTGTGACCCTGTAGTTAGGATATAGCAGGTTGGATAATGGATGGTTGGATGGATGGATCATCTAATTGCTTTTGCATTTATGCATTTTAATATTAAGCAGTGTTTAAATTATTTTATACAACCCCATCAATGTATAATAAGCCAATAACAACAGGATTCTTTTTCATGGGAACAGATTAGTCATTTTCCCTTTATTTCTTATGGGAAAAATTTGTTTGGTATACTTCCTGTTTGGTATAAGTCAAAGGATCTGGAACAGATTAAGGATGTATACCGAGTTACCACTGTGTGTGTATATATATATATATGTTGGCAGACACCTCTTCTGTATATGGTCCGGGGGAACAAGCATGGACTGAACAGTACCTTACCCGGGATGCTAGATGGCAGCCCCCCTGGGTGGCAGTGGTGCCTCAGATTCCTGCAGGGCTCCATGGGAGATGGAGTTCTCTACCACCCTGTTGGGATCCAGTGGTGCTGCCAGGGGGCACTGCAGTTGTTCTTGAGCCCATGTGATGGGCTATTCTGCCACACCCAGAAATGCTGCCGGAAATAGGTCGTCAAACACCTGGAGCACTTCCATAAGGGCCATAAGAGGAGCCAGCAGCCACCACTCCGAGAGCCAGAGTCAGGAAGAGGGAGACAAAGCTTACGGAGAGGAGTGGTGGAGAAAAAGAGAGAGAACAAGAATTGTGTGGTACTGTGCTTGTTGGACTGTGTTGTGTCTGTAGGAAATAGGGAAGGCTTTGCTCACAGGCAAAGAAAAAGGAAATAAAAACATTTATTTGTTTTACCAGAGTGCCTTCTGCTCCTGTCTTCGGGTTGAACGTTGTTATAGCGCCTTTTTTCACTATACAGTGGAACCTCAGTTTGCGAGCATAATTCATTCTGGAAACGTGCTTGTAATCCAAAGCACTCATATATCAAAGCGAATTTCCCCATAAGAAATAATATAAACTCAGATCATTTCTTTCATAACCCATAAATATTTATATATGAAAATGATTAATACAAAATCTTCACTCTAACTAATGGAATCACTGCTATCTGTTGGCTCACTGGAATCTTTTTCTTTTTTTGCGACTTTAACAAGGAAGCCTATCCAATGACAATTGCTTTTGCCTAAAGATTCAAAACACTTAGACACCAAATAAAAAAATGCTTTACGCACTGTAAGGTTTCTAAACTCTTTTGGGATTCCACCCCAATGGGACAACACGCGGGACAGCGTCCTGAAGCAAGCAACCGCAGGCTCCCAGCGCTGTAGCAGTTCACCGTAAAAGAGAATCAGAAAACATTCCGGTCAAGCTATAAGTGCCTGCCATCGATGGATGATGCAAGGAACATTTTAAATGCAAGAGCATAGCATTAATTAGCCACTAACCTGGTCATGACCCTGCCTAATTGCTGTGTCTCTGTATAGGAGAGTGGTAGACCCCGCTACAATAAATAACTGCGCTGTTCCTGTTTCACGCTGAATAAAGCTGGTTTTGCTAAAGTACTGACACTCAGCCTCATGTTTTGGGGTGCATGACAGGGACTCGCATGTTACAGCATACATGCACGTGGTCACCATGCTATAGTAAACAGTATACGCTCATACGGATGTTGACTATATGAGTGAGGCACGCCGACTGAGAACGAGCATGGGAGATGATTACCCACAATCCCCATGTGACGCTCGGCGGACAAAGTGTATATGTACTACTTGTATTGCAAGACTTCGCTTGTTTATCAAGTTAAAATTTATTAAAAATTTGAGCTCATCTTGCAAAATACTCATAAACCAAGTTACTCGCAATTCAAGGTTTCACTGTATATTTATATATATATATATATATATATATATATATATATATATATATATAGTGGTAAAAGGTGCTATATTGTGCCCGACCTGGCACAGACTGATCCAGAGGCAGGTGTAAAAGCACAAAGACTTTTATTTTTCTTCACCAGTGGGGCGCGTCTTCCCCGTGAACCCCACAGGCAATATACAATCCCAAAAGCACTAAAGGCAACACAAAACACTTCTCCTCTGGCACCCTCACTCCTCCCAGGCAACCTCATCCTCTTCCTTCTGATTCTGGTTCCTGAGTGATGGATGCTGGCCCTTTTTATAGTCACCTGGAAGTGCTCCAGGTGCTTGATCACCTGTTGCTAATTGCACGTCTGGGCGCGGCTGTAGAGGTGTCCATGTTGGCTTCGGGATCCATGTAGCATGCCCTGGCGGCCACCCCAGATCCCCACAGGGTTGTGGAGAACTCCATCTTCCATGGAACCCTGCGGGAAACTGAGGCACCATTGTCAACCAGGGACGCTGCCACCAAGCGTCCCGGGGGAGATACTAAGGAGCCCATGGCTGCTCCCCTGGAACATAAGTATATATATACTGTGGAATATGGCCGGCCATTCATCCCGGCCAATACCCCCAGGCTGCCAGGGGGAGCCCTCCCAGCAGCAGCAGCAATGCCAGCAGGGAATTATGGACGTTGGAGTTTTAATTTACAGCCCTGCTGGATACCATGGGGGCCGCTAGAAGACGCTACAGGGAGGAGCAATGACTATTTGCCCTACGCCCCAGAAGTACGTCCAAGTCACATGGACAAGAGGAATGACGTACTTCTGGGATGAAGTAGAGGATTTTATCTGACCCGGAAGTGATAAGGAGTCACATGGACTGAAGGATGAAAAAAAACTTCCAGGTCAGGGACTATAAAAGAGACTGAGAAACACCAGAGCGTTGAGCTGAGCTGGGTGGAAGGGTGGCAACGCGTCTGGCAGTGGAGGATTGGTTTTTTGAGAATTATTGTATTGTTACATGAGTATTGTGGAGAGGAGGGTGCTTTGTGCACTTTGTATTAATAAAAAGTCAACTTGTTGGACTTTTACCTGGTGTCTGACGTATTGTCCGAGGGTTCAAGAGGACGATAGTGCCCTCTATCTGTCACTATATATCTATACTAATAAAAGGCAAAGCCCTCACTGACTGACTCACTGACTGACTGACTGACTCATCACTAATTCTCCAACTTCCTGTGTAGGTGGAAGGCTGAAATTTGGCAGGCTCATTCCTTACAACTTACTTACAAAAGTTAGGCAGGTTTCATTTCGAAATTCTACGCGTAACGGTCATAACTGGAACCTACCTAGCCTGCAGCTCGTTCGCCGTGTGAGGCAGAGTTGTGTCCCGCATCATCACACCTCCCACGTAATTGAGTGCCTGCCCATATAAGGCCATCCGTCAGCAGCAATCCAATAGACATGCTGCCACTAAATATTCGCGGGTGAAGAACTGTGCTTATGCAAACGAAGATGAGATGGTCAGGGAGACACGCTGCCGCTAAATATTCATGGGTGAAAGACTGTGCTTATGCAAACGAAGACGCTGCCGCTGGCGTTTGTCATGCCTACGACGAATACGATATTCGCGAGATACAAGACGCAGGGTATAAACGAGACTTTTGATCACTTTGTAACTGAGTTAAAATTGCTGTACTGGAGTTAAAATTGCTGGTGAAGGACTGTGCTTATGCAAATGAATAGGAAAGCAAGGTGTAAAGCTTAACTTTAAATTAAGTTCATAGACACGCTGCCGCTGGCGTTTGTCATGCCGAGAGACTGTGTTTGTGGAGGGATGGACAGTTAAGGCGGGTGGAGGAGTCACGTCATCATCTCCCCTCCCATTCATGTCATTTCATTCACTTCATTTCGCTCCGAGCTCAGCTCCACAGCTGACGTGGTCTTGCCGTTCTTTTTCCTTAGTGTTTAGTCATCTCTCCTTTACTGATTTATATAAAGAAGAGTTGAGATCCAAGAGACTGTGTTTGTGGAGGGATTGAGAGTTAAGGCGGGTAGGGGAGTCACGTCATCATCTCCCCTCCCATTCACCTCATTTCCTCAAGGCAAGACAGCGTCAGCTGCGGAGCTCAGCTCGGAGCGAAATGAAGTGAATGAAATGACGTGAATGGGAGGGGAGATGATCACGTGACTCCCCCACCCGCTTTAACTCTCCGTCGCTCCACAAACACACAAAGACAGTCTCTCGGGTCCCAGCTCTCCTTTATATAAATCAGTAAAGGAGAGAGGAATAACCAGTAAGGAAAAAGAACGGCAAGACCGCGTCAGCTGTGGCGCTCAGCTCGGTGCGAAATGAAGTGAATGAAATGAGGTGAATGGGAGGGGAGATGATGACGTGACTCCCCCACCCGCCTTAACTCTCCATCCCTCCACAAACACAGTCTCTCGGGTCCCAACTCTCCTTTATATGTGTATATATATATATATATATATATATATATATATATATATATACTGTATACAGTATAATATACAGCCATAACAGAATTATTGAACACAATGAAGAGGATTGAATGGAACTACATCATCTTAGAACAGCTACCACCATGAGTTTTCAAGGTTACATTGAGGTAAATGACTAAAAAACACCCCCCTAAAGCAGGGATAAACTGATAAGAAAGCCCACTCACCCCTCCTATGAGGCAGAACATCCCTCTTAACGAAGCTATGTTCAGAGTAGTGGGATAATTAAATTGAAATGAGTCAGAAATTGCTGGTGGAACTAGTTGATTGAAGGGGTAATAAAGTTCTGCATTTTAAGAGTGAGATGACATGATGCATTAGGTAAAATAATGTTAATTATAAAAAGTATAAAAGCAGATGAATTGTTTAATTGATGGCTCACACAGTGGATTGAGACATTTGTGCATAACTCTGTGCTAAAAAAGAATTGTGCTGCATTCTCATCTGGGCTCCATGACTACCTTCTTTGAAGAGGTGGAATGTTTTTTCCACAATATAAATTTGGTGACCCCAACGTGACTAGAAAAAAGGCTGCGTGGCTCTGGAGGATGGGACAAAGGTTCGAGAAACAGCACAAACTCTGGCACCATACAAGCTTAACGATTTTTTGTTATAAAATTATTTTTGTCAGTTTCACCCTGCCGAAGGAAACTGGGTAAGAAGCCTTTCAATTAGAGCTAAAAGAGTGGAAAGAACAGTGAGAATGCAGAACTGAGGGATTGAATTGAGGGATTATTAATTAATGCAAATAATGTAGTTGGTAGATAAGCACAAATCTTATAAGTACTTATGGGCATTGTGATAATAATAAGTCACAAAAACAATTATAAAGGTTTGAGGATTGGCCCCGTATAATGTTGAGCACTGGTTGGTCAAAAAAGATAAGCAACTTTTATCAGACATTCGACAAAAAGCTGGTGGTTCTGTTGGCTTTTATACAAGAGCAAAAATGGCTACAGGAAATGGTTGTAACAGGAAGTGATGTCATCGTGGGAGAGACCGGAAGTGACGTCATCCTCGGGCACAAGAAGTGACATCATCATGGCGGGACTGGAAGTGCCATCATCCTCAGAATCCGGAAATGACGTTATGGATGTGGAAGTGGATGATGAACCGTTTTCTGAAAGTTTTGTTGATTGTTGCAGGTATGTAATAATTATCTTCTTTAGTTCTACAGGGTTAGAAAGAGAGGCATTAGCACCATCATACAACCCCCCATCTTGTAACCAATCACTCACCTCTGGACCTGTTGATTGCCTCCTAAGCACACGTGTGTGACAGCATCTATAGATACCACTGCAGTATATTGGAAGTATACTATTGTGGGGATAAATAAGTAGATGAAAGTCCTCTGATACCGCTTCACTATAGGTCTTTATTGCTTCCTGTAGAACCAGTGAAGGGCAGAATACAAATACAGAATACAGGCGAAAATCCTGCTTGTTTATCACTTCAAGATGGGGGACCTGGATTGCTGGTTCATTAAATTGAGCACTTTGATAAAATGACATGGAATCAATCACTTTGGAATAGCTTCACACTTGGTCAAGACAGAAGACCGCATTAGTCAGTTACACTAGTGCATTCGATTGGAGAGTTAGAATGAAAGCAGGTGAAAATCCTATAATACCACTCCGATGTGAAGGTCTGGGATTGGTTGTGTTAAGTATAAATTAGTTAACCTATGGCTTTAGCTCCATGTGTCAGTGGAGGTCTGAACAGGTAGGTTAAGTAAAACAGGTAAAAAATAGGCACCTGCAACTACCGCCCCTATTGTGCTGAAGTAGTGTTTCAATAGGGTCCTGTATGGGCAAATTAGGAAGGCTTTGGGATTTTCACTGTGTCAAGGAAGTGATTCAGAGAAAAAGACACCCAAGAGCACCTCAATCTCTAGGAGGCTCCATCTGGAGTTCCAAACTGCCTTTAGTGGAACGCCAAGTTGGTGGGACACTTTGTGAAACACCAAGGAAGCATCCAAGTAGGGAGGGCTGAATTAATGTCACTTAAAGGAATTGCATAGTTTTAGTATAGATTTAGAAATAAGATGTGATCACAGCGTAATTGCAGAGATATAAGAGAACTATATGTGAGACCTCTTGTCTGCATAAGAGAAAGCTTATGCCATCTTAAGGATTCACTGGGACGCACCAGAGACTGGGGTGAATATGAATGATGTGTAATGGCTCCTCATCACATGGCATCTGGGTCATTGTAATAAGTTTATATGTTTAATATGTCACTGTGCTCTGTACAAAAAATATTTTATAAATCTGCTTCTTCTCACGTGTACATTTAACACAAAGCCAGATTTAGCACACAGGGGCTCATCATTTAGAACTGCTAGGCAAGCATTTTAAGACAATTTAAGAACAACAGCAAATGGGCAACACTATTTCTCCTGTGTGATTTCTTACTACCATATCACAAAAGGCACTTTTCCACTGCATAGTACGGCACGACACGGTTCAGTTCCGCTCACTTTTGGGGGGTTTTCCACTGGGAACAGTACCTGGTACCTGGTCCTTTTTTTAGTACCACCTCAGCCGAGGTTCCAAGTGCGCCGAACCGTTACCAAAACGTGACGTGTAAACTCTGCTGGTCACTGATTGGCCAGAGAAAATCGTCATTACTGCGTCACTGAACTTGCGACACGAGACACAACAGACCCGCTAGATTTTTAGCACAGCCAGCGAAGGTTCGGACGCACCATTTTTGTTTTAACCAAAAATGGCTGTTTCGTGGTCTATTGAGGAAGTACAGATGTTCCTCTTGTTGGTAGCCGAGGAGCGGATCCAGCGAGAGCTGGATGGGGTGACGCGGAATGAAAAAGTTTTTTAGGCGGTCGCTAAGCTCTTGGGCGCACACGGCTACCATCGGACTTACAAACAGTATAGGGACAAGTTAAAAAAAATGTCACGGCAGTAGAGGCGGCGCAACTATAACGACACGTGAATAATCCTGCCCACTCTAAAGCGGTACTAAACTGCAGTCGAAACGCAAACCGAGCAGAACTGAGCCGAACCAAGGTGAGCTGTACTGAACCGTGCTGTGCCGTACTATGCAGTGGAAAAGAGCCATAAGGGAGGGGCATCCCCTTTTAATATTATATCTATATAGTTTCGGGTTATGTAACATGCCGCAATTACAAAAGAACTTATTCCAACAAGGGAGTTAGCACCCCCTTGGATAGAGTCATGGAACTGAACTTGAGCGGGAATGGATTTTTGGTTACCATCCGGGGGAGTTACCCCTCCCTGTATGTTGTTGTACCTAAAGTTCATGACCATGGTCCTTCTACTGTATACCTCTGTGTCAGACCTCTGTGAGGACACCACTTTCAGGAAAATGCAGAGAAGACCTGTGGCATTCGAAGGGAATTACCGGTACTGAACCCAGTGACTCCATGGTTATTAGGCACTATTGTCAGGGGGAGTTCCCCAGATCTCACTCTAGGTTTGTGAAGACAGCTCAGTAGAAAGCATATGGAAGATTGATAAATCATTATTGTACTGTAGTTTTATATATTAAGTAAGTACAAAGTAAACCAGTAAAATAAATTAATCACTAGAAATTAAGTAAAACTGTAAATACAATATGGTAAATCAGGAAGTATGGAGAGATTGATGATACTATTAACACACTGTAATGAGGGGATTAACTAATTAAACACCTTAAATAAACAGATCTGAATGCACTGCAAAGTGGCATAAGAAAAAAATGCAAGTAAGAGAGTGAGAGACTGAAAGTGCATTTGAAAAGAATGAAAGGTGAAAATGTTGCTGAAAAGTGTAAAAATGCTACTGTAGATGTTTTATATGGTGACATGTTTCAGGAAAAATGTTAAGAGTAATTAACCTTGTCAAAAATTGCTCTATTTCAAAATGTTGTATTATGCCTAAGAAATTACGTGTGAATGGGACTTCTTTGTCTGAAATATATTGGTGTATATTTGCTAAAAATATATTCTGCACACAAAATTGGAAATACAGTAGAACCTCGGGTCACGAACGTCTCAGAACACATACAAATCAGGTTACGACCAAAAAGTTCCCTAAACTTTTGCATCTGTTCACGACCACATACTCGGGTGATGAACAAGCCAGTTTCCCTTCTGGTTCGTAAGTGCTGATGATTTCCGCATGTTTTCAGTCTCTCTCTGCGCATTCGCTGTGAACTCTTTGTGCTCTATTTCGTATGCGCCAGTGATTTACGTATGTTTTCAGTCTCTCCACAGTACATTGTTCTCTCTCAGACGTGCATCGCGCACAGGGACTTTACCTCAAAACTGTAATCTCCTCTCCACCCAGTTCCTCCTCACTTCCTTCATGCCAAAACTCGACTCATGGAAGGTTAGTTTTCTTGGTTGATTATGGTTAGTAATTAATGTCTACAAACAAACGAATTGTCTCACTCCAAGGAGAAACAAGCCATAATAGAAAAGGGATCAAGCTATGAATCAGGTCATTAAGCAATTGACTACTGAATCTCTGACACAAAAAAAACTAAAACTTATCTTAGTGGGTCCCAAATCCTAGAAGGTACCTGTCCACATCAGATCAAGAGTTTTAGACATTAATATCCTTTACTTTGGGGTATTGGACTCAAAGACTGCCTTCTCTGAAGATAAAGGAAAGGTTTTCCATGACAATAAGCCCTGCCCCTTCCAGGCTCAGGAGATATTTAAAATGATGAACCGACAGGAATGGCATCAGATGAGACTGAGTTAAGGTAGATGAGACAGAATTAAATGTTAATGCACACAGCACTTACTTTTGTTTCTGTTATCTTTTTTCTAAGTTGCAAACTACTGATTAAATAGAGTTAGAGCTGGCTTAGCATCCAAAAAATGTGTTCCTGATTCCAGAGATTCTGTTACAACAGATGAACTACATGGATACATAATGTAAAAAAGACCTTTATTAAAGATATTCCCATTCATAATATCACTGTACACAGAAAACAAAAGTGTATAACACCAAACTTTACCCGTATAAACTGTACATTGTCTAATGTAACAAGTCTAATTTTAACAGTTGGGACCTTAAGCTGATTAGCCTCTATCCCAAGCATTTTGTTTTTCAATCTCACAATTTATTTACACTTGTGATGTTTCAAATGTTGCCTTTTCAATTGAGTTACTGTATATATAAAACAACCAAGTATCATGCTGTTGCTAATAGAATCCTCTTATATTCTACCTTCATTATCACTTAAAACTTACAGTCTGCCCATTCTCTCATCTGAATAGCTTACACACAAACCTTTGGTGTTTGAATACCTTTACATGGACATTTGATGCTGACTGATCACTCAATTAATTGAAAAGAGTAGGCGTACCTGAAAAAGTCATCACTCTGTACTATTGTGCCGACCACCCCAATAAGTGCTACAGAAGATAATTATTACTTGAGTGTACTTTACCTTACTAATGACAATAAAGTGCTAAAATTTTATTCAGTAGTTCAGTTTTATTGATGTTGGTGTAATGGTAGGTGAGTGACCTTGTCAGCAGAAGAAGAAAAGTTATGCAACTCAGTGCTTTTAAGTGGATGGATTTTTTGTTTGTTTTACCCTGCTTAGATGACTTCAGCTGGAGGATGGACATAAAAAAACAACAGTGACAAGATTAAACTTAAATCTATAGTTATATAGGACAAACTGATGTTTTTGATTGAATAATAAAGAAATTGCCAATTTATAGTGGAACAGTTAAGCTATGTTAATTGACAGGTTGTCAGGCCAGGACAATAATTTCTTGATAATTGATCAGGCCAGCAAGGTGATGCGAAAGTCATAAGGGGTTATAGACAAGGAGTCAACAGGCCACCGAGTCATAACATTGGTAATGTGGGTAAATAAGTGCTAGACTGTTGCCAGACTCCGAGGAATGTGTTCAGTGGAACCCATAAGCTGAATTGACAGCCCCTAGAGGGATGTGTACCCTAAAACGTTATGGAATGTCCTGGCAGTAACTATTATTTAAGCAACAGATTAAGACAATGGTTACTAGGATTAGGCAGAAGCCTAAGAGAGTTTCACAGCAATCTGGTGTCAGAATAAGGTACCAGAGAAATATTGGTAAACCCTGGGCTGTATTATAGACTGTACCAGGTAAATTAAGGGTGTATGCTTATGTATTGGAGCTCAGGAGTAGAGGGAGACCTGGGGCCATTAAAGGGATCTGTAGAATGAGGCAAAATGAATTTTAGGGATTGCCCCAGAAGCAGACTTAGAGTAGGCCGATTGAGCTTAGAGATGGGGGTGTAAATTGCACAAGGATTCAAGATGTCAGGAGGAAGCATTGCAGAATGTGAGATCAGACAGAAGAGGAGAGTCTGAGAGGTGAGCCGAAGCATTATTTATTTACTTTTGGCGCAGTTTGTCGCATAGTGGGCACCTGTGTGGACAGACAGGGACCAGATATCTGCACAGTTAGGCCCAGAGAGGCATGTTTTTGTTTTCTGTCTTATTATTTTCTTACTTTTGAGTTCTCCCCATAATTATCCCTTCCTTGTATGACTACCATGAGAGGGTTAAGAATAAACAAGCAAGTGTACATTAAGATGTTATCTGGAGGGGCTCCTGACCCCAGCTGCATAACTGAATCTATTTATTTTGATAATAGACTTGATTTTTGGTACTTTTCTTCAGAATAAGGGTGCCACACAGCAGTAACCCAGTCACATTATTGAAAAAAGATAAAAATGGCCATGCTCTTGACTATGAGATCTGTAAACTCCTTACATGCACCAGAAAAAGAGTGCAATAGTACTGGGGAATGGTTGCAAATACAATTAAATCCAAATCTACTAATTACTGTTGAACATTTCTACTTTCTTCAAACCTTTCAGAAGAAGACTGAGTCAATATTGAATTATCCTGCTGAGAGTCATAGGCTTTTACAGCATTATTCGTTTGCTCAGGGATGTCTGTAGCACTTAGTTACATGCTTATTTGCAGGGCTCTATAATAAAGAGTATACAGATTTGCTTCATTTTGAAATTAGCACACTGATAGTGTTTTAGAAATAGCAATATAGAAAGACACAGCAACTTATAATGTCCTATATAATAATTACAGTGTAATATATTAATTCATCTAGCTGAATACTGCTAAAAAGAGAAAAACTAGAAAATAACACAAACCAATAATATGCTTACAAAAAAGGATAAAGGACATTGTCAAAAAAAGAGACATAAGGTACATGACATAACAAAACAACAGACTCAGATTATGAAGATTTATAATATCTTAACCATAAAATTGTCAGATAGAAACTGATCATGGAATTTACCTGCATGCTGCCAGATATCCTTTGCAGTAAATTACAGAAGTTACATGTGTATCATATCTCACCCTATGGATTATGGATTTTCTCCTTAACAGGGCACATTTTTTTAAGTTTGATAATTACATTTATACAGTTTATAGTGTCATTGAAAGGAGCACCACAAGGCACAGTGATCACCCCTATACTCTTTTCTGTCTATGGTAATCAAGTATTGTCAAGCATCGATTGGCACCTTAAAAAATGTATCATATTTTGAAGAAGAGACCAAATGGATGAAGGTGATACCAGAAGCAGAATCTTCAACTAAATGAGAGGATTACTATAGAGCTTGCTCATTGATTTTTAGGAAGAATGCTGAACCATTACAACCACTGGTCCTCAAGAAAGAACAAGTTGAGAGAGTTAGTATCTTTAAGTACCTCGGAACCAACACCAACACCATGGAGTTGGTGTTGCTCATATAAATAAACCATTCATACATACATTCAAATACATTAAATAATAATACTCCCCACCCAAATGTTCAGTTTAGCAAAAAAAAAAAGACATACTGTTTTAATCAAATTAGCAAAAGACCCCAAGGTCAAGATGCTAAATGTTTGTATGTCACAGCTGACAGGTAAGTACTATTATCACAAGTGGTGATGAAGGGTGGCTTGCCAGTGCTTGAACATCTGCCAAAACTGGCCTAGTACCCCCATAGCATCCCTAATTCTTTTTTTACAAATAATTATAAACCTTCATGGTAGAATTTATTTTATGTTCATATTTGAACAACATTATCCTTTTAGAGATAACAGTCTCTTCTGAAAGAGCCAGTCGATATTATCCATCATCCAGATTAAGGCCCACATCGTCCAGTTTTTCAACAATACCCAACGGTATAGTGTGATTCCCAAAAACAGAGCTTTAACTGCATTTAGTTTGATCAGTATTCTAGGCTGAAGTATTCTATGACCAAAGATGCAATATTTTGTCTTACATTTATGTAGTTTTTAGGACATTTTTAGATATAATGCTCAACCTGCATTTACTGTACTTCGAATCCATAATTAGAGCAAAGTCTCTAAATCTTTTAGAGCACATAATGTATCGAGATGGCATAAAGTTGCAATGGAGGAATTTGCATTAAAAAAATAACATGGCTCAAAATTTAGGGCTGTGCTAGATAAGGGACATTCAAAATCACTACAAGAGAACAAGAAATATAAGAAGGCAGTAGTGGAAAATTAACTTTATGCTGCATGATATGGGGTTGCAAAAAGAGGTTACAGAGAAGACAAAAAACAGTTCTAATGAAAAATTGTATCACATTACTCCATGTCACTGGCGTGTTTGACAGAATGGTCTCTAAAATAATGCAGACAGTCAAGTAAATGTGAAATACATGCATAACAGTATAAGATTTTTTAAGCTTTTGGCCTTCCCCTTTAGGAAATTCTTAACATTTTTGATAAGAAAGGAGCATTCAACAGAAGAAATCTTGGTAGCAGTTTTCTTTTCTAATGTCGTGTGAGCACATGCACTTATAGCAGCTGGAGGTGCTACACCACTGTAAGAACATAATTCACACACACTGCAGGGTGAATGATCTACCTACTGTACATTAAAAATTATATATATATATATATATATATATATATATATATATATATATATATATATATACACTGAGTATACTTTATACATAAAATATATGTTGTCGTACCTTGCATAACTGAATAACCTTTATGGCAAAATAACAATGCAATACATTTATGGTCATTACAGTATTTGGATTTAATAATCTTCATGTGGGAAAAGGCTGACTCACATAAATAAGTAGAGCCGAATAATGCAGTCAAGGAGCATTTGAATTCAGCCGAGTGAAAAATGAAGGCTGTCCTAAGGCAGAAGGTGGCATGGCTCTACCTAACTTTCAGTTTTATTACTGGGCAGCAAACATACAAGCTATAAAAACCTGGACGCAAATAGATGAACATACACAGGCTTGGTCCGCAATAGAAGTAAAATCCTGCAGTACTTCTTTATATTCCCTGCTCTGTGCCCCAACAAATGTAAGTTATCACCATTTTACTAATGATCCATTAGTGCTTCACTCACTCAGAATATGGAGCCACTGTAGAAAGCATTTTAGGATGGAGAATATTTTATCTGTGGCACCTCTGCAAGAGAACCAACTCTTTCAACCCTCGCAAACATATGCAGTTTTTAATATCTGGAAAAGATTTGGGATTAGATTGTTTAGAGATCTTTATATAGACAACATCTTTGCATCCTATGAACAATTACAATCCAAATATAACTTTCCAGCTACACATTTCTTTCACTATCTTCAAATTAGGAACTTTGTTAAACAGAATCTGCCCAATTTTCCTCATCTTACACCCTCCTCCAGGCTAGAAAAATATTGCTCAATTTCGAGGACTTAGACACCATCTCTGAAATATATAAGATTACTAGCAAAATACCCACGCTTCGCAGCGGAGAAGTAGTGTGTTAAAGAAGTTATGAAAAAGAAAAGGAAACATTTTAAAAATAACGTAACATGATTGTCAATGTAATTGTTTTGTCACTGCTATGAGTGTTGCTGTCATATACATATATATATATAGCAGAATACACGCGCTTCGCAGCGGAGAAGTACTGTGTTAAAGAAGTTATGAAAAAGAAAAGGAAAAATTTAAAAAATAACGTAACTTGATTGTTAATGTAATTGTTTTGTCATTGATATGAGTGTTGTTGTCATATCTATCTTTATATATATATA
>JANRMT010062837.1:23966103-24027578 GCA_026402145.1 Polypterus bichir lapradei | reverse complement strand
CGGCGTTCAAGCTCATCTCCATTACAGTAAATGGAGAAAA
The DNA here is from genome assembly GCA_026402145.1 of Polypterus bichir lapradei. Taxonomy (NCBI): domain Eukaryota; kingdom Metazoa; phylum Chordata; class Cladistia; order Polypteriformes; family Polypteridae; genus Polypterus; species Polypterus bichir. The sequence continues at coordinate 24,027,538 of JANRMT010062837.1, read as the reverse complement.
ACAGCTTCCAGTTATGACCATTACGCGTAGAATTTCGAAATGAAACCTGCCCAACTTTTGTAAGGAAGCTGTAAGGAATTAACCTGCCAAATTTCAGCCTTCCACCCACACTGGATGTTGGAGAATTAGTGATGAGTCAGTCAGTGAGTGAGTGAGTGAGTGAGTGAGGGCTTTGCCTTTTATTAGTATAGATTTTACAGTCCCTCCCTTTCAAAGATCCAAGAGGACAATGGGAAAAAGATCTCTTAATCAATATATCAGAAAAGGAGTGGAAGGTAACAATGCAGAGAATTCACTCGAGCTCCATATGCGCAAAGCATACAATTATTCAACTCAAAATTATATATCGAGCACATCTGTCTCACTTAAAACTGTCCAAAAAGTTCCCAGGTCAAGATCCAACCTTCGAACGCTGCAGTCAAGCCCCAGCTTCACTGGGTCACATGTTTTGGGTCTGCAGCAAATTAACATCATTTTGGACCAAAATTTTTAAGTGCCTTTCAGACAGCCTTGGTGTCACAATCCCTCCTAACCCATTAACAGCTGTGTTTGGTGTTCTTCCAGATGGTCTTAAAGTGGAGAAGGACAAACAAACTGTGATTGCATTCACTACACTATTGGCACACAGACTTATTTTGTTAAACTGGAAGAATCCTAACTCTCCTCTTTTAAGCCAGTGGGAAACCGATGTTTTATACTATTTGAAATTGGAAAAAATCAAAATTCTCAGTTAGAGGATCGGTACAGAATTTTTTCAAAACCTGGCAGGATCTAATCAATAACATTTTAGAATAAGCTCTTAAAGCACCGAGGAAGTAATTCTTTCCGCATTTCTTTTTCTTCTCCATTCATCTCTATTGCCCTTTTAAACTAATCAATTTAGGTATGTTTACAAGTTTTAAGTTTTACTCTGTTGGCCATGCTCTCTTTCTTAGGGGTGGGGGTTAAGTTGTTTTCATCCTATTTTTTTTTTTTGTAAAAATTGATTTATTTGTATGGAATGAGTACAATAAAATTAATAAAATTAAAAAAAAAAAAATAACGGCTGTCCGATTAACTGCCATTTTAGTTCCCTCTCCTTTCTCTTTCTCAGATTGCTTTTCGGAAGGAAGTCAGTTTCGTAGTTTTTATGAACAGTTCAAAAGTACCTTTCCACATTTTCCTTCTTTGGAATAGCAATGATAGATTGACAGATCAGACAAACGCACTTCAATTTTGACATTGTGAGAGAAAAAAATCCTCTTCCAATTTCACATCCAGCCCATACCCTCCCCAAACAATTTTTTTTTAAATCCCTTCTTTAGTCGATAGAAATTCGAAGGCTAACTAGATCACAGCCGGAGTTTTGCAGTAGTTCACGCATTTGATCATGCGTGTGGGATGACCAGTTTATTAGAAGAAAGGAGATCTCAGACTGACCGCCCTGTATGTTAATCAAGTGGCAAATGCCATAGGGAGGATATATGATAGACTAACGTTTAAAAAAAATTTTTTTTTGAATGCAACGCGATGTACCTGCACTACCTTTGCAACCTACCGGTCAATTGCGATCAATGCATTGGACACCCCTGGTGTATAGTGTTGCATCAAGTTCAGTAGCTTTTTCTCCTGCATCAAAACGTTGCCTGGCATGTTTTCTTCACTCGCAGAGCACTACAGTGGTGACCCTGATGGTCTCAGCTGATTCCAGAGTTACACAACACAGTGACTTTAAAGTTGCTGGAGTTTTGGAACAACAGAGGAGGCACAGTTCATGTTGCAGGACATTATGACAGTGACACAAAATACTATTACGTCATTGCAGCAATCAGCGGCTCCACAGTGCCCAGAGTGATGAGTCTGCTTGAAACAGACACGAACAAGTATGTAAGTTTAAAAGCATAAATTTTGGAGACGTATGGTGTTACGGAGTCAGAGTGAAACTCCTCACGTTGATGAACCATATGTTAGCTTTTCTAGGCAGCCACAAGCCCTGATTTATATTTAGAGATCTGTTTCTGCAACAGATGCCAGAATATGCGTACAGTGCCCAAACCAGTGTGTCTGTTGTTGAGTATCAAGTGTTGGCCAAAACGTCCAACAGCCTGCTTGACAGAGCTATTTGTCTCCTGTAACCATCATTAGTCCGATTTGCAAGCCCACATCTTGTACTGCCCTTCCTCCTCCTTCCTCAATCCTGACAACTGGCCGGTGTTTTTACCATGCCCGATTTGGTGAGGAAGCAAAGAAATGCCATCCACCTTATAAATTCAGCCCACCTGGGTCAGAAGACACTATCTTATCTGACTCTGCAGGCCAGCTGCTCTTCATTACAGATACCTAGTCTGGCCACTGTTTGTTGTGTGATACTGGTGTACAAGTGAGCACTTTACTTGCATCATCTATTGATGTGACTTCAGGGAGAGAGGGACCCATACTGAAAGCTGCTACAATCACTAAAATCCCCACCAATGGAATGTGTTATGCCACCTTATTTTACAGTGGAAGACATTTTAGATTAGATTTTTGTCTTGGCTAAAGTGGCACTGCTGGGTGCAGACTTCCTGTGTGCAATAGTGTTGATGGTTGATGTTAAGAACTGTCAACTTGTGGATGCAAAGGACTTTGCTAGTCTCCTCTGCACTCAGTTGTGTCACTACCTCTACCCTGTACAACATGATGGCTGTGATTTGCGGTTATTCTGCCTACTCAACGATTTCCCCCAGCTGTATAAGCCCCCTTTTTCCACAACAATCTAAACATGGTGTTGAACACTACATGTCTACTACTGGTCCACCAGTACAAACCCACACTTGTCGACTTACCCCAACAAGCTAGTTATTTCAAAGACTGAGTTTGCTGACATGGAGGCATCACCCCTCCATATGATAACCAAAGCAGGTGGTAGTCTCCGGCCTTGTGGTGATTACTGTAGCTTGAATGATTGCACAGTCCTGGACTTCTATCTGATTCCACACATACAGGATAATTTCTTCAAAGGTGGACCTCATCTGTGGCTATCACCGACTACCTGTGCACCCGACAGACATTCCCAAAGCGACAGTCATCACCCTCTTCAGATTGTGTGAATTCCTGTGCACACCATTTGGCTTTAAAAACAACGTGCAGACATCGATGGCCTCTGTCCTCATTGATTAAGATCTCCTATTTGTCTACCTGGATGACATCTTGAATGCCATCTCTTCCAGGGCCAAACACCTTACTCATCTCTAAACCTTATTCAAGCACCTTAGCCTGCACGGGCTGAATATCAGTCCTGCCAAGTGCCTGTTTGGAGTGGCTGTTTTGGAGTTTCTGAGACATCACATTTCAAAGGAGGATGGAATTCCTTTGCCTTCCAAAGTTTCTTCTGTTACAGATTTCCCACAACCCCACAATGTATGTGCCCTTCAGGTATTCTTTGACATGGTCAATTTCTACCACAGTTTCATTTCTCCATTCCACAAAACTACTGGTCAAGTAGTCCAAAGAACTGGATTAGGCATTCATGAACACCAAACATTGTTTAGCACAGGCAGCCGTACTCGTACTCCAGCTGCCTCATGCTCCACTTGCTCTTACAACTGATACATCGGACCATTCAGTGGTGGTGGTGTTTGAACATTAGGCTAATAATGCTTGGCAGCCATTGCCATTTTCAGCAGATGTTTATGACCCAAACGTCACCAGTACAGTATCTTTGAACTTGAACTTCTAAGTTTGTATCTAGTCAACCAGCCTTCCTACGTCTTGCTCAAAGGTCATCAATTTACTTTGTTTGCTTATCACAAACCAGTAGTTCTCACAGTGCCTAAAGTTACAGCAGCAATGGAACCTCGCCTATATATAAGAGCTCACAACACCCAGCATGTCGAGGGTAAGAACAATGTGGTGGCTGACTGCCACTCCTGGCCTGCACTTGCCACCATACACTTTGGAATTGTCTGCTTCCATTTGGCAGTTGACCAAGCTAAGGACCCAGAGGTCCAGGCTTTGAAATTGGCAGAAACCAGCCTGCAGTTGTCTGAAGTGCAGTTAGATGGCAGTGCTCCCAACCTCACTTTTGACGTCTTACAGATTGACTACATCCTCCTTAGCAAAAAGTGGAAGAACAGTGCAATGAGCTGTGAAACTTATAAAGCCTTAAGCAGTATTGGATCTGGCCACAAGATTATGACTGCTGAGATTAGACTGAAAACAAACAAAACAATACTCAGAGTAAACAGGTATGACTGATTGGTGCTCATAAACAACAACATCCGAAATTGGTATTCTGTGTAAGTTACAAACATTCTAAATATACTGGAGAAGAATTGCCAGCCAATAGGATTTACAATTTCATTATACAAGCCAACAGAGAAGCTGCTAAAAAACAACACATAAGAAATCAAACATCAAGAAGCCAACTTCATGGGAAAATGTTTAAATACTACTGGTGCATGAAAGAGAAAGGCTCAACAAGCCTTCCAAGAGAATCTGAGCAAGGATAACAGAAAAACTATGGATGCCCTACATAAAGATCCATACAAAGCATATGAAGATCAATAAAATATGATGATACAGAGCAAAATCAATGAGATAGAAAAGGCTTCAATCCGTCAAGCATCAAGGCTCATCTGGGCCACAGCAAACAACACCATGTAATATAGCAGGTCCATGACCTAGCAGCACAGTCAGTTTTAGATAAATAAATAATTAAATGGGTCGGCTTAGTCTCCACAGATGTGCGATCTCGCACAGCTGTGGGAGGTTGGTGTGGTGATTGAGATGGAGCACACCTGTATGTGAAGGTGTGCTCTGTCTTAACACTAGAATCCCTGAAGCCTATGAAAAAACACTTAATCCCGGGCCACCTTAAATTCCTTCGCACCTCTCCATTAGCGTTTTTTTGTTTTGCAAATGTGCCAATCAGCACAAGCTGCCTGCTATCCCATCCCAATCTCTCCCAACAGAGCTCAAATCGGGCAAATACTTGTCCAAGCTCGAGTGAATTTATCTGCGTGTGAGGTGCCTGGAGTTGTATACTGTAAACAATATATCATTATTTGGAATACATACATTTCATATATGTTCTGTGTCTACAATGATATGTGTAAGTGTAGGATGACAAGAATTGCAAGGCAAGAAATGCTGAACAGATACCTAAAGCAGAAACGTTTTCCATGTTATACTAATAATGACATGAAGTTTATAACGTGTGAAGACTTTAGTACAAATATCAAATAAACATGTGCACTTTTATTGAAGGATATAACCAAAGAAAAAAAAGTTACATGTTGCTGTCAATGACAGCACCCAAGCTCAAGCTCAAACCCAAGCTCAAGTGTCAATCAAAAGAAAGTTGATATGTATTCTTGAATGATGCAGAGTTAAGAAATGCTGCCTTATAACCGAAAGGTTCAGGGTTTGAGATTGCGTGCTCTGCATTTTGAGTAGTGAGCTGCTATTATTATTACTATAATATAATAACATATTTGATTTGAGTCTGTAACACCTGGTGTAAATTTTGGATACTTGTAAAGGTTAGCGTTTTTTTTTATTGTTCAGCTTTGTTCCGTCTGTGACGTTCGTATGGTACAATGATGACGTTTATCTCCATTCTTTTCAATGATACAATGTCCCGTAATCACTATCAGACTATTATGCGGCATTTCCACTTTGATAACAAAGACACCCGTGCAGAATGTGTGAAAAACAACAGGTTTACTGCGATCTTGGACATCTAGCAACATTTTGTTGACAATTGTGTTTTGAGTTGCAACCCAAGGGCAAGGACTTTCCGAGTCTGTGGTCATGAAGCTTATGGAGCTGTTTCTGGACAAAGGCAGAACCGTAACAACAGATAGCTTCTTCACAGTGCTTTCGCTGGCTAATAGACTGCTACACCGCAACGCAACTCTGTTTGGCACCTTAAGTAAAATGGGACTTCCACCTGCAGCTATAGTCACTTTAGTACATGAACAATTCGCCACACTAGTATTTAGATCTGGCTGTGCCACGCTTGACGGTGTATGCGCCCATAAAGAAGAAGCCTTTGATTTCAGTCTGTAACAGCCAGTGTAAAGTTTTGCTACCGCCAAAAGCTATTGCTGAAGGGATATAAGCAGACACACAAATGATGATAAATCATGTCTTCTTGGTATCTTGTTGTCACTTGAATTTTTTGTTATTCATTTTTATTCTTGAATAAAAGCACACTTGTTTTGTTATACCTTTGCAAAAGTGCTTATTTTAAATCCCATTAACACTTGAATGAGATCAAATCTATCTCTGCCTCTCTTGCATATGCACATACACGTTCACACATGAAAACGTCACTATTTGAAAATACTATGCCATTTGAACATTTTTTTTTTCGATCTTGCCTGTACTCTGCATTATGGTGCATGGTACTGAAAATGCAGACAGACTTCTTCTGTTTGGGTGCATCCACCGTTATCATTATATCTTCATCATTATAAAGTGAGAGGGAGTTTGAAATAAGTGGAGTAAGAACAGAGGTGGTAGGTGGTAGTTGAGCAAGGCGAGGTTCATAGCGGCAAGGTAGATGCACCAAAGGAGGCAGTCATGTCGAGAGCCTGGATTGAGGGGTAGCTGTGCCTGTCGGAGGGACCCCTCCCTGTGCTGATTGTTCTGCTGAGGGTGACCCATTGACAAGTCTGTGTCGAGAAGGAAGCACCAGGCCTCACACATTTTTAACTAGGCGTTTTTAGAGTTTTATCTGCCATGGTTTTTAACTTCATTTTTAGTGCATAGCTTTTGTGAATATTTTAACTTCATGCAATTTGCTCCTGTTTTGTGGATTATTTATTTATGGAGACTTTTTAATTGCACTATTTATTAGGAACACTGTTTTAACTTTGTTTTAATAAAAGCACTTTTCACTTTTGTACCTACTCCTTGCTGTGTGTAAGTGTCCTCAGTCGCTTGGCTCATCCCTTAATTATGTTACAGGCAGTGGCAGATGCAAAAGACTCCTGGAAAGGCCTAGCAGCATGGAGCCAACCAACACCGTCACACATCAAAGGCAGGAAATCCTTTCATAGAGACAGTATAATTGGAAAAACGCCAAATTGAAAGAACAAACAATACTGAGGGTCATTTCAAGAGCCTGCTAGGACATCCATCGTCGTTATTGGATGAAGTAACTCAACCATTGTTTATGGATAGCTACATATTGAAATGTGTAACTTTAATTTAAAAGAACTGTACACATGCATTAAAAGTTTGTCTTACAATAAAGCTTATGAGTTAAATGAAATCCCTGCCAAGTCCAGAAAGCTGGAACTCTGAAAAGTAAGCTCCTACTAATCTGCAACAATGCCTCAAAATGTGATGTTCCAACTGTATAGACTCAGGCAGCAAACATTCCCCTTCCAAAGCACCCTTAGCAACCCTCAAAACTACAGAGAAATGAGAATCACTTCAACTGCAGGGAAGATCTACAATCATATGATTATCTTGTACATCAAACCACATATTGATCCCCTTCTGAGATCAAACCAAAATGGCCTAGGAAGGGTAGAACAACTGTGTTTAGGATCCTAATACTTCACAGAAGTTCTGGTGTACAAGTTACCTGCTGTGCTGACCTTTATAGACTTCAAAAAAGCATTTCACTCTGTCAACAGGAACAAAATGTTTCAAGTTGTAGAGGAATACAGTATTCTCTCAGAGGTTATCAATGGCATAAAAGTACAGTACTGTACCAAAACATAGCTGCTAAAGTCATCACAGAAGATGCAAATACAAACATCTTTAGTACTGAAGCTTGTGTACAACAAGAGGATATAGCATTTCAACAATGCCAGCGGGTTTAAAAACCAGTAGCAAGCAATTCCAAAAACGTTTGGCCAGTATGGAAAAGATTTACTTTAACAGGTAATCAATGAAAAACATCTACATAGCCTATTTCAAATTTTTCTAAAAAACTGTATTTTTTTAAAGACGTGTTTATTTTGAAAATAATGTGTGCAACATGTTTCAAAAATGTATTGATGGGGTAGTTTAGGACTAATAACAATGTGACTAATAACAGCAAATTTGAAAAAACACCAGGATTTGAAAGAGGCATTGTAAAACAACTGAGACAATCATGTAGCATATAAAAAGACTCCAATAATTCCTTCACAAGCAAGGATGGGTTGGAACTCACTAAATTGCAAACAATAAGTATAAAGAATAATCCACATAAGAACAATGTTCCCCAAAAAAGGAATTGGTAGGATTTGGGGGATTTTAACCCCATACAAATGCACAGCTGAAGACCTGCAGAATGGATGAATGGAAGAAAATTCCACTTGTTAAAACTGTGTACTTTTTGATTAAAGTTTTTATAAGAGCCAGTCTTAGAAAGTTAATGTTTAATGTTAAATTCATAAATGTCATGGTATAGACTTTCACCCTCTGTAAGTAAACATGAGTTAGAACTTTCTTAGCTATATCTGTAAAACAGAGTGTTAATTAAGCCAGTATGGAAATCATTGTTAGCATGGACTATTAGATATAATTCCAGTTGCAAATAGAATATTGGCATACAGTTTACTGACCATTTTGAAATGAACATGCTTAACATGCGTAATATAACTGTATGACCAAACTAGAAAGAAAGGAAACAAGATAAATTTGACTTAAACAAAACTTATTAAACAAGAACTTTTCTCTTCTTCAATACCAATTTTTTCTCTTTTTTTGTGTGAACTATTTTCCTGATTTTATTAAAACCTTTAAATTGAAGATGTTTGGTCTGTGAAATTATTTCAACATGCATCACACTATTGCCTGAATCATCCTATGAAGCAAACTAAAAGCTAGAGAGCTTTGGTAATTTTGGATAAATGCAGCTACAGTTATTATTTCCCCTAAAGGCTGTCAGCAAGTCCAATTCTGACTACCTAGATAACAGAATTCACTATAATGATGACTTCAGACATGTGTGATAATAACTCCGAAAACACAGCTGTAGTCCTGCAGTTAAAAAATACTTTATTATCTAAGCCTATTCTCTCTTCTTACTAGTTACATCTTCTATTTTTCTTTCTGTGCAGTTTTTTTCTTCTTCCTTATTTAACCAGCCTCAGTGCACTAACTTTTGTCTGTTCTTAGTCTGTAACAGAATACAGACAAAACCAGAATATAGATCAAGATCAAAGTGAAAGGGAGAAACTGCATCTCAAAGACCAGTGGGATACAACATTCCAAAATCCCATTCACTTCTCAGAGGTGGAACGTCTTCCACTTGCTTACAACTGAAACCCATTATTTTAAACACAAAGAGAGATGTAGAATGTTCAATTCCCTGCAAGCTGCCACTGCCAATGATGATATCAGTTTATTGTCAAATCCCTAGACAATGGTGCCTACTAACTAGTAGGTCCTTGGCTTCAGTAACAGCAGTCCATATGACACCTCTGCCACAGGCATTCTCAGCGACTAATCTGAAAGTGCGCAGCGCAGGTGTACTGACGAGGGAAAGTCACCAGTAATGAGTAAGGAAACTACAATCAGGAAGGGGTAACAATAGTCTACCTGACTGCACTCGAAAACAGTTTCACCAGTCAAAATGCCACACAGAAAGCTTCCTTTAATCAGCCAAGTTCATTTACATATAATGACTATGAAACATTTTAAGCACACCAGACAGCATAAACATAAATGATATAATTAAGAAACACATCCCGTCCATTAAACATTATAAGTAGTTACAGTATATGCATGCGGCAACTGTCAAAATGTCAATCAAATTTGATGGATGACCGGAAGTCCCACTGCTTTCCTCTGACGTCATTAATGTGACCCTTCTTTGAACTCGCCCCCCCACACCCCTTCCTGTTTTTCCTCAGGAAATGGTCAAGATCCGTTTGAAGGAGGTCTGTCCCTTTCTTGAACCCACCCCCACCCACCTGTTTGCCCCAGGCCCAAGAAACTGTCAAGAGCAGCCTTGATGGATGGGTGCCCCCTCTTTGACCCCAACCCCCTCTTCCAAAGACAAGTTCAGACACGTCCGGGCAAGTTTCTATCCAGACCCTGCCGTCCACCCTTCTGAAAGTGCTGTATAAAAAAACGGAGCATCTTCAGTTCTAAAGACTCTGTGTAGAAAAATGGAATCTATGCCCAATGCCCCAGTGAAGAGTCGGTTCCGCATGGTCTGTTTGAAGGATCGTTTGAGAAGGGTTAAAAAATGTTTGGTGCCTGAGTTTCTTGAAGATGAAGCGGCAGACGAGGATCGGTCTAAGTTGTGCGAAACACAGTGGGCATCCAACGACAACAAGGAAATCTGTCCGCCGCCTTCAGTATTCAAGGACTGAATTCTGCAAACTGAAGCGGTGATCGAGTAATGGACTAAGGGGTTTGAATCATAGCTCGATTCGAGCAATGACGAAATGGAAAACCCTCCTTTATTTTATGCCACTCCCTTCCCTTTTAATATAAATAGTCACCAGACCCAAAAGGAGGACCATTATAAGAATTCGTTGAAGCTTTTTAAGACCCCCAGCATGTCAAATGCTACAGATTTTGAAATGACAGGTAGCGGCGTAACAACCTCAGGGCTCCTGCCTGAGGCTCCAAGGCCTGAGGTTTCATGGCCTGAATCTTGCCAATTCTATAATACCGTCTGGATGGACGCCCCTCAAGGTCACCGAGAATCTGACCTCTGGTATCTTAGGATACGACCCGATTACAGTCTCTGGTCAAGAGACCTTGAGCCAGACTTTGGATTCTGTTCTCCAGGTCCAGGGTGGTCTTCCCCGGTCTCCGTTGATGATGATCAGACGGATAACCCGATCTCCGCTAATGGTGCTCAGACGGATAACACAGTCTCCGCTAATGGTGCTCAGACGGATAACATCATCTCCGCTAATGGTGCTCAGACGGATACCTCTCACCTAGCTCCAGGACAGCCGTGGGTGAACAGACAAGTTCCGCAGGAACCGATGTCGCTCGAACTGTCTGAGACAGATATGGATTGCCCAGATGGTGTGCTGCCTGAAACCCAGAAAAAGGCCCAGCAACTTGTTAAAGGGCTGATGACATCTCTGCTAGATATTATTGTCTACTATGATCTGAAAAAAGAATGTCAAGGCTGCAAGATAGAACATCCCAGCCAGAGAAGACATACCTGCCTCTTTGAACCTGATAACACCTACCATGTAGGATGCTTTCAGAAGATTATGAAGATTTTCCTCAAGTCTTGGCTGAAAGGACTGGCTATGAAAATTATAGGGTATTTTAATATTCTACTGTCGATTCACAAAATATACGTAGTAGTTGAAAAGACTGTGGGTGAGTTTGAAAATACCAACTCTGTTTATGACACTGTAATGCAGTCATTTTACGAAATGGGTGAATACTCCTCCTGTGTAACCCGCCGTGGCAAATGGCAAATAAGTTTTGTAAGCGTAATCTTAATCATGAGGGTTATATGAATGTGTGGACTAAATATGACCTGGAATTTGATAATATGATAGAACTGATGGGTCTTTCTGAACCTGAAGCCGCAGCAGTCTGAACAAAACAGAATCCTAAATAAATGTTTTCTATATGTTTAAGTGTTGTCAGTGTCTGTTTTATCACCGGCGATGGAGCAGGTCTTGGAAAAAACATATTATAACCCTGAGAATGCTGGGGCCTTGGGGGGGTAAAGAATCCTTGAAAAGAGCTCTCTTGCATGCAGGTCACCATATTGGGAACCAAGAGTTTGCCGAATGGTTATCGGGGCAATACACCTACACGATACATAAACCGGCCAGAACCCGTTTTAAAAGGAATAAAGTGTATGTTTCCAATATAGACGGGCAATGGCAGATCGATCTGGTGGATATGACAAACCTGGCCGAGTATAACCAAGGTTACAAGTATCTGCTGACTTGTATAGATATTCTTTCTAAATATGCCTGGGTCAGGGTACTGAAAAACAAAACGGGTAAAGAAGTAACAAGGGCTTTTCGAGAAATTTTGGAGGAAGGTAGAGTTCCCGTCAAACTTCAGACCGATAGCGGTAAAGAGTTTCTCAATCAGGAATTTCAAAGCCTGCTCAATAAACACGGGATTAAACATTTTACCACCGCTAGTGAATTAAAGGCTTCGGTGGTGGAGAGGTTCAATTGAACTCTGAAGACCAAAATGTGCCGTTATTTCAGCTCCCGGAATACCCGGTCCTATCTGCCGGGGTTACAGGATTTGGTGAAATCTTATAATCTGAGCTATCACCGAGGTATAAAAACAGCCCCTGCCGAGGTGAAAAGTTCCAATTCTTGGAAAGTCTTTAAAACCTTATACGGCCTACGTATACGGTCTACAAGCTCAAAGATTATGACGGCGAAGACATTATAGGTTCCTTTTATGACGTGGAGTTACAAAAGAGTCGTGGTACGGACGTCTTCAGGATTAAAAAGTTTCTGGCGAAAAAAAATATTCATAGAAAAAAGCATATTTTGGTGAAATGGCTCAGATGGCCCGAAAAGTTTAACAGTTGGATCCCTGAAAGCTATGTGCAAGACGTTAAATACTGAGAAGCAAAAATTAGTATTTCATTCACGGGTGCTTACAATGGAGAGAAAAAGCTTTTACGTCGTTCTTCCCAGCAATTCTTCCCGAGATGTTTTCCCTAATAATACCATTGCCGAGTTTACTATCAAATTAGCCACACCCATCAAACTACAGGGACCCTGGGAAGTAGGTTTTGCTGAAATCCAGTATCCTCACACCTGGAACACCCTAGACAAACTGGATAACAATTTTATTGTAGTGTCTCCACGATTAACCAGGTTTTATACTATACCTGCAGGCTATTACTCTAGCGTCGAGAAAGTGACCTCTAAGATGAATGAAGCAGTGTCGAAAGAACCCAAAGCCGTCGAGGTTGGTTCTTCAGGCTTACCAATACCGGAAAACACCGTGAGATTCCGCTACAACACTCTGGAGCGAAGATTCTATGTTGTAAACACCGCAAAGGATGAAACTCTTCATGTCAGGGGGCAGTTGGGGAGAGTTCTAGGAGCTCATTCGAACATGACCATAGGCCTGGTGAATGAGGCTCCTTACCCCGTGGATATCAGAGCGGGGTTTTATACCTTGTACGTCTACAGCGACATTGTGTCTCACCAAAGAGTTGGAGACAGCTACGTCCCTCTCTTGAGATGCGTACATATTGAGGATGAGATGAGTAAGATTACCACAATCACCTATGACAAGCCGCACTACGCTCCGGTCAGCAAGACTCAGTTTGATACTTTGACCATTGAAATAAAGACAGATCAGAACAAAGCGGTTCCATTTCAATTTGGCAAGGTCATAGTCAAGTTACATTTCAGACCCTCTAAGAGGTGCGTGCTCGACTAATACAGAGATGAGATCTTACCTGGACCCTAGCCCTTACGTGCATTATTACGAAGCCCAAGTGGGTAGTTTCTCCGGGGCTCCCGTGATGTACAGTTCTGGGATCGGAGGAATATTTCGAGGTCTGTTTAGAAGAGCTCTGCCTCTCTTGAAAAGAGACTTCGAAATTGTCAAACCACACATTAAATCAGCTGCCAAGAATATCGTCAAAGACGTGGTGGCGGGGGCCATGTCCGGAGCTATTACTCGAGGAAGCGAAGAAAATCAAGGTTAGTCGGGGTTGATGGTAATGAGGAAAACTAAACGTAAGAGACCTCCCGGTTCACGCTCCAGCCCCATCCTCAAAAAGACGCGCTGTTCAGCTTTTACATCATTTTCTTCTCTCAGCCACAAGGATAAGTCCCACGCCCACAGAAAAAAGAAATCAAAAAACATTTTTTAACTCAAAATGTCTTTCGTTCATCGAATGTCTGTGAGTGTGTGAAATCTGAACTGGACTTGTTTATGGTTCCCTATACTCAGACTAGCATAGAAAAAAGCATCTACGTCGAGGTACCCCCTCTCTCAGCTCTATCTGAAGTCGCGCCGCTAGAGTTTTTGATTACTTGGAACGGTGAAGACTACTTGGATCTGAATAACCCGCTTCTACACGTCCGATGCAAAATCGTCAATGCCGACGGAACTAATCCGCCCCCCGTGGCCAGGGTAGCCTTTGTTAATTACTCGATAGCCGCTTTATTTTCACAAGTGGACGTGACCCTCGGAGACCGTTTAACATCACAGAGTTCCAGCCTCTACCCATACAGGGCCCTTTCTCTGGAATTGTTAAATTACAGCAATGAAACTGTCAAGTTCCAATTTGCTTCAGGTCTTTTTTACAAAGACACGGCCAACGAACATGAAAACACCGCCTTGGATGGTCTGAATGATAAATTCAAAAAAAGAAACAGTTATACAGCACAGGGTAAAACAGTAGAAGTCCTCTGACCTATTCATTCAGACCTATTTTTTCAAGAAAAATTAATTCTAAATGGGGTGAACGTCAGAATAAAAATGGTTCGGAGCAAAAATGATGTCTGATGTCCAGAGATGCCAAACGTTACAAAGTAAACATTTTATCCACCTCTCTTTTTGTCAAGAAAGTTAAAGTTTCAGCGGCGGTGAAATTAGGGCACGCCCACGCTCTCACAACCTCCAACGCCAAGTACCCCATGGAAAGAGTGAATTTGAAAGTTCTCAGTATGCTGGCAGGGATACATGTGAGCAATCAGGAGAATTTGTTTTTGGGGCAGTTGCCCAAGTACGTGGTCATAGGCATGGTGGATAATGAGGCCTTTTCTGGGGATTACGCCAGAAACCCCTTCAATTTCAAGCATAACCAGTTGGAATTCCTGGCCTTGTATTTGGACGGAGAGCAGATTCCAGCCAAGCCCTTTCGGCCTAATTTTGCTAACGACAACACAGCTCGAGAATATTGCAACCTCGTGTTGGCATCCGGAAAAGCATTTGAAAGACCAGCCTCTAGCCATCAGCCGTTCTGACTTCTCCCGGGGATACACACTGTTTGCCTTTGATTTGACACCAGATCAAGAATGCGGAGACTATTTCTCCTTGGTGAAAACCGGGAACATGAGATGTGAAATACAGTTTCGGTAGCCTCTACTCCATACCGTGAATCTAAGAGTGTACGCCGTCTTTGACAACATTATTGAAATAAACCAGAGAAGAAACATCCTTTATCATTACTAACAAAGCATGAACACCCTACAGATCTTGGAACTCATGTCCAGTAATCTGTACACAGAAAATCAGTTTTATGGAGTGTTGGCATGCGACGAACTGCCTGAAAAAATACTTACTGAGCTCCCGGCCATGATCATCGTCAACACTCACCGTCAAAATCAACCCGGAGAAAACTGGTTGGCGATACATCTCAGAGAAAGCGGAACAGGAGAATTTTTTGATTCCTGCGGGGCCCCGCCAGACTTTATCTATTTTCCTGAGGAAATATACAGCTTTTTAAACATAAACTGTTAAGAAATTATTCACCGTAACCGACAGCTTCAAAGCTGGTCTTCCAGCGTCTGCGGACAACACTGTATTTTTTTCCTGCATCACAGAGGAAAAGGACGTTCTTATCAAGAGATCATGAACCTGTATTTTAATGAGGTCACCAAGAATGATGATATGCTTCAAAATTTTGTCAGTACCTTGTCTAAGAACACTTCTAGAGGTTTCCAGGATCACCCCTGTATGCAAAGTTAATGACCTGTAATTATCTTAATAAAGAATAGACAGTCTGTATAATCAAATGTAATATTTTATTAAACATAAATATAATTACATTTCAATAAGGAATCCATTCATTCTTTTTGCGAGATTTGGTTTTCTTGCCAACAGGTGTATTGGAAGCAGCAGAGGGCGATGCAGCGGCAGTTATAGAGGCAGTGGACCCCTCTGGGGCAGAAGGTTTGAAGCTCTCTAGAAGTTCTCTCGTGTCGGCGTTTGGCATGGTGGAGGCCAAATG
Source organism: Polypterus bichir lapradei (assembly GCA_026402145.1). Classification (NCBI taxonomy): domain Eukaryota; kingdom Metazoa; phylum Chordata; class Cladistia; order Polypteriformes; family Polypteridae; genus Polypterus; species Polypterus bichir. Next base: position 24,011,694 of record JANRMT010062837.1, on the reverse strand, counting down.
TTCAAACCGGCCAGGGCCTTAACAAATTCTTTCCAACCCCTAGGCCTACGATAGGACGGGATGTTGTGCCGGGCGGTCAAGTTCCGCATTAGATCGACCATATTCGGTCAAGTATCTTTGCAAGACGTCCGTATAAAGTTTAACTTTTGCCTCAGCGGTCAAGTCACTACGTTCGAGTATGAATTTCATTTGTTTATCCAGTTCACTTTCCATAGCACTTAAAAGGTCGGTGGAAGCTGTTGCCAATGAGCCATTTGCTGTTGAGGGACCAGGTACATCTTGCGCGTGTATTCCATATTTATAGTCTCGTACCTATTAAACTAGTAATGAAAGGAATGGCGGCGCTTAATAAGGCTCCAAGAAACCCTCCTTTCTGATTTAAAAGGGCTTTTTTCTTTTTAACGGTAAGTTTTTTAGCACCAAGTTTTTTAACAGCACAACGTTGTTTCTTCAGCAACTTGAACTGTCTGGACATCAGGGGGACACGTCCTTTTAAAGTATTGAGAGCTATTTCTGACAGAGCATAAATTAAATCGTCCAGAGCCTCGCTCAGCACCGCTTTTCTTCGACGACAGGAGGCCCTATATAGGGTCTTGAGCAGAGGGAAATTTCTTTTTATTCTGCACGACATGCCAGCTCTTTCTCAAATACTTGGAAAATGGAACGTCTTTATCTTTTCGCGACATACACCGCAGGCCATTTGGGAGGAAATAAACCGGTACGTAAATGAAATTCTTCAGGCGTATGGGCTTTCAGATCCACCAATAGATAACCATAAGGTTGCCTTGTAGCGTCCTTAAAGGTCTCCAAAAAAAATTGAACCCTTCCAGGGTACATCTGACGCGCTAAATTGGTAAATTGCAGTTTATCTCAAGGATTTTTAAAGAGGGTAATGTAATTGGCATTCAGGTTTATCGTTCTGCTTTTCTTGCCTTGAAAAAATACATTTTGGACCAAGTAAATGATGGACAAATTCCTGTGGTGAGTATATTTTGTGAAGACCCTCTCTATCTCTTCGCTATGACTCGCCTGTTCCATCAAATCGTCGACGATCACCAAGTTAACACAATCAGGCGGCAGTAGTTCACTTAAGGAGACGGGTAACCCTCCAAAAATCTGGATTTGGGAAATTGGGCTAGCAGCTCATCGTACAGAGGTTGCCAGCTGCTGTAAAACCAGACTATATTGTCTGGGCGACGAGAAAGCACATGGTCCGCGTGCTCCAAAAGCTTTTTCACAAAATGCGATTTGCCCGAACAAGAGGGTCCCAAGACTATTTTCGAGAACGGATGCTGAAGTCTAACATCAAAACCCTCTTTAGTATCCATAGGGGAGAGATGTGAAATCGGGCAATAGAACCCTTTTGTTGTACACCACTCTGAATCTTTTTCTGAGTGGATGATTTTGCAACATCAGGTTCTTTTTGTTCCTATGAATTTGTGCGCCATGAACCGTTATTTCTTTCGTGAGACCGTGTTCTACAAAACTATGCACTAGATCAGGGGTCCTCAATCACGGTCCTGGAGAGCCGCAGTGGCTGCAGGTTTTTGCTCCAACCCAGTTGCTTAATAAAAAGCACTTATTGCTAAAGTAACACTTCTGCTTCACTTTAGTGATTTTGAGCCCTTATTACTTAATTTTGTCTTAAACAGCTATTTTAATTGCTCCTTATTATCAATAACATGCAAATGACAAGAGAGAGCAGCATTTCTCCATATAGCTTATTTACATTTACACCTGTGTGTATTTATCTGCACTATTGGGTTTAATTAAATACTTGGAAGAAAAATGAAGAGAAAAAAGTGAAGGACTGAGAATTACTCGTCCATTTTAGCCTTCAAATCATTTGCATGATAGAAAGGGAAAGAAAATCTAGGATATGAGAATGACCTGACATAGCAGAGTTAATTTAATTTCATAGCTTGTTAGTGCTTTATTGGCAAGAATTGCTTTCTAATTAAGCAACCAGGTCAGAACAAAAACCTGCAGCCACTGCGGCTCTCCAGGACTGGGATTGAGGACCCCTGCACTAGATCCATTAAAGAGTATAGGTTTACCGCTTGAGCCGTTTCGTGATTGAGAGTAATGCCCTTTACCTTCATGCAGACCTTGTCTTTGAACGTTTTGTACGCGTACGTTTTTGGGCCCTCGGAAACAAACTCTTCTATGAAGAGTTTAATCGAATCGTACCAAGACAAAAATTCTTCTCTTTCCTGGCTCATTATGTGTTGAATGCCGTAATATTTAGGTTCGGGGTACGGCCCGACGTAATTTTGTTTTTCAATGGTGTTAAATAAATGGGGAAAGTACCCTTTTTGAGCCTGGAATCCCAGGGCTTTGGGCATACTGCTCAATTTCATGGGTAAGAAGCTCAACGAGTCGATAAATCTCAAGTCATAATCTTCTTCTATAAAACACATTAGTTTACATCCCTGAGCTGTAACAATTGGAGTTTGCCCTCTCTCGACAAGATATTTCATTAGGAAATAACCGTCATACCCCTTAGAATTGTGAGCTATGAACGTGTACTCTTGGTATTTTGGACGTCGATATCTGTGGAAGAACTTTGCGACACAGTCCTCCCCGGCCCGACTCCACGATTGACCGTTCCAATGTATGCAGTGGATGTAATTGGGGATGTGGATACCGTCATCTTGATGGCACTCAAAATCATAGAAAACGTACTTTTCGTGGATCGGTCTTTGCGGTAAACTTTAAATAAAACACTGATGATTTTCATCTGATTCTTTCGTGACCGCTCTACAAATGCAACAATGTTTGGGTCGACACTTGTGAGGTTTTGAATCAGCTTTCAAGCTGTATCTCCGTTTGCAGAGGGGACAGACTTTATGGACGTCGCAGATACTTTCAGAACTGTGCATCTTTTCATTCAATTTGCGCGTTTTGTGGAGTTTGAAGCAAAACCTTGATCGACAGAAACGATGGCAATCGGAACATCGAAAAGCCTACCCATCAACCCTTTGACAGTCTGTAGATAAACAGACGTCACAGTGTTGCTCACAATGATGTTGTGACAGATTAGAATACCCCCTGTAGCAGAAATCACAGATGTAGGAAAATCCCAGAAAGCCTTTTAGATTCAAAATACCGTAATAATGTTTATGATGCAAAAACAGGAAAGCAGTCTTTGTTTTTCTGGCCCAGGACGCTTCAAATTTTAATAGAGCGCTAGCGTTCTGTTCCCGGTACCAGACGACAATTTTAATTCCCATTAATCTCTCAAACTTTTCAATATCTGAAAACATTGCTTTCTGATCCGTTGATAATCCGACCCTGACGTGCAATCGACGAGCCTCTTGTACACACAATTCCTCATTGTTTCTGAACCTAACGACTAATACAGCCAGCAATCCCATGGCAAAACAGTACTGACCATCCGGGTTGAGGGATATCCATAGGTGTTTCTGTTTCTTTTGAACGATTACATCGCTGAAAAGGGTGCAGGCTTTACGCCTAGAACCCCCGCCACCAGATGGAGCCCTCATTACCTGAACGATTAGCGTCAGACTGGAATCGGCTAAAATAGTAGCGTGACTCTAGAGAAGTAATTCAATCTCATTAAAAAAATCCTCCACAGAAAGCATACCCGCGGGGGTTAGGGAAAAAACACTGGGGTTGAGAGATTCGGCACGTAATTCTAACTGTACTAGATCATTAGGATTCAAAGTGCTCATAAAACTGTCTAATATTTGTTGAAGGATCTCGTGTATATGATTAAAAACTTTGGCAAATGAATCAAGTGTGTAGGCCTCAGAGAAATTGAAGCAATGTCTAATCTCAATATTTCTAAATTTTGGACGCTCTGTTATAGACATATTATTTAATCTAGAAGTGGAGGGCTGCGGGGACTTTACTGATGGGTCTGGAGCCGAAGGATTGTCCGTATTTGAGGTAGATGGTTGTGGAGAGTCGGCTTCGAGACTCGAGTTTATCCCGGAAGGTTTAGTCACTCTGGAGCCGGTTTGAAGATCTGAATTATCCGACTCTGTTAAATCATCAGCAGGCGATGGCTGTGGAGAGTTGACTTCGAGAGTCGTGAGTACCCCCGGGACGGATTAGCCACTCCGGAGCCGGTCTGAGGAGCTGAATTATCAGCCCCTGTTAAGTCATCAGCAGGCGAGTGCTGAAGATGGACCTTGATGCACCGTGAGATAGAAGGTTGTATTACCGGGTCGTCGACGGGGAAGTGCTGAAGTGGGGATCTGCTTGCACCGGAGGAGCATGAGTCCCCGACACACCCGAGGCAGAAGTTTGTGGGGGTTTTACATTCGTGTCTACGGCATTAGGTTGTTGTGAAGGGCCTGAAGACGTTCCAGCCTCAGAAGAGGTAGAAGTTTGTGGGGGTTTTACATTCGTGTCTAGGGCATTAGGTTGTTGTGAAGGGCCTGAAGACGTTCCATCCTCACAAGAGGTATTCTTCAAAAGCTCCAACAAGACGTTAACTACAGCTATTTCATCAGAATTTAGAACCTTGAGCGCATTATTCATGAGGTCAAAATTGTCGATTGGATGTGTCACTGGGTGTGGTGATTGAACAATTTGAGGAGATCGCGGAGGGGTGGGGCTTTTAGGGGGTTTTATAGAATATTCTAGGTTATCAGACATCTCTTTTAATAGTCTCAGGTTTTCACTGGACGGTCTTTTCCTACCTTTACGCCCCCCAGAATATTCCCAGACACCATCTGTATCACTGACACTGCTGTCACTGCCGGTGCCGTTAGAACTGCTTTCAGGCATGACCTAAATTTAATCAAAGTCTACAATTATGAACACAGAATATAACAATAGAATATAACAATAACACAGAATATAACAATAAAAATAATAATTTGCAATTATTAACCAAGAATATAATAATGCAATTATTAACCAATACTATAATAATGCAATCAATATTTTTCAAAAAAAAAAAAAGTAATATAAAACTTCTCCTTTCTAGAAATTGCACCAGTAATTGGTGAAGTTGTCCAGTCAGCTGTTCCAGTCTTTTTCGATCTCTCCGCTGGTGGTCAGGACAAAGGGAATATCGGGGTGAATAACGAATTCTATGCCGAGATCCTCGGTCAAAGTGAGGCGTTGCCGGCAAAGGGGCCCACCGACTATAATAAGATGGCATCGGTGATTGTGGAGAAGACCTCAAGATATTGGAATTAAAACTGAGCTCAGAGATCGCCGGAAAATGCTGAACCCCGACCTCGGAACGGTCTGGAGAATGCTGATCGCCGTTATCAGAGTGAACTGGAGAATGCTTCAGAGAATGCTGAGCACTGGTCTCAGAGAGCGGAGGTGTTTGTAGATTCTGCCAGTTATGGTACCGGGCTAGATTTTCTGATCCGGCCAGCACTTGCGTTAAAATACCCGGAGGGGAATGACCTGGAAATATAGTTATGAACTTCTCAGTTAAACACCTCTTTTCACATAATCTGGAGTTCTGTATGCTTCATACATTTCTTAAGTAAACTGATATCTAAAATGACACGGCAGATGGATAGACCGGGGTAATCCCTTTGAGAAGCTGATTCACTTTGTAAAGGGTTATCGTCTAAAAAAACAAAAGGCAGACGCTCTTTAATATAACAAGTCCCCAGTTTCCAAAGCTTGCCGCGGTTCATACAAAATGTTGGCTCTCTTTAAACAAACAATCCACACACACACGCAAGCACAGCTAATGAATTTAAACCCCGCACGTTCTATTGCACATTGCACCTTTTCATGTACGATTCATTCCGATAGAAGCTTGTCTGTATAAAAACTCTATTTTACGGTAGCGAGACAGACTTTTGTCCTAAATAGGCTATTTGTAACTAGCCGAAACACTTTAACAAAATGCACGAGAAAAACCCTACATCGATTTGGATAAAAAAGACTTCCTGATTCTGAAGCTATAACCAAATAAATACAGGAACATCTTAAACCTATTCATTTACACATGATATGTCTACTAGGCGGCATTAAAATGAATGAAAACGCTTACGACAAAGCGCTCCAAACCCCTCGTACACACACACACGTGCACGAACGCTCCCAAGATCGCGTACAAGCGTTCACAAGATCGCGTAGACGAGCACGAGCTCTCCCAAGAATCGCGTACACGCGCACGACTGCTCCCACCCATATATGCACGTTGTAATCAAAGAGCAATTTTTAAAAAATAAAAAAGGTTCTTACCTGCTTCCGCATAATGATTCGGTGACTCTATAACGATGTAGCCCTCTAAGATAAAAATAAAGGATTCAAACGTAATTATACTAAAATATTCACTCACACACATCCTTCATCAAACCCTTTCATGAAAGGTCCTGAAAGGTCCTGACAGAAAAAAAACTACAATTGATTATGAGTGAAAGCGCACGCAAACATACCCAAACTTCATGCGAACATTTAAAAAGAGGCTTACCATTTTCAGATTCTGCTCGGATGTACAAATCTAAGAAAAAATATATAAGGATTGAGCCAATCGCTAAGAATTCACCGTGCCGTTTTTAATACATGTTTGATCACGCTTATAAGAATCATGAGTATTCTTACCGTGATTCTGGGCGAAAGCGCTTCCTGCAGAACAGGCTGCATGAACGATAATTAAATTTCATTTAGTCTTAGCCATAATTAGCAAAAATCATTAAGAATTTCGTGAAAACGCACCGTCACTTTTTCTATTCATCTTGACGTTCCGACTGACGATCAGGGAAAAGGTCTTGTGTTCCCGACGCAACTCAATTTATAGAGAAAAGAGCTGTATTTTTATAAGGACTCACGGTACTGTGTTATAGCATATGCGTGACAAACATTTTAACTGCATATCCTTGTATTATCAGTTTATATCCGGATCTTCGCCCGAGCGCTGAAAAGTGGAAGGGAATTTCTGTTAATTGTAGTCGCAGATGCATGACAATCATTTTAACTGGACATCCGAGTATTATTCGTAGTCCGGTTTCCGAAAATCACCTTTGTAACCCTTTGATTTCTTTTAGCGTCATTAAAAGCTTTTACCTCTAGTGGGGGATTATGACCATCTGTTGATTAGCATGCGCTCGCAGAATGGTAGGGTCTGGCCGTTTCCTGGCCTTTGTCGGACACTGTCAGCGGAGCTCTGGTTCATACATTTTGCAAGTTCTTGCTATAGGCTCGTGCCTGATTGCTGGGGCGTGCAGGGCAATAGGGCGAGTGAGCGAGGGAGGGAGGTGTTTGTCTGCTCTGAGATTCTCTGTGCAGACAGAGAGATCCGGTCAGCATGTATTTCGAAATGCAAACCCTTGCCTGCGAGTACTCTTAGAGCTTCGGCCTCTGGGGCATCTCGCAGCTGCGTGCCTGCCAGCTTTTTTCAGCACAGAGGCTGTCTGCTCCGCTCCCAGGCGTCAACTGTGTAGAGAGAGTGAGTGCAGGGGTTGCTAACAGCAGATCAGATTGTTTGCGCAGAGCCCCCATGTACTCTGCTGTGTAGAGAGAACAGGCACATTGCTTTCTGTGAGATGCAAAAATTCTGCAACTGGGCGTTTAGACATTTCTGTGAAAGGATTTTCAGGGAAATGGAAAAAAGGATGTTTTGACTTAGATAAAGCAAAGGTTAGTTAGATATTTTAAATAATAGATAGATACATGTGGACTTACCCAAAGCGATATAGGCAGGAGCATGTGCATGTGTGTATGTCCTCGGAAGAAGTGTGCCTGAAAGTGGAGGGGCCAACCAACATGTGCTGCCCCGCCCTCAGGAGCTACCTGACCGGAGGCTGTGGCAGGGCCTTCATGCCGGGGACACGTAGCTTGGTCCAGCAGTGTCTGGGATGCCTGACCGGAGGCCGTGGCAGGGCCTTCATGCCGGGGACATGTAGCTTGGTCCGGCAAGGTCTGGATAGAAACTTGCACAGACATGCCTCAACTTGTCTTTGGAAGAGGGGGGCTGGGGTCAAAGAGGGGGCACCCATCCATCAAGGCTGTTCTTGACAGTTTCCTGGGCCTGGGGCAAACAGGTGGGTGGGGGCAGGTTCAAGGAAAGGACAGATCTCCTTCAAACGGATCTTGACCATTTCCTGCGGAAAAAACTGGATGGGTGGGAGCGGGTTCAAGGAAGGGTCAGACATCCTTCAATTGGATCTTAACAGTTTCCTGCGGAAAAAAACAGGAAGGGGTGTGGGGGGGCAAGTTCAAAGGAGGGTCACATTAATGACATCAGAGGAAAGGGGCGGAACTTCTGGTCATCCATCAAATTTGATTGACATTTTGACAGTTGCCGCAGGCATATAACTACTATCATAGAAATTCCCAAACTAGTTAAACATATTAAGAGTCATGGGTGGATACTTGGTTAAAAGAAATAAGACTTTGTATATGTAAACTCTTATTAGTAAATAAAATATAAAGTTAAATGTTACATATGATTTCATTTTCTGTCTTAAATATGCTGGCATAAATTAAGTTAGGATGTCTTAGTTAAAAAGGTAGGCAGCTTTTATAAGCATTTTCTCTTACAGAATACAAGGGTCCAGAAACAACAAAGAAGAACTGATGCAGGATGGAAGGATTTTGAGGAGCGTGAACAATGACACAAGCAAATCAAAGCAATAAAGTGGATGAGAGAATACAACCCACAGTGGATAAAGAGAAAACAGCAGAGTAAATCATAGTGTTTTCTACAAGTTTGTTTTTCCCAGATGGTGTGACCAAGAAAAAGATGGAGTTATCTTTCTTTACAACAGAATTACAGTCTTCTCAGATTGAGGCCAATATCTCAGATACTATTAGTCAGTTACATCAGAAAAATAAAGTTACTGAGACTGTCTGTCTTTGTGCTAAAAAGAAGACAGAAAAACCTCAGTTGAAGATCACAACCAACTAGATGTTGCACCAACAATTCACTTTGACCTTTTGTTGAAGATATCGATTTTAAAATAGTGATCTGAGCATATTGTTGCACCTTTTGATAATACTCAACCATTGGAACTGGTGGATGACATTCTTGTACCACCAAGCTCATGATGAGCCAGCAAGGTAAGTATTGCTGTGAACCCTCATGAAGAGATTCAAAAAAGTTTATTTATTGGTTATTTTGGTGGCAGCATGTTTTTGTGTGTTTTCTGACAGATGAACCTCTTCCTATAACATTAGAACCCATGATGAGCCAGCAGCTGCAGATGGCAGATGAGTTCTGCTATAAAATATCAACGGTCTATCCATTTCTTGTGTTTATGCACACATTTAATTAGATATCTTATCAAAGTCTTTAATGATATGTGGGTGTTTACAAGCAAATGAACACACAATTGTTTACTAATAGAACCCTGCCTGAAATGTTTTATGTCAGGGTTCTCAAACCATGTGCTATGGGGAACCACATGTCTGCAAGTTGAGCAGACTGCTGAACCAATCAGCTACTGTTGTTAATGAAGGGTTTGTGGCTGGACTAGAGGTTATCTGCATATACATTGGCCCTTCATGGCATGGACGTCACCTTACTGACCTCATTTCAGCTTGCAAACATCCAGCCATTTTGCACACTGAAATCTGTGTGACGATGCATCTTCCTAATGGACAACTTGAACAAAGTGAAGGAATTGGTGTTTTTATGGAGGTTTTAGTAGAGTTTTGGACAGAATTTTAAAGCTTGATACATTCCAGTACAACTAACACCTCCATTTCTAGAAGAGGTTCTGTATGCCACAGCCACAAGTACCTTTAAAGATACTTTTTTGCAGTACGCATTTCAGCAAGACAGGGAGATCCTTCTTAAGGCTTTGGAAGACTTTAACTCTGTTGGCAGTAAAGCACTGTTTGATGCTTTTGAGGCCCATGAGTTCCAACAGGTTCCTACCAAAAACAATCTGGTCCCATTGCTCTCTCAGATAAGATGCAAAGCTCCTATTCAGGCTCTGTTGTATATAATTGAATGCTGGTGCCCTATTGTAGTCCAGTTAGCTAATTTGGAATCTTAAAGAAGAAAATTAAAATGGCAAAGCAGAGAAGGATCTCTTTAGATTTCCAGAAGAAATAAACACAGTCCAAGCATATGTAGATGGCTACCTTAAAAGTTATATAGGTGAAATAGATTTACAGACACTCCAGCTCTTCCTCTGGTTTTGTACTGGTTCAAATTTAATGGAAAGTCCAATCAAAATTGAGTTTATTGAAACAGCAGACTTCCAAAGATAGTTGCATACACGTGGCAAAATTTCAGACCTTCACAGTGATTTCAATAGAATGCTCTCAAGCTTTGTCTTCGTGCTGGATATAGTTAGTTTTAGAGCCTCACTCTTAGCAGAAGTGAAAATTCACCCAAAATATGAAATTTGTCTCTGAAATTTACCTAAATTGGACATTAGTGTAAATAAATAATACAAAATTTTGGTACATAAGGTAACCCTAATCTTTCTTTCATATTTCAAATGTTGTAGATGTGTTATGAAACATGCTCTATATAAATAAAATACATTATTATTATTAATCTTAAGGCAAGTTTTGCAGACAACAAAAACAACAGTAACATTCAATACTTTAGCAGATTTTCATACAAAGGATGTAGCTCAAAGTGCTTTATAAGATGTCAAAGACAGTGTTACAAAAAAGAAAAAACAAATAAGATTATGCAAGAATAATAATGAATAATTATCAAAGAAAAAATAAATTAATCAATATGATTCATAATTACTTAGATATGTACAGTAATTATCAAAAGAGTTGCGTCCTTAAAAAAGGATGTCATATTGTAAGTCTCTGAAGATGAGTCTGGTGATAAGATTAAATGGCCAGTAGGACAGAAAAAAACCTCCAGTTAAGGTCTTATGGACAGCTGGGGCACCTGCCTTCATTCCAGCATTACAGGTGGCGCCATGTCTTTGTCAAGTGGTGGTAGTGCAGAACACCACCACAGAAGACCTGGAAGAGAATGCACAGAAAAATACAGATTAATAGAGACTGCAAATCCATGAAGAACATGAGAATTCTAAATCTATACAGTCTGCAAAAAGTACAAGTAAAATGCAACTATGAAAAAGCATTTTTTTAAATGTTTCACAGTATTAGCCTGGCATATCTCTATTTGTAAAGTATTTCAGATTTTTGATGTATAACATGCAAGGGCCGTTTCACCACTTTTTTTAAGCTTGGTTCATTGGAATTATAACAGACCACTGTTAGAAGATCTACTGTAAGATTATTTAAGAGTGTAGGGGGGCAGGCACTGTAAAGCAGAGAAGGGCAAGATTATTTAAGGCTTTAAACACATCAGTAATATTTTAAAGTCAATTCTAAATGGTGTGGGTAACCAATGTAACAATGCTAACACTGATGAGATGTGCAGACTTTCTTTTCATAGCTATGATTCTTGTTACTGCATTCTGCACTAATTGCAACTGATTGATGACTTTCATAGGTAGTCCTGTTTGGAGTGCATTACAGTAATCTAGAGGAATAAAAACAAAAACATGAATTAATTTCTGAGCAACTTCCAATGTTATAGAGTACACCCTTCATAATCTCGTGGTCTAAATGTAAAAGGCACAGCATTTTCCATATTAGGGTTAATGGATTAATGGATGTATGCCATGTATATCAAGCATTTCAAAAAACTTCAACAAGCCCACTTTTCTAATTTGGCTTTTTCTTAATTACTTGCATTGGTTGTAATAAATTAGAAATGGTGAGGCTGTCGATTTACCAGTCGATCTATGTTCCTACCCTCACCTATGGCCACGAGCTTTGCGTAGTGACCAAAAGAGCAAGATCGCGGATACAAGCGGCCGAAATGAGTTTTCTCCGCAGGGTGGCTGCACTTTCCCTTAGAGATAGGGTGAGGAGTTCAGTTATCTGGGAGAGACTCGGAGTAGAGTCGCTGCTCCTCCGCATTGAGAGGAGTCAGTTGAGGTGGTTCGGGCATCTCGTCAGGATGCCCCCTGGACGCCTCCCTGAGGGGGTGTTCTGAGCATGCCCCACTGGGAGAAGGCCACGGGGCAGACCCAGGACACACTGGAGGGATTATATCTCCAGGCTGGCCTGGGAATGCCTCAGAGTCCTCCCAGAGGAGCTGGAGGAGGTGGCCGGGGAGACGGGGGTCTGGGCTTCCCTACTTAGGCTACTGCCCCCACGACCCTACCTCAGATAAGCGGTGGACAATGGATGGATGGATGGATGAAATTATAAATGGTACTGTATACACTTTGTAAGATTTGCACTGGGCAGTAATGTCTGCTGTTTTTCTTTGATTTCTTTTTCCAGTTTATTGCATTGGTGCCCTGCGTCTCCACCATCTGTTACATCAACTCCAACTGCCTGTGATGCCGGAAAGAAACAACGTTCGCAAGAAGTCATGAAATGAAATTGTGATTGGACTGAGATGGCCACAGTTATGTATATGCTGGGATATGCAGAGGGGGTTGTGCGGGCCTTGGCTTGGGACCTCCAGAGGTTTATTATCACCAGCTTCCTTGAAGGCTGCAAGTTTGTCTTTATCCCTGGCCATTTGACCATGCAGTGTATTTATTACAAAGGACAAGGACCCATCCATTTGCTTCTTATTTATTTTTATAATACCTTCAATTTTCTTTGTAACTGTATATTTTTGTAGAGCAATTTGAGCTATGCTTGTAAGCAAAGGTGATATAGAAATATTATTTTTGAATAACTTTTAAGGGACATATCATGAAAAATGTCAGTTTAAATATAACAAATATTTTATGGAATATTGCTGGATAAAAACTCTTTGACTTTGAGTAGTATCTTGTTCATAAAGCCAAAGTAGAATTTATCCCTTTTTAGACAAATGTAATAATTCACTTTTACTGTGTTCAAAACATTGGCTAACATTTCTTTAAAATACTAAGGTAAAAATCTAGAAATATGTTTTTGTTCCCTTTCCCTAATCTATTTTAACACCTCCCCATTGTTGGCCATTTTCATTGTATTTGTGTTCTAGTTAAATGCATTTACCATTTACACATCTTGATGATTACTCTTCTATTCATTTGAAAAGACTGTTGTGTGTGTGTGTGTATAATTTTTTTTTGAGAAACATTGTTCCCACATTTTTCACTTTTGTTATTTTTAAACATATAATTTATTTATTCAGTAAAAAAATGTATGAAAAAGTGTATTGTATTTCCTTTTTTAAAGTTATAAAAATGAACTGGCTCTGCATCAATATGGGTGAATAAAACCATTCAGATCAGATGAGAAGTCATACAAAAAATGTTGGTGTGTTATGTTGGTTAAACTTGTAAGAAAGAATGTCACTGCCCTCTGTCCACATGGTTTTAATCATAAACTGAACTATTCCATGCTGTTTAAATTCTGCTCAGTTACTAGGGAATACTTCATTTTACAGCTGTTAAATTCAGTTTCATTTTATTGTCTTAATAGGTAAGTTTGGTTTCTCGGGGGTTTTACGGAAACAGTTTGAAACAACATTAAAAACACATCACTAAGAACAAACTTATTACAAATATGAACAATAGCAGCAAGCACTTACTGTAAAAATAGATCAAACATGCCACACATAAAAATTAAATTGATATTTAGATTTGACTAATGATTGATTCAAGTGACAACAGTTCACTCACTTAATTTAAGTCTGTGGATGTAAAGTTGAACTTCATTGTAAGATTAATAGCCATTGGAATAAAGGATGATTTGAACCTGTGGCTTTATACTCTTGATTCCTTCAGCATCTGACCTGATGGCAACAACTGAGAATGGATAAGAATCTCAAAAAGGGGATAGCCACAGTTAACACTAAGGGGGAAAGTCAGCACAATGCCATGTAACACAGGACCATTTATTTGGTTGGCTACATTAGGTATTGTAACACCTGATGCCTTAAGACAAATGCCAATTTTATTAATGATAACTGATTTCTAAAGATATTTTTAAACAAACACAATATTTCCATAGGGGGAAATTGCAACAAAAGATCAAAATGGAAAGGGACTTTATATAATTCATTATGCGACTGTCAAAATAAAAACACTGCATACTTCATATATAAAGGCAGGTTTGTTTATTGTGCAGGGTGAAAATTCTCAGTATGGTCAATTAATGTGGAGCTAAAATGAATATACCGTACTGTCAAGTTGTGAATCGGCATGCACAGTTTGATTTTATTCATGCAGTGTGTGTCACTACCTGGTCCCCATTGTTGGGTCGATCCTCGCCCACATGTATATTGAAAGACTATGTCATCAAACACTTTACAGCACTGCCCAATCTGTTTAACGCATGCGTGAACACTTTACGGCATGTTAGGCTTTCAGTACACAGGCGTGCACAGACTGGGCAGGCACCCAAGGAACTTGAAGCCGGGAAGCAACCTTGCTGGGAGGGTTCTTTGGTTGATCTGCACAGGTAGAAAGGGAGAGAGGATTAGATGACAGCACCAACCCTTGGCTCAGCTGGGAAACAACATTATTTGAGCATATAAACTGTCTCCTATGTGCACGTATATAACAAGATAAATTGATTTAGTTATTTGCTTGTGATTTTAACTTACTTCCTGAGTTTAATTGTTGTGTGACTGTTTAATATTAAAGTTTCAGGATTTAAAATGTCAATATGTATTAAATATGCAAAATTGTATGCAAAGTTTAAAAAACAGATTAACAAAGACAGGTTAAAAGAGAGTGAAAATAATTTTAATACACAGTAACCATTGCTGGTATACTGTAGTTGTCCTTGTCATTTTTTTACTACGTACTACTTCAATGAACAACCAAATCTTAGTAAGGTGTTCAGTAAAATATTTACAATATATAATAAGATTGCAACAAATTGCAAGTTTTATATACATTGTAGTTACTAGCTACTTCTATCTTGATGTTTTGTGTTCTTTTCCTAATGCTTTAATTCTAGATTTATATTTATTTCTGGTCTGACAATTTATCAATTACCATTAAAAGTACAGTACAAGCACATAAGCAGATCAATAAATGTACTTCATGTCCTTATTCCTGCAACTTGCAGTTGCAAAGAATAAAGCCACTACACAAGTCAACTGCTTGTAGTCTGGTTTATAGATAGTGTAAGGTCTATTTTGTCTATAATAAGGGAACCAGTGATATTTCAGTTCTGACATTAACTGTAGTTAATACAATTGTAGGCATCAACCCAGTGTGTGAGGGCAATCGTTGTCCGAGTTGAGGTGAGGCTTGCTCCATTTCTCCCCTATATTTGATCAGGAAATGTACAAATTCAGCGATTTTGACTATAAAAATGTTAAAAATTATTGGAATCATACAGAAAACAAATTTATAGCACAGACCAAATTTACAGGACAAATTTATTTTGTGTTATCATTATTAGTTTTTATTACTTTTCATGATGACAGGTGAGACTGCATGTCCCTGTATGAAGTGCAGTCCTACTGCCAGAGAAGTGCTGGACTTCCACAAAGTATTGCTCCAGCTGGCCCTGCACTGAAACTCCAAGACTCTTTTCTTCTTCTCTCACACATTTGCTTTTATTATCATCAGCACTGTAATTAAAGTATTTCCACACGTTATTTCCTCACTTTCAAACCGAAACCATCTGTGCAAAACTCGCCATCTTCAAACACAAGTGCTTACTGCTTCAACCTGATGAGCCAAATGTGCTCAACAAAGAAACAACGGTCCTTTACGGAAGTTGCACCATGTGACTATAGTAAGCCCAAGTTACAAGATCACTGCATAATGAACAGTGCAACATAGAGTGCTCAGGGCGACCTACAAACTATGAGGGACCAAAGAGGCCATAAATCCTATATTTCTGTGTGTAATCTATTGGTTTACGTGTAAACATTATTGGTTTATGAATATTTACTATCAGTTTGCATGCATACTTAATAGGTTTGCGTGCATACAATAGTGGTTTCATTCATATGAACTATATTGGTTCGTGTCCGTATATTATCGGTTTCTGCGTGAACTATATCCATTTGTATGTGCATACCACTGGTTTACATATGAACTATATTGATTTGCATGTGTATATCACTGGTTCCAGTATGTTTGTTATTGGTTTGTGAGTGAACTGCATTGGTTTACTCTCGCATGTTATCGGTTTGTGTATGAACAATATTAGCTTGCGTTCTGTGTCGGTCTAACAATCGATTTGCGTATACACTATATTGGCTTCATGCATGTCTTATACTGGTTTCATTTTTGTTACTGTTAGTTCAAAGCCCAATTTCTTTGCCCATTGCTCTGTGAAAATTATTGCTCGTTGAATCTTATTAACTATGTATTGAAACTTTCTTCCTATATACCACAAAGCTTCATCATCCACATAAAGTGATTTACCAATCTCTCACTAAATCTAATGAAAAATAGCATTTATGATAATATTAAATAATAAAGAATTGCACACACTTCCCTGTGGAGTGCTGTTTTCATTTTCATATTTGTTGGAATAGTCGACCTCTACTCTTACCTGAATTGTCCTACCAAATAGAATAATATACTTATTGGGCCTGGGGAAGATAACACATTAATTTGTGCAAGTAATGGGCCTGTTTAATATATTAAAAAATTGTCGCATCTCAGGCTGGCAATGAGACAAATCCCGCAGGTAGTTCTTTGGTCAGGACAGAGTTTTTATTTAATTAATTTTTTTAACATTAAAAACGGCAATATAAAAAAGTTATGTGCATGTGTATGTGAAGAATTACATACACATCCAAAACTGTATTGGTATACTACCTTTAAAAATTTAATGAAATAAAATTTCCATTTAAAGTTTTAAAATTTCATATTGCGTGAGAGGAAAGGGTGTGGGGAGGAGGGTTTACAGCAGTCCTGGTGCAATGCTAGAGAAAAGGTAAAAATGACAGCCTCTTTTTTTCATTTCATGCTTCTGTAAGAAGATCGAATCAGTCATATCACGTAAGTGCTAAATAAATTATGTTTGAGTGATACTAAAACCAAAATAAGTATTATAAGTATAGCATCTCTATATTCATCTTGCGGGTCTGCCAGGTAGCATACAGTGCTGACTGCCCTAAAATAATGACAAAATTGTACAAAATAGAAATTTAATGATCATCCCTACCCATTATTCCAGTTTGCAGAAGCTTTGCTAATTTATGCAAAGAACGCAACATAACCAACCAGGTAATGCACAGTGTCAGTTTTTAAGTTATGGAGATCTTTTTTAGCATGCCAGGAACAAAGGTGTAGGTTGAGCAGAGTTTTCCAACTGTTTTTCTGTGGTGATATGTTTTTGTAACCAAAAAATCCCAAGGCACATCTCAATTCTACCAACCAAAAAAGCATTAAATCTCTTAGACATTCTAAACTGTCTGAAGGGGTGAGACAAGGGGCTCCAAAAAAAGAAGTTTGGAGATTACCATTTGCAACATAATGCTTCTAAAGAGTATAATTTTCGATCCTTGAAAGTAATGAACAGTTAAGGACAGGATTTGTCGCGTTTTAACACAAGTTTTAATGTATGACTATTTAAGAGATGCGTATTCTTTAAATTAAATCAGTCTTCAGCAGGGCATTCAAAGTAAACAGTCGTTTTGATCGTTTTTACTTTGACACCTCTGTGTCTCATGTGCTATGCCAATTTGAGAATTAATACATTGGCCTCTTTTCTTATTGTTTTCTTTTCAACTTGCCTTTTCGGAAGGCATTCAAATTCAAGTTGTATTTGCTGGAGAAGTATTTTGTTAAAAGTTCAGGTTTAACGTCATTGTTTAAGTTTAAAACTTTTTTTAATTCCTTTGCATTGATTCTACATTAATTTTGTGATTCAGTGTGTATTTACTTCACAATTTATGTATTAATTTTATAATTATATATTTTAATGTTAGATGCAATTAATCATGATTAATTACATGCATGTATGCAATAAGTAGTTAATTTTTAATTGCTTCCCAGCCCCTATAATTATATATCCTTCCCACTAAAAAAAAAATTAATTTAATCAGCAGTCATTCCTCGCACAGCATAGCAGGTGCTTTTTCTATGTGGAACATTACTGCAGTCACAACTTCCTTTTTAACTTTAGCTTTCCTTACGTCTTCAAACTTGGAGTAGAGTCAGTAGTCATTCTTCTATTATGGACATCACTTTGATAGTCAGATAACCTACCCCTGTTCTCCAAAAACTATATCAAACTTACTTACTAAAGTTGAAGTCCTCATTATACCCCACTTACTAATTCTTGCCAGTCTTTTAGAAAATAATAAGAGATCTGTTGCATTTTTTGTATTATTGTGTACTTTATTAATGTACCTCTACCATCACTTAGACATACATATTAATACATATCTAAGTACTGTGAGATATGGCCGGCCATTCATCCCGGCCAATACCCCCAGGCCGCCAGATGGAGCCCTCCTTGCAGCATAGAGGTGCCCCGAATGCCAGCAGGGAATTATGGACAGTGGACTTTTAATGCACAGCCCTGTTGGATACCATGGGGGCAGCCAGGAGTCGCTGCAGGGAGGCCCAGGGACTATTTTCCCTACACCCCGGAAGTACGTCCCAGTCACATGGATAGAAGAAATGACGTGCTTCTGGGATGAAGAAAAGGAGTTTTTACCTGACCTGGAAGGGAAAGAAAGTCACATAGACTGAGGGACAAACACTTCCGGGTCAAGGACTATAAAGGACTCTGGGAAATCCCAGATGGAGGAGCTGAGTTGGGAGGCAGGGTGGCTAAGCGTTTGGGAGTGAAGGATTGTAATTTATTGGATTATTTTATTGTTTATTGAGAATAGTGGAGCAGTGGTGCTTTGTGCACTTTTATTATTATAATAAATAATAATTATTGGACTTTTACCTGGTGTCTGACGAGTGGTCTGAGGGTACAAGGGGACGACAAAGCTCTAAATTGTCACAGTACTCATCTATAATCAATCCATTTCCATCTGTTATAGAACAACCCCGAAATCTATATGCATTAAAATCTTCACACCATATGACCCTTTTACAACCTGCTCCACTCATTTTATTTAATATATTGTAATTGTAATTACATTGTGTCATTTTTTTCACATGGATTATAATAATTAATCACTTTAATTTCCCCTTGTGAATGAAATGCTCCCGTTACAATGTCTTCATGTATTTTATTTACACTAACAACATTACACCCAATCTTTTACTTTTCAAAAGTTATAAATCCTCCACCTCTGCCATCTGACCTGATTTGTCTAAAACTTTCATAACCTGTTAATGAAAAACTGAAATGTAATAATAACCATGATTCTTGTATACATATTGCATCCAGTGAATTTGGCAAGTTGTTTAATCAATTCTTAAAATCCTCTCTATTTGATATTAAGCTTCTTACATTCAATTGCAAAATCCTGAATTCTATTATGTTTCCTTATATTACATTATCTTGGAAGAAAACATCCCATCCAACAAAGAACCTTGCACTACTTTCCACATCATTCCAATTATTAAGGTATTTTAATTAAGGTATTTTCTTAGTTCTACTAGATGTCTGGTACAATTTACCACATCTGCAATAAATACCACAAGTTTCAATTTATCTACTGCTAACAAGTTTTTTGTAGTTAGACATCTACAGTATGTTTGCATAAATCTACATTGTTTTTGATCAATTCCCCTTATTCTGATATTTAACTTTTTCATTAGTCATAGAGTTTACAGAAGTTACATTTTTTTCAAGCTTCAACATAAGATAGACCTAACTTAACTTAGTTATGCTGAGCTTCATCTGCCTTCTTACGCATTATACATCCTCAATATATTGTATCTTCCTCTCCACAATTAAAAAATTTTAGTTTCACACCCTCTCCACATTTTCCATACATATGCTCACCATTACAATTACTACATTTTTGTTTATTGCAACAGGCAGCCACAATGTGCTCAAACATTTGACATCTTTGTGGTGGTAGAATGAATTATCTAACTGAATAACTAATGCATTCTACATTAACTGTACTCAGAAGCTTCACATCAGCAAAACATATTCAAGATAAACTATCCACCTTTATCCCCTCCTTAAATACCTCTAATCTTCTTATTTCCTTAATCTTAGCCTAAGTTAAACTTGGCATTATTTGTTCCATTGTAACCTCCACTGGAACACCTAGTATTATACCCCTTACATCTCTATCCTGAAATAGTAATAATGATGTAACATTTTCCTCAACCAAAATCTTCATAGTCATTGTTTTTTCCTCTTTTTATTTTTCTTACAAAATAATAACACCCTCCCATTTCTCAAAGTCGTTCCTCCAGCACTGTCCAGAATCATTGATTTAGACTCTTGTTAATTTTATCAGATTAATAGATGCATTTTAATCTTTAATGTTTCAAACTTAAACAATCCCTTAAAGTCTTCCCTTTTCTTTTCAATAATATCCTGACCTAATCCACCATCATTAGAAAAACTCCCTGTATTACCTTCTTTTTTCGTTTACTAAGTCTTGATTCCACCGCCAAACATTCTGCACTACCAACCTCCATATTCAGTTCCTCCTCTTCTCCTGTACTAGCGTTGTTTTCTTTTACAAGTCACAGTCCAGTTTCTGCCAACCACCTTCTACCATCACTACATGGGACAAACTGCCCAGCCTTCTATTAGGTGGCTGGGGCCAGTCCCTAGCAGTGATGGAAGAGGTGGTCCCAACATATCTAAAACCATCATGACAAATGAACAGTACTGAAAAAATCAATGAAAAAGACAAGGAAAAGGAATATAAACATAAACCAGAGAAGGAACCCTGGCTAATACATAAAATTTATCTTAGTACACCGAACCATTAACATTGTTACAGGACCTGGCTTTGCGATGCCAAGACAGTAACATCATACAGTATGTTTTTTGATCTCTCTTGCACTTTGGAAAGTAGTACAGGAATATAACATCCCTCTGAATTCAGTCAGATTTAAATACATTTTCTTTTCCTCTGTCAACAAGATGCTTCATAACACCCTTCTCCATGCTGGACTCCAATATTGCAATAATATATTCATTTATATTTGTAACATTTAATGGCTTGTTAAATGGAGTAATCATGTGTTACATATTGCATTACTATTTTTGTTTGTTTTTCGGTTATTATCATTTTCTGTGATGGTGCATAAAAGCACAACCTTCAGAGAAATGTTATACATGCAATAATAACCTTTAGAAATATGCAGATCAAATATTAGGACAACTTAGCTCTTGGCTAACCAAATGAGCTTGAGCAACTGAAACAGTGGAAACAGTGTGCTTGACTGTGCCCTGTAATAGATCAGCACCATACTCAGTTTTGATTCTACGTTCTGAAAATTTAATTAGTCAGAGCCTGAAAATGGATGGAGCAAATAATCTGCAAATATGTATTTTTCTATTAAAAAACTAAGAAAAATGTATGTGTACAGCCACAGAAAATGGGTAATGCATGCAGAATATAAGTTAACCATAGTTTTTTTTTTTTTCTTGCAGTGTACTCAAAACATTGCAGCTGTACTAACAGGCAGTGATAGGGTAAAATTTTTTTGAAAATACTGTCATTGAATTTCATCTGAAAGGCATTGATTTCTTAACTGCTGCAGTTAAAATTAGTAATTGCATATTGAGACAGAGCTGAAGAGCCTCTTATGCTTTTGCAAAGAATATCAGTAGCTCCTGAAAAATAAAGGCATTTTCTGAATCTTTATATTTCATGATTGGTATTATGCCATAAGTGCACACACAATCATTACAAAGCATAGAATGGCATCCCAGCTTTATAATTTTTACACTTGAGCACAGAATTCAGAATAAATAACTAGCAGCTTGAAATGGGAGCATTCTACCATTCATGTGTGAATAAGGAATATAAAATTATGAATACAATGAATAATAAAAAACTCCTTTTTGTGATTGCATCACAGCTGGTTTTGTTCCACTCATTTTTCAGGGCTCATTGAAATCTGTCTTGTGTAAAGAGATTTCTCTTAAAAAAATGAAATTCACTCAAGGTTAAAAGTGAGTATTGAAAAATAGTAACTTGAACAAAAAACCTCAATAAAATATTTTATTTCTTTTTAAACACCATAGAGAAATTAATTTTGCAAAAAATACATTAAGCTGGAAATAGTGTATTATTATGATTGTTATCAGGAATGATTTGAGATCGAAAAATTGGCCCTAAACCTTTGTCCAGACTAGCCCATGACATTCTCCCAGACACCACCTATCCTTTCCTCACCTTTTCAGTGTTTGTACTCATAATATTCTCTGTTAATTTGTAGTTAAAGTAGTATAGTACAGTATATTCCCAAACATAGAAGCATAGACTGGACAGAAGCTACACTTCACTGTGACCCTCTGACTCCAAATGCTGATACCCCTGCTGGTGGACTGTCCTCTTGCCTATGCCCAAATGGACTTTGTTGTGCTTCAGATGCTGCTCTTGACTGAACCTAGTGATAAAATTCAGAATGTGTTAGGAATTCTCATACGTTAGTTTATAATCCTACCTAAAATTGTATTTACTGTTTATTAGCGAATGTTAGCGCTACTCCATATATGACTGAACAGAGGTATTCATGTAAAATAGAGCATGAAAATGTTTAGATCATTGGCTACCTATAGATAGATAGATAGATAGATAGATAGATAGATAGATAGATAGATAGATAGATAGATAGATAGATAGATACTTTATTAATCCCAAGGGGAAATTCACATAATCCAGCAGCAATATACTGATACAAAAAACAGTATTAAATTAAAGAGTAATAAAAAATGCATGCAAGAACAGACAATAACTTTGAATAATGTTAGCGTTTACCACCTACCCGGGTGGAATTGAAGAGTCGCATAGTGTGGGGGAGGAACGATCTCCTCAGTCTGTCAGTGGAACTGAAGCTACTCCTCTGCCTGGAGATGACACTGTTCAGTGGAAGCAGTGGATTCTCCATGATTGACAGGAGCTTGCTTAGAGCCCGTCACTCTGCCACAGATGTTAAATTATCCAGCTTCATTCCTACAATAGAGCCTGCCTTCCTAACAATTTTGTACAGGTGTGAGGCGTCCTTCATCTTTATGCTGCCTCCCCAGCACACCACCACGTAGAAGAGGGCATGCTCCACAACCGTCTGGTAGAACATTTGCAGCATCTTATTGCAGATGTTGAAAGACGCCAACCTTCTAAGGAAGTATAGTTGGCTCTGACCTTTCTTACACAGAGTGTCAGTATTGGCAGTCCAGTCCAATTTATCATCCAGCTGCACTCCCAAGTATTTATAGGTTTGCACCCTCTGCACACAGTCACCTCTGATGATCACGGGGTCCATGAGGGGCCTGGGCCTCCTAAAATCCACTACCAGTTCCTTGATCTTGCTGGTGTTCAAGTGTAAGTGGTTTGAGTCACACCATTTAACAAAGTCTTTGATTAGCTTAATATACTCCTCCTCATGCCCACTCCTGATGCAGCCCACAACAGCAGTGTCATCAGCGAATTTTTGCACGTGGCAGGACTCCAAGTCGTATTGGAAGTCTGATCTATATAGGCTGAATAGGACTGAAGAAAGTACAAGTCCCTTGTGGTGCTCCTGTGTTGCTGACCACAATGTCAGACCTGCAGTTCCCGAGATGCACATACTGAGGTCTTGTGACGATGTGGGTTCTGGCTCCACGCTCCCATCGCTGTTTGGAAGCCCTTGAACCCAACACTGTCGGTAATGTCACCGATGAGCTAGTCAGTGTAGGCAATAACTGAGCAAGGGAAAGGTAAAAAGGTGCAAAAGTGCTTTTATTAAAACAGTCCATCAAAACAAAACAGTGTTCAAAATAAAGTGCGGTGCCAAAGTTCTTCAATAAATAAATAATCCATAAAACGTGGAGGTTAAAATCAACAAATAGAAAAAAACAATCCGTTAAAATTCAGAGGTTAAAACATTTCTTTCAGAAGCAGTCATTAAAAATCCACAACAACAAGTCCGGTGCTCCTTTTCTGTTAGCGTCTCACCTGCTTATCCCGTTTGGGCTTAGCAGCAGGTAAGACACTCACTGCAGCTGCCCCCCTCTACACACACACGCGAGACTGGAGACCTCCCGATCCCTGGCTTCGGTCTGGCACTCATCCCAGTCCCCGAGACTTGATTTCCACCAACGGCCAGGTCACCCACGTTGGGGACTCCACCACCAAGCCTCCCGACTTCCGCTGCCATCTCGGCCCTCCGCGGCTCATCGCTTTCCTCTGCTCACTCCCGCTACGTGGTCACTCAGCGGGAGCAACGTCAACTCAAATGCCTGGGTGTAGGCCCAACACCCAGCTTCCTCGCAGCTGCCCTCGAGCGCTCGTTCGCACGCTAACCACATGCTCGGCGTGTCTATCTCTCTCTTGCACCGCCTGCTTCCTCGCTCCCTGTAACCTCCGTCCTCTTTTACTTTTTTTCTGTTTACCCCTTAACCGACTCGTGCTTCTTTTATCTAGCGAGGGGCCATAGCAGCTGTAACAAATTAGCCACGGGAATAATCACGAATGTGGGTAGTTCCTCACCTGTGCACTCGGTGAGAAACGCCCACACCGCAGATCACCCGTGGCTTGCTATGGCCCAATGCCCCCTCGCTAAGCCGCTGCGAGAGCGGTGATTATTTATAAAAATGGCCTTTGCTCAGCGAGCTGTAGACCCATAACAACACAGGTCTGTCTGTAAATAGTCCACGATCCATGCCACCAAGTGTGGATCTACTCCCATCTCTGTCAGCTTGTCCCTAAGGAGCAGAGGTTGGATTGTTTTGAAGGCGCTAGAGAAGTCCAAAAACATAATTCTAACAGCACCACTGCCTCTGTCCAAATGGGAGAGTGATTGGTGTAGCATATAGATAATGGCATCCTCCGCTCCCACCTTTTCCTGGTATGCGAACTACAGAGGTTCGACGGTGTGGCGGACCTGTGGCCTCAGGTATGAAGCAGCAGCTGCTCCATGGTCTTCATCACATGTGACATCAGTGCAACAGGCCGGAAGTCATTCAGTTCACTAGGACGTGATACCTTTGGGACTGGGGTGATGCAAGATGTTTTCCAAAGCCTTGGGACTCTCCCCTGTTCCAGGTTCAAGCTGAAGATGCACTGTAGAGGACTCCCCAGTTCCAGCACACAGGCCTTCAGCAGTCGTGGAAATACTCCATTTGGACCCGCTGCTTTGCTGGCACAAAGTCTCCTCAGCTCTCTGCTCACCTGCGCTGCTGTAATTGTGGGTGGGGATGTCTCTACTATGCTGGTATCAGCAGAAGGATGGTTGGAAGATGCAGTACTCCGAGGTGAGAGTGGGTTAGGGTGGTCAAACCTATTAAAGAAGTTGTTCATTTGGTTTGCTCTCTCCACGTCTCCCTCGATGGTGGCACCCCGCTTCGAGCTGCAGCCAATGATGATCTTCATCCCATCCCACACTTCCTTCATGCTGTTATTCTGCAACTTCTGCTCCAGCTTTCTCCTGTACTGCTCCTTCGCCGCCTTGAGCTGGACTCGGCGTTCCTTCTGCACACGCTTGAGCTCATGCTGATCACTGCCTTTAAAAGCCCTTTTCTTTTGGTTCAAAAGGCCTTTGATGTCACTTGTAAATCATGGCTTGTTGTTAGCATAGCAGCGTACTGTTTTTACTGGAACTACAATGTCCATACAGAAGTTGAGGTAATCAGTTGTGCAGTCAACAGCCTCTTCAATATTCTCACTATGTGACCCCTTCAGGATATTCCAGTCAGTGGTTCCAAAGCAGTCTCTCAGAGCCTGCTCTGCCTCAGGGGACCACTTCTTGAATGATCGTGTGGTTGTAGGTAGCGCCTTCACTCTTGGTTTGTAGTGAGGCTGAAGCAGAACCAGGTTATGATATGCTTTCCCAAGCGCAGGCAGCGGGGTGGCGCTGTATGCGTCTTTAACATTTGCATACAGTAGGTCGATAGTCCTATTTCCCTGGGTGTTACAGTCCACATACTGGGGGAAGGCAGGTAATGTTTTGTCCAGCGTCACTTGGTTAAACTTTCTAACGATTAGCACAAGTGCCTCGGGATGCTGCGTTTGTAACTTAGCAACTGCGGAATGGATGACGTCACTCTCTATCTCCGTGTTCACTCGAGGGGGGATGTAAACAATAACAACAATCACGTATCTAAACTCTCTAGGCAAGTAATATGGACGCAAACGTACGGCCAACAGCTTGATGTCCCTGCAGTAAGTGGAGATTTTAACGTTTACATGTCCTGAGTTGCACTACTTTGTATTGACGTAGAGAGCTACACCCCCTCCTTTCTTTTTACCAGAGGTATTTGCGTCTCTGTCCGCTCTAAGGCCGGAGTTATACTTCACGCGACGCGACACATGCTGCAGAGGACGCTCCTGCTACGCAAGCGTTGTAGTGTTTATACTTGCACGCGTACTTTACGTAAATCTGGAGGAATCCACCAGGTGGCAGTGCGAGATATTATCACGGTGAGAACATGTTTGGCTTCTCTGTGTTGTGAATTACCTAAAACACCTATTAAATTCCGATAACACCTTACCGCAATATCTCTGAAAAGGATGTTTATTGATTAAATCCATAAATCCAGGGATGTGTCCATTCCAGCAAGAATTGGGCACGACTGAGAAACAATCCCTGGACGAGGTCTCAGCTCATCGCAAGGTGAATACAAGCACACACATACACTAGTGTCATTTTAGCGGCACCAAATCTGCATATCTTTGGAAGGAAACCTGAGCACAGTGTGGAATACAAGCAGGAAATACCAGCAACATAACTCCCTGCGAGAGAGCAGTGCTGTCGTTCCGCCACCGTGTCACCCCCATGTGTGTAATTATTCCCCCCATGTGTGTAATTATTAACAGTATTCATTATTTAAACTAAATTATATGTAAAGTGTAACATACATACTTTAATGCATTCCATCATGAAAGTGATATCAAGTATAAATCTAAAGATTCTAAATGTGCAGAGAGTTGGAATATCATACATTTAATTTGTTCTGTGTGGTGATCTATTGCTGCTTGCCGCAGCTGTCAGGTCCAAGAAGCTCGTAGCGATTAAAAGCTGGGATGACATTTACGACCATCTGCTTTAATGATAAAGTAAACTACGAGGTTAAAGTGGACAATTCGAGATTAAAGCCGAAATGTCCACTTTAATCACAAAATACACCGTTTTCACCGTGTCCTTTATTTTTTCTCAGTGGCTCAAATACAGCGCTATACATTATGTTGCTGTTGTGAAGTTGCAAAAAAAAAGACGGCACAAAGATGTTATGTGAGACTTTTAAAATGCATCGTGTCATTACGATCGGGAATATGCAACGCTTGAATATAAAAGCACCACAAATGCATCTGTATGTCAGCATTTTGCTTCACCACATCGAACCATTCATCAGACAGTGAAGCACGCACATCGATCCCCGTAGGATCTGCATAGAGGCTTTCTATCACATGTAGATAGCAAACAGAGACTCTGACGTCACATTCCGACTTTTAGCACACTGCGCCCCCCGACTTTTTGCTGGTACTGCAACTCGCGCATGTGTCGCGTTAATTCCTGAGGACCTGCTCAGAGGACGCGTGAAATGAACGCTGGAAACGCGTGGCAGCCATGATGCGGGCGTGTATGCGTTCTGAGCATGAAGTATAAATGAGCCCTAACTGTGCTAAACCCGGGTAGCTCCACGTTAGCATTTGGGATGGTAGTTGTTAGCCAAGTTTCACTAAAACACAGAAAGCTGCATTCTCTGTAGGTTCTGACATTTTTTACCAGCGCAGCTAATTCGTCCATCTTATTTGGTAGTGAGTTCACATTTCCCAGGATCACAGAAGGCACTGAAGGTTTATATCGCCATTTTCTTGCAAGCCGCTTGGCTTTTATCTTAGAGCCAGCTCAGCTACCCCGATATCGTCTTCTTACCTCGTCAGGTAAATGGGGAACCACTCCGGCGTGGGCATTTCTTCTCAACGTTTGAAGTTGACAACTTGAATAGGCGAGTCTCGGCGTGTAAAAATCCATGTCAAGTAGTTAAAGCAGTAAAAAGTGTCCAGGGAGCGATTCCACATAAAAGAAAGTGGTAGAAGTGATCAGTGAAATAGAGAATAATAGAAAAATAAAAAGTAAAAAGATAAGGTCATACACGGAGCTGCTGGAATGGCGACGCCGGAAACAATAATGATTTTATTTTATTTATTAGATAAAATAAAATCAAAGAGAAGTATTTTAACTATAATGTTGCCTTATTGGAGGCCTGGGTTCGCTTCCCGGGTCCTCCCTGTGTGGAGTTTGTATGTTCTCCTTGTGTTTTCATAAGTTTCCTGTGGATACTCCGGTTTCCTCCCACAGTCCAAAGACATGCATGTTAGGTGCATTGGCGATCCTAAATTGTCCCCAGTGTGTGCTTGGTGTGTGGGTGTGTGTGCCCTGAGGTGGGCTGGCACCCTACCCAGGAATTTGTTCCTGCCTTTCACCCTGTGTTGGCTGGGATTGGCTCCAGCAGACCCCCGTGACCCTGTGTTAGGATATAGCGGGTTGGATGATGACTGACTGACTGACTGTTGCCTTATTAACACTGGACTTTAACATAGTCTCCTAAGCTTTCAACTCATCCTTTACTACTCAGACTGTTGCTTAGAAAATCATTTAAAAATTCTATTTAAGTTGAGTGTTTTGATGAACTGGGCAATTTCCTCTTATTTGCTTCATTTAGGGAGTTAGGTTAGGTCTGAGGGGGAGTGGCCCAAGAGTTAGTAGAACCATGTTGAATGCACTGTGAATGCTGGATGGGTTACTCACTCACTCTGTCTCACAGTTTATTGCCTGATAGTGCAGCACAGAGGGAGCATCCCACTTGGAACTGTCTAATTAGTCCAAATGGCCCATCTGTCTTTTGGACTAATGGCCTATCGGTAGCAGGAGACCCATAGATAAAGAAAGGTTATCTATGGCTCTGGAAGTGGTTCTGAGGGTTGGTATAAGTGATCCCAATAGAAAGTTTAATGCAACCTCATCCTAGAAATGAGGAGAAGAGTTCCAGCAAAAGGTCACTAATAAGAGAAAGAGAATAGAGTTGTGACAGAAAGGACAAGAAAGAAAAGGAAAATGAGAATTAAATGGCTTTGTGCATTTGGGATGTGGGAAAGATAGACATAGCCTTCCGTCCTGTGTATGTAGGTCGACAGGGCAGGAGGTTTCTTGCTTTGCCTATCCCCTTGGTACTTGGCTCTAAAAATGTCTCATAATTTAAAAATGAATAATTCCATTAAAAAGTGTGACACACAGCATATTGTGTCATGTATTTTATGTATATTACATCTTATATATTGTTTTAGCCAGAATATTATTTCTGCTGTATGAATGCCTTTGGGCAAACTGGTAAAACTATATGTTTCCGTTAATCTGTTACAGGTTAACACAACCCTTACATGGTAATAAAAAAAACGTGACTTTTCTTCACAGTTACTATTTATTTTATATTTGAGCCCAGCTGGATCTCTTTGAGTGGAGGAGTTTTGAGACCTTAACACTAAATAATGCCAGCAAGAACATTAGGTCAAGTCAAGTCAGGTTTGATGTCATGTGCACATAGTAAAATAAAATTCATATTTGCATGTCTCCTCAGAACATTTGACAAAAATACAATAAATAAATAAATAAAAAGTATATTTGGCATGCAATATATATTCAGTTCAAGCATTTTTAGTATATTAATTTGTGTTGAACCATTTTTTCAGCATTATTATCATAACCCTGTAATTTTGGAAGAATAAGAAACTTTTAAAATAATATATAATCTGGATTTGATTACCTATAATAAAAATATTTTTTTCTCTCTCTAATCCAAGGATCAATGACTAATCTAATTCTTTTAAGGGCTGATGACAAGATGCCAGATAGTCACACAGTATGACAACACTTTCCAAGAAATAACAGTAATGGCTCTCTGTCTCTCACTCTGATTGTTCTTGACTACACTTTGACTCATGTTGGCAATGATACTGCCAAACAGGAAAAATTGCATACTAGTTAGTAGTTTTACTCTGGGGAACCTGAGCAGCAACAGGTGCAAAGAAGAAACAGAATGTCAGTCCATTACAAATCATACTCAAAATAGACCAATGTGAAGTCATCTATCAGCCTAACATGTACACAGAAGGCACCTCAAGAACTGTGCTTAAAAAGATTTCTCAGTGCTCCACTGGTGTGGCCAAGCAAAAAGTAATTTCATATAAAAACTACAAGCTTGCAAGTAGGTTTGATAGGCAGCCAAGTATTTCAAGATCAAATAAATGATCAGTAGCAGTGCAAATGTATTAGTATAATTGCTCATTTTATGCTGTATATAAAATGATTTAATCATCTCATAATTGTTATGTGAGGAGTCATTGTCATTAATTGACAAGGAGTAGCAGAAGTCACACAGGTTGAATTAATTGCTCATTTGGTATGTGTCTCTAAATGGAAAAAGGAAGGAGCTCTTTTGTTATTATTACTTATCATGATGTACCCCGTTATTTTCATCTCAAAGTGATGCCTACCTCCAATGTAAAGCTGGACCACTGCATGGCATTAAGGTTGGTGAATGCAACATGCAAACACACATATATATATAGTGTTTTGAACAGCCATGCTCCTTTCCCAGCTGGGAGGCCGATATATTGGAAGGACTGGGGGAGCAGGAGTGCACAGGACACTCCCTCACACAAAATGCTAGAAGGCAGCCCCCTGGGTAGCAGCAGCATCTTGGATTCCCACAGGGCTTCACGGGAGTTCACTGCAGCCCTGTTGGGTTCTGTGGATACTGCCAGAGGGAGCTGTGGAGGTTGCAGAGCCCTGCTATACTGGACTTTCATCACACTGGGAGTGATTCCAGATAAAGAACCACCTGGAAAACTCTTAGGAGCAGCATAAAAGATGTCATAGTCTCATAATATTTGTTCCAGAGTCGGGTGGAAAAGAACGAAGCTTGCCAGAGGAGGAGTGGAGCCAGAACGAGGAAGAGAAAGGGAAAAAAGAGGGAAGGTGTATTAGAGCTGTGTGTGTGCTTCTATGGGGAGTGACGAAAAAGTGCTTCCCCGCTATAATAAATGTGTACTGTGCGGCAAGACTTGTGTCTGCATCTGACTTTGTTGGGGTTGGGTAGTTGGAACGCCCTCTGGTGGGCAGTTTATATATATAGTTTGGATGGGGGTGTAGCTGCATTAATCCAAAATTACCAAAGTTCTGCAGATTTTAGTTTACTTCACAGGATGATTCAAGCAACAGTGTGACACTTGTTCAAATAATTCCACACACCAGATATCTTCATTTTAAGTTTTAGTAAAATTTCAAAGTAAAACAATTCACACAACATTCAAGAAAAAAATGATTTTAAAGAAAATGCCTTGTTTAAGAAAAGGTCTGTTTAAGACATATATATTTTGCTTCAATCTTTAAGTTTCGTCATACATTCATACTTAAGTAAGTTAAGCACGATTAGCACTGTCAGAAAAAAGTATGCCATCTCCTATTCTATTTGTAAAGATATAACAGTCCATGCCAGCAGTAGGACTATTTCCTCACTGACTCAATAAACACTCTGTTCTACAGATAGCTAAGAAAGTTCTATTTCATGTTACCGTATAGTGAAAGGCTATACTATATTCTAAGTAACTTTGAGAACCTGACATTCTATAGAAATTAGGCTAACACAATATGTATTTAACATCAAACATTAACTTTCTAAGATTGGCTCTTACAATTCTGGCCCCTAATTGTTTATGCACGAGCAGAGACAATTACTATATTTTACTTATATAAGAGCCACAAACTATTCTTATACTGTAAACATTGTTTTCAAACAACTATCAAATAACTGCAAGCATATAAAAGTTTCTTATTTCAGTTCAATTATTAGCTGTTTCTTGAAGCAGACACAATTTATTCTCTATATAGTGTGCTAGTTTTGGTCGACACACAAACTCTTCTGACTGCACCTTTGGCAACTGGCATTGTCTTGATGACTTGACCCATCACCCAGGAGTTGTGGGGCAGCATCATCTACTATTTAAACAATATCTCTTGGTTCGAAATATTTTCTTGGTGTAAGCCATTTTTAACATTCTAGAAGTATTGGCAAATACTACTAGTACATCTTTTCCAAAACATATCAGCAATGTATTGAATTTGTTTCTAACATCTTTGAGTATACTGGTCATTTTAGAAAAGAGTTGAGGAAGCATGTTGAAATGTGTCTTCAGTAATAATAAAGGATTGGGTGTGAGTGCCTCCATATCATTTGGGCTATTTGTCTTTGTGAGGGATCTGTTGTTGATGATAGATTGTACTTCACGCATTAGTGTTTGGAGACTTTCATTTTTGAGTGTTTGTTGGTTATGTATTGCATTTAGAATCTTTTGTATGCTTCTAATTTGTCTTTCCCATACTTCAGCTTAATGAGAGGCTTTTGGTGGATTGAAAATCCATTTGATTTCTTTCTTGGCATTGCAAATTTTTCTTAGTCAAGATTTTTAATTTCTTTAAATATCTTTTTTTTGCTCCATAAAAGTTTGTTCCATTTTCTGAGTCTATGATTTTAACTTGTCCTCTTCTGCAAATGAATCGATGTATGGCATTGATGCAAGAATCAGTTTCCAAGCTATGTGCAATCTCTGTGTGTACAGCTG
This sequence comes from Polypterus bichir lapradei, assembly GCA_026402145.1. Lineage (NCBI taxonomy): Eukaryota > Metazoa > Chordata > Cladistia > Polypteriformes > Polypteridae > Polypterus > Polypterus bichir. Next base: position 23,979,122 of record JANRMT010062837.1, on the reverse strand, counting down.
TGATTGTTAGACAAGTGAAAATTACTCCATATCTCTTTATTAGACTTCATCCTCTTTTAAATGAAAAGGACCAAAATAATCAATTCCAACACTGGTGAAAGGTATTTGGTCAGGTAACAAACAATCTTCCAGCAAATCTGCCATTTTCTGCTCATCTGCTTTTGCATTGTATCTTCTGCAGAATGTCTTTTTCTTTTTTTTTAAATAATTTTATTGTAATCATTCCATACAAATCGATCAATTTTTACAAAAAATAGGATTGAGATTGAAAAACAAGTCGACCCCCACCCCTGAGAAAGAGAGCATGGCCAACGGGGTAAAACTTAAGGCTTGTAAACATACCTAACTTGATGATTTTATTAGACCAATAGAAATGAATGGAGAAGAAAAAGAAATGAGGAGATAATTGCTTCCTCTATGCTTTAAGAGCTTATTCTAAAATATTTTTGATTAGATCCTGCCAGGTTTTGAAAAAATTCTGTACAGATCCTCTAATTAAATATTTGATTTTTTCCAATTTCAAATAGTATAAAACATCGGTTTCCCACTGACTTAAAAGAGGAGAGTTAGGATTCTTCCAGTTTAGCAAAATAAGTCTGCATGCCAGAAGTGTAGTGAATCCAATCACAGTTTGTTTGTCCTTCTCCACTTTAAACCCATCTGAAAAAACACCAAACACAGCTGTTAATGGGTTAGGAGGGATTGTGACACAAAGGCTGTCTGAAAGGCACTTAAAAATTTTGATCCAAAATTATGTTAATTTGGTGCAGACCCAAAACATGTGACCAAGTGAGACTGGAACTTGACTGCAGCGTTCGCAGGTTGGATTGTGCCCTGGAAACATTTTGGAAAGTTTTAGGCAAGACAGATGTGCTCGATATATAATTTTGAGTTGAATAATGGTATGCTTTGCGCATATGGAGTTCGAGTGAAGTCTCTGCATTGCAACTTTCCACTCCTTTTCTGATATATTGATTAAGAGATCTTTTTCCCATTTTCCTCTTGGATCTTTGAAAGGGAGGGACTGTAAAATAATTTTATATATTGCAGAGATGGTGTCTAAGTCCTTGAAATTGAGCAATATTTTTTCCAACATGGACGAGGGTGTAAGACGAGGAAAATCGGGCAGGTTCTGTTTAACAAAGTTCCTAATTTGAAGATAGTGAAAGAAATGTATAGCTGTAAAGTTTAATTTGGAATGTAATTGTTCATAGAATGCAAAGATGTTCTCTATATAAAGATCTCTAAACAACTTAATCCCAAATCTTTTCCAGATATTGAAAAGTGCATATGTTTGTGAGGGCTGAAAAATGTGGTTCTCTTGCAGAGGTGCAACAGATAAAAGCTTCTCCATCTTAAAATGCTTTCTACATTGATTCCATATTCTGAATGAGTGAAGCACAATTGGGTTATTAGTATATTGCCGATAGCTTGCATTTATTGGGGCACAAAGCAGGGAATATAAAGAAGTACTGCAGGATTTTACTTTTATTTGTGTCCAGGTTTTTATAGCTTGTATGTTTGCTGACCAGTAATAAAACTGAAAGTTGGGTAGAGCCATGCCACCTTCTGCCTTAGGTCTTTATAGGGTCGCTCTTTGGATACGTGGATGTTTTGAGTTCAAAATAAATGAGGTTATTGTTGAATCTAATTGCTTAAAAATGATTTATTGATGTATATTGGAATGTTTTGAAATAAAAAAAAAAGCTTAGGAAGAATATTCATCTTAACAACGTTAATTCTTCCAGCTAGAGTGAGATGAAGGGTTGACCATCGATGCAAGTCTTACTTAATTTTTTTCCATACAGACGGCGAAATTTTGTTGATAAAGAGCTTTGTGTTTACTTGTGATGTTAACCCCTAGGTATTTAAACTGATCTGCAATGATAAAAGGTAGAGTGTCTAATCTAATATTATATGCTTTAGAATTTGCTGGAAAGAGTACACTTTTATTAGATTAATTCTGAGACCAGAGATCTTTTGAAATTCTGTAAGTGCTGTTAAGACTGCAGGCACAGAATTTTGTGGGTCTGATATATACAGTACCATATCATCTGCATATAGAGAAATTTTCTGTTCCAGTACTTCTCTGATAATCCCATTTATCTGATCAGCATTTCGACAGTGAACCGCCAGTGGTTCAATGGCGATTGCAAATAGCAGTGGTGACAAGGGGCATCCTTGTCTGGTACCACAATCTAGTTTAAAGTAGTCTGAACAAATGTTGTTAATACAAACTGAAGCTTCTGGATTGGTATACAGTAGTTTGATCCATGCACAAATGTTCGGGCCAAACCCCAATTTCTCTAATGTAGTGAAAAGGTATTTCCATTCAATCATGTCAAATGCTTTTTCTGCATCCAATGATAATAATATTTCTGGGGTGTTTGACTTTGTTGGTGAGTATATTACATTAAACAGGCATCGAAGATTGGACGCTAAATGTCGGCCTTTAATAAATCCAGTTTGATCTTGTGATATTACCGAAGGCAACACTTTCTCCATCCTTCTAGTTTTGATTTTTGAGAGTATCTTAACATCATTATTCAGAAGTGAAATTGGTCTGCATGATGCACATTGTAATAAGTTCTTATTTTGTTTAGGAAAGACGGTGATTAATGCTTGGCAAAAGGTTTGAGGAAGAATTTGATTGTCTCTAGCTTCTGTACATGTTGCTAATAGGAGGGGAGCTAGCTGAGCGGAGAATTTCTTATAAAATTCTGCAGGGTAGCCATCAGGGCCTGCTGCTTTCCCACCTGGAAGTGACTTTATAGGATCTAGTAATTCTGATAGCACCAAAGGTTTATCCAGTTCCTCCACACTAAAAGTATCTATTTGTGGTATCTGTAATATATCCAGAAATACTTTAGATTGTGTGTTGTCTTCTTTAAACTCAGTAGAATATAAGGATTTATAGTAGTCTCTAAATGTGTGCATTATATTTTTATGGTCAATTATTTCGTCTCCGTTCGTGTGGGTGATTACTGGGATTGCATTGCGAACTTCTTGCTTGTGGATTTGCTGAGCTAAAAGCTTGTCAAGAGGTTGAGTTCTGAGTGCAGAGCCTGCCTTTTCCTATGTAGAGCCTCACTTGGAAGCCTGACATGTTTTTCATCTATTCTAGTAATTTCGCTTTTTAACTCTGATACTTTCTTGGTTTCTAATTTATTCCTGTGGGAGAGATATGAAATAATCTGTCCTCTTAAGAAAGCCTTTAGAGTTTCCCAGAGTATTCCTGCAGAAACCTCTGAGGATATATTTGTCTCTAGGAAGAAACTGATTTGTTTGGAAATAAATTCTGTACAGTTCTCGTCTGCTAATAGAAGTAGGTTAAGACGCTATCTGCGAGGTGAGTGTGTAGGGCATAGTGACTTTAGCTCCAAGATCAGAGGTGCATGGGCAGAAATAACAATAGCATCGTACTTGCAAGATTTAATTGTAGGCAAGAAATTATTATCTATAAAGAAACAATCTATTCTTGAGTAACAATGATGTACTGGTGAGTAGAAAGAATATGTTCTTGAGTTTGGGTTTAGAAACCTCCAGGGGTCTGATAAGTTGTGGTCAGTTACAAACTGTGTAATTGTCTTTTCAGTATTAGATGTCATCCCCCCGTGACAGGAGTCCTATCTAAGAGTGAATTTAAAACACAATTAAAGTCTCCAGCCATTATAATTTGATGAGTGTTCAAATTAGGAATGGATGCAAATACATTTGTATGAATTCCTTATCATCGATATTAGGTGCATAAACATTTATCAGAATCATTTTACAGTTAAATAAGTTGCCCATGACCATCACATATCTCCCTTTAGGATCAGATACTACATCTGATGCTACAAATGAGACTGTTCTGTGTATGAGGATTCCCACACCTCTAGTTTTCTTTGTATAGCTGGAATGGAACATTTGGCCAGTCCAGTCTTTTTGCAGCCGGAACTGAATCATCTTCAGAAAGTGAATCATTCATTTGATATGGTCTTTTTGGCCACTCATGTTCTGGCTTTAATAAAACTCTTTCTAAAATGACTTTGTGAGCATGTGGTGATTCTGAGAAAGCTTTCTATGCTTAGCCCTCTTGATGCTTGATCAGCTGGATTTAGGGCAGATGTGACATACCTCCACTGTGCAGATTGTGAATAATCTCTGATCAATGAGATTTTCTTGGCAACAAAAAATTTACTTTGGCACTGTTGTGCTGTCAGTCCAAAATGAAGTTCACCTTGACCATTTTGAGTACTTCAACGGCTGCTGATAGCACCAGTCTTAAAATTATGACATGCTTCAGTGGTGCAACTCTCGAATTCCCCATGAGGAGTGAACAGTGTCAGATATGTGACAGTGCCATCTCCATTTTCACTGGCATCTGCAATATGGTGCATTTGTGCTGACTTTATGGTTCCAAGCCATGCAGGTTTCATGCATCATTTCACATTGTAGTTTGCTAGTAACTGTAAGTCATCCATTTTTTTATTTCCATTTCTAAATGTGCTTGGCTTCCACTTATTCCTCCCACCAACATTTCTCTTTACACAAGTCTCTTAAGATAATCTTTGCTGGCAGTATAACGGGTTCTAGAAATACAAGGAAGTCATAAATTGAACTAACAACAGATAAGATACTACACCTTGTAGCAGACTTGTTTTGTAACTTTATCTGAAATTTTAATCTTTCTGTTTCTATGCAACACTGCACTCCCAGGGCACGTTCTGTTAGGAGCAGACTATGGCTCAAGTCTAAATCTTTTTGTTCAAGAGCTCTGTCTTCTTCAGACATAGACAATAAATCTGTTCTGCTGTTACTCACCCTGTTGATTAGGTGGAATACCCCTCTGAGGTATAGAGCTTGGATATCTTTTCCCAGCTTTATTGCTTGTTCTTCTGTTGCAGCTATCTTTAAGCAGTTATCTATGTAGAAATTATGGAGCACAGTGTTATTGGCTTTCTCATGAGATGCTTCTCTTGCATCTTTGGCTGTATTACGCAAATCATAAGAGGTACAACTTGGTGAAGAAGTAGCACCAAAAAGATGTACTTTATTTTAAATTATTCCAGGTCTTTACTTAGATCGCTTTCTGGCCATACAAAGCAAGAAGAAGATCAGTGTCTTTATCTGGAACTTTAACTTGGTAGAACATTGATTTAATGTTTGCCATTAATGCCACTGGCTCCTGTCTGTCTTGTAAGGACACCAATGAGAGTATTAGTTAAGTCAGGACCTTTCAGTAGTTGTTCATTAAGTGAAGTTCCCTGGTAGGTGGCTGTGCAATCAAAGACCACTTGAATGTTATTTTTCTTTGGATGATACATGCCATAATGTGGAATGAACTACAGTCTAGTTCAACAAGTTGAACACTTTTGCCTTCATTTTCCTCTATATCACAAGCTTTATCTACCCACTTGCTTTGCAGGTTGTAGGGAAGCTTTAAGAGTATAGTATGAATGTTGGCATTGTTACCAAATTCTAGTCTGTCTCTCACTTTATATATGATGTTCATACAGCTAGTGAAAAAGGCTGCATAATCTCTCAGACTGGCTCCATCATCTGATTTTGTTTGCACCCACTTCATTGCTTTCTCTAGATATGCATCAGCTATCTGTAGCCAGTTTCCGTAACAGCTTTCAAGCTGCTTCCTAGCCTTTTCATAGCCTTCCTTTGTATGCAGGTATGAACAGCTTTTTACAATTTCATGTGGTAAACCTTTAGTAAATTGCATTAACTGATCCAAATTATCTTGTGGGTTCTCCAATATGTATTCTACTGCACGATCAAATGCCCTGATAAAATCTGGATAGGCCAATAGGTCACCATAAAATAAAAGGACCTGTTTGTGTGGTACTTCAATATGTGGTGCAGGAGATTCATCTTGCTTATCTTTGTTGGGCTAACAGTCTAGAAACTTCAGAGACTGCTCCTGGTTTGCTTCTACATAAGGTGACGCACATCACACAGCTCCTGTCTAAAACTGTGTCTGTCAGCAGCTATGTTAGTTGTTGATTGCTCCTGCTTTTCTAACTTTAAACATGAGCTTTTGAAGCCTTTGGAAAAGTCTATCAAGTTCTGACCGTTCAAGTGTGACTGTTGATGAAGATGCTGGAAGCAGCAGTTGGCTATATTGACAAGCCACATTTATTGTTGAGCATGCGCTTCACCTGGGAGGCTAGTGGGACTCTGGAGTCCATGTGATCTCGCTCTTGCAGTTGCCACTCTCTGAACTGATTAACAAGCAGTTCATTAGGTTGACTTATCAAAAACCTATTTGTATCATCAAGCCATGCCACTGTAGCAAGACTAAATTCACTCCACGTCTTAGAGTTGTCTGCAAATGCTTGTTTCTGTGTATTCATTTTATTTTTTTTATTTAGCAAGGAAAATATCTTTCACCCTGACTATGTGTATTGTGAAAGCTTTCAAACAGCTGCACCATCTTGGTGAAATTTGCAGGATTGACTTTAAGGTCGATTTCAGTCATAAGATCGGAAAGATGATCTTCCCTTTTCTGTATATGATCTTTAAGATCCTTAAGTAAGTTATCTGGCTTTGAGTCCATTCTCAGATCACTCTCTGTAACTTCACTCGAGCTCCACTGGGACATCTTTACAACAGCACGAGTGTCTGACAGCAAGTTTCCAGGCAACAACATCTTAGCAACAGCTACATCACAATCGAGACTTTCCACCAAATCAGACAAGTGAAGCTTCCTTTTCACAGGCAAAAACATAAGCAATCATCTGAGATGCTATTATATTTTATCACAGTCTCTTAAATCCTCTTAAATTCCGGTATGGAGACTCTGCTTTCATTTCCAATCATGAATAAATAGAAGAAATTGCAGTAGCTCAGTTCTTTTTCTTTTGTTGACAAGTCCTCAGAAGGTAGTTTCCAGATCAAAGTCTTCTGATGACAGTTTTCTGAAAAAAATATAGCTGTGTTAATCCAAAATTACCAAAGTTCTGCAGCTTTTAGTTTACTTCATAGGATGATTCAAGCAACAGTGTGACGTATGTTCAAATAATTCCACAGACCAAATATCTTTTTTTAAAAGTTTTAGTAAAATTTCAAAGCAAAAGAGATCACACAAAAATAGAGAAAAAACTGATATTAAAGAAAAGTTCTGTTTAAAATAAGTTCTGTTTAAGGCTTATATATTATTCTTTAAGTTTCGTTATACATTTGTACAAGGCAAGTTAAGCATGTTTAGGCCAGTCAGAAAACTGTATGCCGTCCCCACTTTGGTTTGCAAACATATGTAACAGTCCATAACTTAATTAACACTCTGTTCTATAGATAGCTAAGAAAGTTCTGTCTATACCTAAGTAACTATGAGAAACTGAATTTCTATAGAAATTAAGGAAATACTATATGAATTTAACATCAAACATTAACTTTCTAAGACTTTTGCAGGGTGGTTGAAACAACCATGAGTGGAAAAAAACCAAGTGTAGTTTGAGACGGGAAAAATATTGTGCACCACTGTTCGGTGAATGGAGTGGGAATGGGTTGTTTCAGGATATCTCAGTAGCTGAAACTGCATTTTTCGTTTTGTGTGCTTAGGTTGGCATCGATCTTACAGGTTGCATATGTGAAAGTTCTGTGTATATGTGCTATAGCTATGTAATGTTACTTTGGCCTTGTAGATCATCATGGGGTGGTTGGGAAAAAAAGCCAGCTGCAAGTTAAAATTGCAGGAAATATTCAGAGAACAAGGTCACCAGAGAACACATCATATTCGTTATAGAAATGCTTTTGGGAATTTCACTGATTAACACTACTCCAGAATGACAAATCAAAAACAGGATTTTTGAATTTTTTATAAATGCATTAAAAGTAAAAACTAAACTATATTACACTGACATAAGTATTCAGACCCTTTGTTATATCATTTGAAATATGTTTCAGGTGCATTCCATTCTACTGATCAAGACTGAAATATTTGTACACCATGTTTACAGTCTACCTGTGGTCAATCAATTGATTATTAAAAGTGGGGTGCCTTCAGCTTTAATAAAATCGTTGTTGCTATTAGTTTTGGATCTCTGTCTCTTTAAACAATTTCCAAGTAATTTCTCATGTACTGGACATCCTGTTAACATTACTAACAGTAATAATAATATACATACAACTAAACACTACTCTATCTATTCATAGAGAAAACCTCAGATAGGTGTTATTGACTTTCAAAAACATTAAGATAAATAGTATACAAGATGTTCTTATAAAATACAAAGTTTACTTGGTGTTTCATTGCTACTACAAAGGCGATTAGAAAGGTGGTCAATTTAATTGAAATCATAAAACCAAGCTATAACTATTGAAGCAAGACTTATAAAAAGTAAGGTGATTTGACTGCATTTGCTTTAAATAAAATATTAGTTACCATTTAATCTTAGCAGCTATCAGTTTTAGACATGTGTTAAAATTGTAAACATTTTACATAACCATATTAATTTTTGTATCTTAATTATTAATAGGGTGTTTAGATAAAGATGTGAGGTGTTTATTCATACAGTACAATGATTATCAATAATTAGTATTTGGTACGGTTAAATGCTCCATCCCTTCACAAAACAACTCCACAGCCTTTCAGCTATTATTATCTGTATGTAAATCCTCCACGCAACCTATGCTTCAAGCGCCATACCACAAAGACCCATTAGCTATTGTACTTTGTGTCACACACATGCACTTAGGAGACAGCCAGCAAGCCCTAAAGAAAGTGAACTACCACGAGATGAAGGGTTGATTTTTGGTACTAATGCCTCTGTCTCTCTCTCTCAACAAAGCCAAGGAAGAAAAATAAGAATCCCACGCACTTACCTTCAGTACTTCTGGTTTCACAAAATGGCCACTCCAAAACAATCCTGCTTCTGACTCCCATGAATGACATCAATTTATGATGATGTCACTTCCTGCTCATATGGATGACGTCCCTTCTGGTTCCTGCGGATGACGTTACTTTCCGGTTCTGCCATGATGACATCACTTCCGTCTTTCTGTATTGATGTTAATTTCCTGCCAAATCACTTCCTGTTGCCATTTTTGTATATAAATCCTCATTTCAACACTGTACTCTATCAAATGCTTTGGTTTTTGATCAAATTTCATTCAAATCCTCATCATGTTCGACGGACATTATATAGGGCAGTTTCCCCAACTCTTTGTGAAGTTTCTCGAGTGAAATTATTTATTACATTTGTAAGTAAGATCTGCACATAACCACCTCTGACTCGAAATTAATAATATAACGGAAATTAATCATTTTTCTAATTAGAATTTTTTAAGTAAACCTTCTATCAAAGTCTATACAAGTAGCAATAAAAAGCAGGGATCATACATGTGCAATTGTAATAAAATAAAAACCCATTTAATAATTAAAAATATTGGATGTTATGTCATTCATATATTACATTGAACAGGTAAAAGTTCCAGTTTTATTTGCAAGGGTTTAGAAATGTAGCATATTTGGAAAAAAAAATTCATTAGCTGTGCATAAATAAGACATAAAGCATTAAATAATAAAATAATTGTGTAATAATATTATATTGTTAATGTTTGACAGATGGCAGTGAAGAAGACTTAATTTGTGTTATGTTTGAACTGCTCATTTGAGGGGAAAGCTAGACACCTTACCTCCTCAAGACAGTAACATCTGACTGCCATCTTGTTTCTCAAGGGTGGATTTAAAAATGCCACACACCTTATAGACATACTGCAATATACTCTGTTTTTCCTAAAAATGGTAATATTCTTAAGTTTGAATACACAACCTAATTGCACACAAAAAAAGTAAATAACTAAAGGAGATGCTTAGCAATTGATTGCCACATAACTCATGTATAAAAATGAGTGTTATTTTTCACAGTTGTTGTGTAATTTAGCTTTAATATTGAGAGATCATTGGAGTTATCCAATGCAGGCATGATCATAACATTTTGACTTCTGCCACTTTGTCTTTATTTGTCTGAGGTTCCTGCCAATTTCAGAGTTATGCCATTGGTTGTTCTGAATTGAGGTTGGAGTTCATTGATTGGCAAAAAATGTATTTGCAGTATGTTATCCTGTTGTGCTCTGATTTGTTTTTACATTTTATACTAATGAGCAAAAACGTATATTTAAGGAGCACTATTTCAGCCTAGAAATGCAAGACTTTCTGCCTCTTCTATTAGAAGGGGTATGTTATGTTCTATTTAATTATACCTGCCAGTACCAGCTTTATATTCACCATTCTCTCCCTATTTCTCTCTCCCTCTGATAAAATGTGTGACTGCCTCCCAACAAGGAAATCGAAGGTTTAAGTTGCAGGTGCTCCTGTGTATAGTATGTGTGTTTCCTTCAGCTTCCTCCCACAGTCCCAAGTTAGGCAGCTCAGTTAAACCAACATGGTTGAAATGGTTCTAGTGTATTTGTTGGGGGTATGTGGGAGTGTGTGTTTCTGCCTTGCTCCCAATGATTGCTGCATGTCTGTTCTTGTTAGCAGTGTTTGAGACTATCTGCTTCTCTGTATTAAAGTTCAAACAATGATTTTAAAAGCAATAGCTTTTACAAAGGATAAATTAATTTTATTATGCTTGTTTTTATGAAAAAGCAAACATGGATACTGTAACCAGCAAATAGGCACCTACAGAAAAAAGCACTTTTTTAACCCAAGTGGTAAGGCATTGGGGCAGCACGGTGGTGCAGTGGGTAGTGCTGCTGCCTCGCAGTTAGAAGACCTGGGTTCGCTTCCCGGGTCCTCCCTACGTGGAGTTTGCATGTTCTCCCCATGTCTGCGTGGGTTTCCTCTGGGTACTCCGGTTTCCTCCCACAGTCCAAAGACATGCAGGTTAGGTGCATTGGCGATCCTAAATTGTCCTTGGTGTGTGTGTGTGCCCTGTGGTAGGCTGGTTCCCTACCCGGGGCTTGTTTCCTGCCTTGCACCCTATGTTGGCTGGGATTGGCTCCAGCAGACCCCCATTACCCTGTAGTTAGGATATAGCGGGTTGGATAATGGATGGTAAGGCATTGTATTTTCCTATATTCAGTGTTTCGTTTCAAATTAGAAATGTACAAACCAAGAAGCAGTGTATTGATATAAATTAATATTTTCTTATAATGAAGGAAAATAAAATACTGTGTACATTTAATGTTCTGAGGCAAAGAAGGAGGATTACAAGCCATTACCTGTTGACAAGTGTAAGCCATGCTACAGAAAAAAAAGGTTAACTATTTGCATACTTCTTTCTGCTTATCATTTTCTTTGTAGCTTAAATCTTTATATTCCTATTTTTTCCTTTAAAGGAAATGCCAAAAAGACACACGTCAGACCAAAAGTATTCAAAACACATTGGCTGTTGTTAATTAAGTGAAATATCAGTAAGTCTGAACTTGATTAATTATACAATAATTATGTGTAGTCATACAAAAACTAGGTGCTTTTATGCAAAAACTTTCAGATGCCTACTATTTTCAAAGCTGGAACTTAAAATGTCTTATGATGCATTTTGGAAAGGGATAATAGTAATAATAATAATAATACATTTTATTTATATGGCATTTTTCCCATTGGGATCCCAAAGATTGTCAGAGAAGATGTGATTCCAGTGTGTCTTGCTATATGGCATGTGAGAGGACAGTGGCTCTGAAGAATTTGATCTCATCCTTATTTGGGGAGGCAAGAGTGGTGAGATGGATAAATACAGTAGATGATCCAACTTGATCAATACTTAGAAGGAAAAAAAACTTGCAGGGTGAGCCAAAAAGAGACACAGAGTGAGACACATTTCAAACATTTATTCTACAAAAACTATACAAGATAAAATAAATTTCATTATGACACAGAAAAGGGTATACAAAATAGATTTTTTTCTTATGTTTTAAAAGTGATGTCGAGATGATTTCTGAATTTTTGCATGACTCATTCGGCCAATTCAAGGGGAATAGTGGTGATTTTGTAGTGAGTAGCATCCTTGAGGGTTGTAGGGTTTTGAGGTCTGTGTGTGTATACCTTTGACTTGAGATAGCCCCACAAGAAGAAATTGCACAGAGCGAGATTAGGCAAACGTGAAGGCCACCCAACCTCGCCACGCAGGGAGATCAGCTTCACAGGAAATCTGCATGTAGCTGTATGCCATATGAGCTGTTGCTCCATCCTTTTACGGTCCTCATGCAAAATCCTCCTCAAAGACGTGTTGGAAATGCCTAAGAACGCTTTGATAGTGAAAACACGGTGCACTTCAGACCAAGACATGTTGCTGACTGAAAACTACAAGGGATTGCCTATCAAAGGACACCCACCCCAACCCACTTGGCTGCTTCTACTTCATGCAATGACCTTGAGAAATGTGGTACTTCATTTTGTCACACCATGTATATATAATACACATTATTATTATATTAATGTATTACATAAATCATTCTATTAGGTAGATTATTTTTTAATGTACTACTGTACATGAAATCTACATTGCCTAATTTTATATTGGGAAGAAACAGATTCAAGAAAGCTCTTTGGCCATATCTTCAGTATGAGGGTAATTATTTCAATAATCAGTCAAAAAATTATTTAAATGCTTTGTTAAAATCAGTAGGAACTGATTCTTACAGAGTAAAATCTTAAATGTTTAATTTCAAATACGATTTTTGCATAATTTGATCATAATTTTAAAATCTACACACTTACCACTATTTTATGAATTTCAATCTACATTTCATTCATTGTTCACTTAAACATGAATAAATCTATTCTATGAACACCACTTTACAGGAAAATCTATACTAATAAAAGGCAAAGCCCTCACTGACTGACTCACTCACTCACTCACTCATTCACTCACTCACTCACTCACTCACTCACTCACTGACTGACTCATCACTAATTCTCCAACTTCCCGTGTGGGTGGAAGGCTGAAATTTGGCAGATTCATTCCTTGCAGCTTCCTTACAAAAGATGGGCAGGTTTCATTTCGAAATTCTACGCGTAATGGTCATAACTTTAAGCTGTTTTTCTCCATTTACTGTAATGGAGATGAGCTTGAACGCCG
>JANRMT010062837.1:23921908-23950850 GCA_026402145.1 Polypterus bichir lapradei | reverse complement strand
TATATATATATATATATATATATATATGACAGCAACACTCATAACACTGACAAAACAATTACATTGACAATCATGTTACGTTATTTTTAAAATGTTTCCTTTTCTTTTTCATTAATTCTTTAACACACTACTTCTCCGCTGCAAACTGCGGGTATTTTGCTAGTGTGTTGATAAGCAGCAAGCAGTCTGCTATCACATCCCCCACCCACGCACAGTTTTCTCAGCTGAAATCTGTTTACCTGCATATCAGTTGCTTGAAGTTGTATAGAGTGAGAAGTCAAGCAAAATCACACCTTTTAAAAATACTATATCGTTATTTGGAACACATGCATTTCATGTGTGTTCTGTGTCTACAGCGATCTATGTAAACACATCGTTAAAAAAGAAACATTTTTCATGTTTTAGTAATAATTGACAAAATGTAGACATGAAGTTAATAATGTGTGAAGCCTGAAGACGAAATATCAAAGAAACACTTTTACAAAAGGTACAAATACAACAGAACAAGTGCGCTTTTATTCAAAAATAAAACTGCAGAAAAACAACATGCATTGACACCCATTTGCTATGACTGCTTCGGTGGTGCAATGGTATCAACAGTTGACTGGTAATCAACACTTCATGGGTTCGATCCCCGACGAGTCCGTTTTGAGAAGTGAGCTGCTTTTATTCTTACTATTTTAAAATAAAAACATACATTTGATTTCAGTCTGTAACAGCTGGTGTGAATGTAAGATACTTGTACAGGTTAGCTTTTTTTTTTTTTTCAGTTTCATTCTCTCAGTCACATTCACGATCTTACCCTCCCCACTCCCCTCCCCTTCTGACACTGCTGTTTTCACATAAAGACGCGCTATAGCTCTGCACTCTGTAGGAAGTAAGTAAATAAATTCAAATAAATAACATCTGAACGGTGTATGTGCCCTAAAAAGAAGTCTAACTGCATTCTCATACCAATGCTTGCGAACTGAAGTGTCTGTGTGCACTTTTCGTGGCATTACACGTGTATTTTTTGAGCATGCCCATGTTGCTCAAATACAGGAAGCTCTGTAGTGTACTTGTGAGTTTCTTTTTCCTTCGGTTATAGTCTTGAATAAAAGTGCACTTGTTTTGTTATACTTGCACATCAACATTTATCTGTTACTTACATGAAAGCCAGATCGAATGTTATTTACTTACTTCCTACAGAGTGCAGCGCTATAGAGTGTCTTTATGTAAAAACAGCAGTGTCAGATGGTGTAAGGATCATGAACGTGACTGAGAGAATGAATCTGAATTAAAAAAAAAAATAAAACAAAGCTAACCTTTACAAGTATCATACATTTACACCGGGTGTTACAGACTGAAATCAAATGTAGAAATAAAAGCAGCTGACTTCTCAAAACAGACTCTTCCCCACGAAGTTTTGATTACCAGTCAACTGTTGATACCATTGCGCCACCGAAGCAGTCGTAGTAAATGGGTGTCAATGTCACACCCTAATACGAGTTGTTTTTCTGCAGTTATATTTTTAAACAAAAGCGCACTTGTTCTGTTGTATTTGTACCTTTTGTGAAAGTGTTTCTTTGATATTTGGACTTCTGGCTTCACACATTATAAACTTCATGTCTACATTTTGTCAATTATTACTAAAACATGAAAAACGTTTCTTTTTTAACAACGTGTTTACATAGATCACTGTAGACACGGAACACACATGAAATGCGTGTGTTCCAAATAATGATATAGTATTTATAAAAGGTGTGATTTTGCTTGACTTCTCACTCTATACAACTCCAAGCAACTGATACGCAGGTAAACAGCCTTGAGCTGAGAAAACTGTGGGGTGTGAGGAAGTGATAGCAGACTGCTTGCTGCTTATCAACACATTTAAAGGACAAAAGACGCTGACGGAGAGGTGAAAAGCGAGTTAAGGTGGGACGGATCTACAAGTTTTTTCATAGGCTTTGGTAATTCTAGTGTTAAATTGTTTTCAGCTTATGTCAATTCTCAGAACCTATGGAATCCACTTACCCCTCTTTGCTCCCTCATAGTTTTTTCTTTTTCTATCTTCCCTTTTAAAAATAACTCCCCTCACTTTGTGTCAAGCTACATAAAGTCACCTTCTTTAAACACATTCCTTTAACACTAGAATCCCTGATGCTTTTTTTTTCCTTTAGTTATATTCTTGAATAAAAGTGCACATGTTTATTTGATATTTGGACTAATGTCTTCACACATTATCCACTTCACGTCATATAACATGGGAAAAGTTTCTGCTTTAGGTATGTGTTCAGCATTTCTTGCCTGGCATTTCCTTTCATCCTACACTTACCCAAATCTTATTAGACAATTTGTAGAGAATTTTTTGCCCGAGTTGACCTCCATCAAGGGGGGAATGGGATAGCAGGTTGCTTGCTGCTTGTGCTGATCGACGTGTTTACAATGCAAAAGACACTGATGGAGAGGTGTAAAGGGCTTTAAGGTGGGCCAGGATTATGAGTTTTTCGTAAGCTTCAGGGATTCTAGTGCTAAACTCAAAATAGTAAATAGGCAGTTACTCTCAATATCATCTTACCTTGGAACACCATTTTAAAAAAAATATCTAAATCGAAGTACTAGTCTTTTGACTCCTTTTGTCTTTCCTCAGTGTTGCAAACCTTTTTTTCTGGTATTTATCTATTATTACTTGTGCACTTTCTCTCTTACCTCTCTCCAGCAGAAAATCTTTGTTTTTGGGTAAAACAGCTGTCAACTTGACACATGCTTCTTGCAGGAGAGAGATGCTGATTTTTTACTGTTGCATCTTCGGGTGGATTCTGGAGGTAGTTTGTTTTTTCCTGGTTCTTTTCTTCTGATTTCTTTCAGCTTAGTGCTTTTTTAGTTTGTACATGTTTACATTTAATCAAAAACTTGTTTATATGACATTGGTTGCTTGAAATGTTCAACTTTTCTTTTCTCTTATTAAATTTTCATCCAAAAAATTACATTATGCTTTGATTTCTGGGTAATTCAGTCATTTTGTTTGCCATATTGTTGGCTTTGATCTGTTGGGGCATCACCTTTGTCAGGACAAGAGAGCAGCCTCAGCTGTAGCCTTCAGTAGCAGCCAGCCTGCTTGCCTCAGTGTTGGGCTGGGAACTGCAAGTAGACTTGGGCAGACCGCTGAAGTTCCTGGACCATGTTACACCAAGTTCTTTGAGGCCAGACATGGTGTTAACATCTTCCTCTTCAAAGTGGGTGCATATAGTGGAGTTGACAGTCCCTTGGGAGGACTGCATTGGAGAGGCAAACAAACTAAATAGGTCCAAGTACCATGAGCTGATGGAGCAGTGCAGAAGGAGTGGCTGGAATGCTTGGTGTGAGCTTGTTGTGGGGTGTAGAGGCTTTGCTGGCCACTCTTTATGCAAAATGTACGCAGGCCTCACATTCCCAGAACAGGCTGTTAAATGAATTGGTAGTCAGTTGACCTAATGTGATTAAGTAAGGGAGTGGATTTTTTTTATGATGGACTGGTGTTATGTGTTATTGATGGAATAATTGGAACATAAAGATTTTCCACATTTTTCAAAAACAAGTAGGAAAAGTCATTCAGGCCCATTTACTTACATAACTAATTGCAAAACTTGTCAATCTATCTTTCAGATGTTTTTCAAAAAGTTATCAATATCCCTGCTTCATCTACAAAACTCAAAAATGTTTTTTGGATTCTCAGAGCCAATTGTATGAAGTGCTTTGTTGATTCTATATAGAATTTTCACATTCCTAATTACTACTTATTTTATTGCGTACCTGTATATAATTTACTATTTAACTGAATACACCTTAGGATCAACTTTACTATTGACCATTTAAGAGCTGGATACATTTTCAGATGGTACCAGGCTGGGTGGAGTGGTAAAGACCCCTGGACAGAATGCAAGCTTGGGCAGGTTTGTGACAGAGAAAATTGAATGTAAGTAAATGTAAAGTATTGTATTACCTTATTTGACTCAATGTTATTTTGTAAAAAATAAGTGGCTAGGATTGACAAGCTTTGTGGATCTGAATGACGTATTCTGCTCAAACTGTTTCTAATGTACTACTGCACACAGGAAGTTGAAATGTTAGGTTTGAGCACACAATGGGAAGATTGAAATTTGAAAGCAGTCCATGCATAAAGAACCTAGAAGTTTTAATGGACTTGTCCCTTTTAACATCCGAGCAGCTTATAGAAGCCATTAAGAAGGTTAACAGAATGTTAGGTTATATAATGTATTAAGTACAAATTAAAGAAGAAGGCTATCCTTAAGCTACGTAACGCTCTAGTGAGGTCTCACCTAGAGTACTGCATGCGCTTTTAACCTACATATTACGAAAACACATAGCAGCCCTACAGAAAAAACAGAGAACAACTAGGCTGACTCTGGCACTGACAGGTAGGAGTTATGAGGAAAAAGGAGACAAGGAGCTGAACATTTTCAGTATAAGCAAATTAAGATAATGAGTTGACATGATTAAAGTGTTCTGAAATTATAAAACCAATAAGTACAATGGATTCCAAATTAGTTCCTCGAGAATATGAGGGCACAGACAGAAAATTGTTAAAGGCATATTTCGAATAAACATTAGAAAGTTTTTTTTCACACAAAGAACTAAAGGCAGTTACAATAAATTACCAAGTAATGTGGTAAAGACAAAGGTATCAGGCACCTTCAAGACTTGACACAATGTTAGGCAAGTTAAACTGGCAGACTTGTTGGGCTAAAGGGGCTGTTCTCATTATAATTGTTGCAGTGTTCTAATCAGCTTTTAAAATGAGGACAAATATTTTTGACAAGAACAGCCTATTGTGTAAATATGCACAACTAGATACAGATCATAAATGACACATTCTTCTGCAATATAATACTGTAAGCAACACTTTGAAGTACTCTGTAAAATGTATTAAGATCAATGGGGAAGTAGGAACTGAACTAGTTGTGAGGGGATTATAATGATGCAATAGTCTTAATTGTCCCTGAGGGCTAGGGAAAAGTCTGCCATCTATGCTTGACCAATTATTGTGGCCAAATATGTGATCTGAGCTGTGAAGCAGCATTGCTAACCACTGTGCCACCATTTCACTGAGAGTGTGCCAGTCTTGGGGAACACATTAGGCATGCCCCAAAGTGGTGTCATGGGACTGGCTTGTTCCATTATGTGAAGATGTGTCTCTTGCACAGAGGGAACTTCTTCTTTGTTTCCCATGTTATCTGTGTAGATGCTTCACACTTTCTTCTTCCATCAAGAATAAAGAAGCACCTTGTACAAAGTAATAAATCTTTTGTTTTTATTATGGTCCTGTATTTTCTCATGATGGGAGGGCTTCTTTATGGCTTTTTTTTAAGATGTTGCTAAGCACATGGCTAATCCACATGCATAATTAGAATTGCTGTTTTGCCAGAGCACAATGATAAATGTTATATATTCAGACTAATAATACTGCAAGTTTTTTTTTTCTTTTTATGCTTCTCAACCTTTGCGGCTTCGGGACACATTTTTACCTTTTTAAGTTAACAGACAACCCACATACAGCAATACATATCAGCAGTGGAAAAATGATTAGCTAAAATATAAGAAATAAAAAATGAATCTGAGTAAAAGATAACAATACTAGTGAAATTATCCATACAGCAATATAATTTTATTTGAATTCTTAAAATAAGTTCGTTCAGTCTAGAAAATAAGAAAGCTCTGATAACACTGCAAATCGTTATGTACTTGGCAAGATTTAAATTCTTAGATCTAGAAATATGAGATTAATTTCTTTGTTTTAAAGGTTACTTACTAGTTTCTATTTTTGAATTTATGGTATATTCTTAAATTGATCTTTTATACCTTACTAGCAAAATACCCGCGCTTCGCAGCGGAGAAGTAATGTGTTAAAGAAGTTATGAAAAAGAAAAGGAAACATTTTAAAAATAACATAACATTATTGTCAATGTAATTGTTTTGTCACTGTTATGAGTGCTGCCGTCATCAAGGATTTGATTATCATTAGTTGTTTCAATCAGGTTCGTATTTGGAGGATGTGTTGTGTTCAAGTTATATTCCGTGTTTGTCAAGCATTGTAAAGATAACAGGTTTCATTCATCGAAGTGTTCACTATCCAAATCAGTACCCGTGAATCTAAGATGTTTAACAGGCATTCCCGGTATTAAGTTGTGGATTTGCCTGTGAATATTTAGCGGCAGCGTGTCTATGAACTTAATTTAAACTTAAGCTTTACACCTTGCTTTCCTATTGATATGCCTACAAAAACTTGTTCAGATTCAGAGGGTTGTTCCTTTCTTACTGCATCAATAAACAGCTCGTCTTCCTCTTTATCTGAGACATCACACACTGCATGCACGGGTTTACCTTTCCCAGTCCTGCAAAGTCAGTTCACGTGAGCCGCTCGGAGTACATGCATCGAAGCTTCTCAGCTGTGCTTGTGCTATCTCGTGTAATCTTGCGATGTCCACGGCTTTATTTAATGTTAGCTCAGATTTTAACTCCATTACAAAGTGATGAAAAGACTTTGTTTATATCCTGCGTCCTCTCATTAAACTTGTATCTCGCGAATATCGTATTCGTCATAGACATGACAAACTCCAGCGGCAGCCGGTCTATGAACTTAATTTAAACTTAAGGTTTACACCGTGTTTTGTTTCCGCAGTAGTTGCACTTATGAATATGCTTGTATGTGTCACTCGCTTCATATTCTTTTGCTGCCTTCTCAATTGTGTAATGCATTTTTTGTTCAGCGCTCTTTGGAGCTCTTCCTTGTTCTCCGCGTACTGTGTTCACAGTCAGTTCACGTGAGCCGCTCGGAGTACATGCATCGAAGGTTCTCAGCTGTGCTTGTGCTATCTCGTGCGATCTTGCGATTTCCACGGCTTTATTTAATGTTAGCTAAGACCTGGCACTTAAAAGTTTCTCTCGCACTTTCAATGAGTTTGTGCCAAACACTAGTATATCCCTGACTATCTCATCTTCATTTGCATAAGCACAGTCCTTCACCCGCGAATATTTAGCGGCAGCGTGTCTATTGGATTGCTGCCAACGGACGGCACTCAATTACATGGGAGGCATGATGATGAGGGACGCAACTCCGCCTCACACGGCGACCGAGCTGCAGGCTATGGCCGTATATATGTACATAAGTAGGTTCCAGTTATGACTGTTACGCGTAAAATTTCGAAATGAAACCTGCCTGACTTTTGTAAGTAAGCTGTAAGGAATGAGCCTGCCAAATTTCAGCCTTCTACCTACACGGAAGTTGGAGAATTAGTGATGAGTCAGTCAGTGAGTCAGTCAGTCAGTGAGGGCTTTGCCTTTTATTATTATAGATTTAGTCACAAAATCCTCAAATAGAATAATTTACTGCTAAAAACAACCCAACAAGAAATCTTTGCTTGAAATAAGGCTAAAAGTAGGAAGAACAAGTCACACAATCACAATACAACAAATTTTTAGTTAAAATCAATTGTTGGCACAAAGATGAGACAAATGGTAACATTGTGTTATTTAGCGCTGTTATCTTTTACTGCATTGTTTCAATTGAAAGCCATAATTAAAAAATGTAAATGTTCCATTCTATATTTGTTCTTGAGCAAAAAAAATTACATAGGTTGTCTATTGAACTTGGTGATCAAAATTCAAAAACATTTCAGGTCATAAAAATTTTAAAAACTTAAAATAATAATAAACAAAACAACAGAGGACACAATAAAATTAAATACTCACCAACTAAAGCTTTCAGTATACCAACACATTTTTTAGGTTAACCAATTGCCAAGAACCCTTTAAGTAGTGAGAAAAGCACTATTTAAATGTAAAGAATTACTGTATTATTATTAAGAACGCAGCCATAAAAAATTCTGCCCATTGTGTTTAGTGTCCAATAAACAATCTCCAATCAGGGAATGACATTTTTGTGGGAACTTTTGAGGTCTTGGTCATGAATTGCATCCAGGAGGACCTCTGATTGACTCACTGACAGTAGTGTAGCCACACAATTTGAGCATGTGACATGGAGTGCATAGAAATATGCCATAAGGGATAAGTCACCTTTAGAAAGCATTTCGTTTGGGAACATTGTTACTTGTATATCTCCAACAGCCAGTGGGCAGTTTAAAGAACTCGCAAGCAACACTTGGCTGGAAAGAAGAAGTCTTTAAAGGTAGATGTCAGAGTCTTCTGTTGCCTGAAAGAAAAAAAATAGTAAATAATAAATGAACATCAACAGACAACAGCTGACTTTTCAGTTTACAGTCAAGGTAATAAACCTTTTAATACATTTCACATCAAGAGCATGAGTCAAAGTTAATTTACCATCTTTATATGTTGTAACTTATACAAGGCATGAAAAACATTAAAGTATAAACCCACACCATTATGGTTCTATAACTAACTAACTTGTGATACTTGTGAACTAACTACTACTGCTTCCCAGGCAGATTTTCTCCGAACAAGGTTATCTGTGCTAAGGAAAAAGATTCCTTAAATTATTATACACTAGGTAAGGGTACTCAGCAACACATCATTAATAATTGCAGTTGTAAACATACAAACAAGGCCCATTACTGTACATAATTTCATAAGTGTGGCAGGTACCTTTCACAATGTATTGCCATCAAGCTAATAGATAAAAGTTGTGCTTCTTTTTTTAGAAATATATTGATCATCAGACTAAAAGCATTATTGGAATTGATGTTTAGCATGTGAATCTTTGAGTATCTGCATAAATGGGGGGGGGGGGTAATATTAATAATCATTTTAAACAAAATTTTACAAAACATTTATGACATTTCATTTTTGAAAAAAAATATCTTTTAAATTTTGTTTTTTGAAACACAAGTAAATATTCATATAAAGCTGCCCAGGAGATGCTGACCAGCTTTAGGTTTAAAAGTTAAAAATAGTCTAAGAAGTCCCATTAACATTCAAAGTGCATTAAAATTCAGTTAATCTTTTCAGATATCTGAAACTCACTTCAGGATACCGATTTTACGATAAACAAAATACATTTTCAGATGTGTTAAAGTAACTTCCTCTGCATTTCAAGGTACCTCAAATTGACTGTATGCACTTGAAGGTATTGGAAATTTATTTTTGATACCTCAAAAGGCCTAAGAAGATATTTTCAGATTTCTTTAAATGCATTTCTGCTGTCTCAAAGTAGATAAGTAGCTATAGTATTTTGAGATCACTTGAAGTGCACTGGAAATACCTTTAACTGTATTTCTTAAAATGATATTCAGATACCTTTAAATAACATACTGCCTTTTTAAAGATATCTCATAATGTATTTAAGATATCTTGATATAAAAGTTGACATATCTTAAAATATCTTGTAAAATATCTGAAATTGAGCAGAAGCCAATTTTAAAATATCAGGAAGTTAATTTGAGATATCTGGAAAAATATCTATTTTCATTTATCCAGCCATCCATCCATTACCCAACCCGCTATATCCTAACTACAGGGTCACGTGGGTCTGCTGAAGCCAATCCCAGGCAACACATGGCGCAAGGCAGGAAACAAACCCCGAGCAGGGCACCAGTCGTGCACACACACACCCACCACACACTAGGAACAATTTAGAATTGCCAATGCACCTAACCTGCATGTCTTTGGACTGTGGGAGGAAACCAAAGTACCCAAGATGAAACCCACGCAGACATGGGGAGAACATGCAAACTCCACACAGAGAGGACCCGGGAAGCAAACCCAGGTCTCCTTACTCCTTACAGTGCTACCCACTGCACCACCATACCGACCTATTTTCTAATCTAATTTTGAGATATCCAAAATGTACTTTAATATATTTTTAGTTATTACTTTGGTGTATCGTACCTAGAGACAGTAGGCTTATATTGAACTAGTTGGCTGTAGAAACATTTGCTTACTTACCCTTTAAAATGGTCACTATTTCATCATCTAATTTTGTCCACTTGTTTTGTCCACCTCTTGACATATAAGCTTTTCTGTATACAGTCCCAGAGGTAGCTGTGTAATGTTTCCGCCAGTAAGGTTAGTGTTGCTAGCAACTTTACCCATCAAGGAAAAAAAAAGACTAGGGATGGGCAGATCAATACTAAAGTATCAATGCTTCCGATCCTGACCTTTTATTTTAAACATCAATGTTCACATTTAGAGTATTGCTATTACACATTTTCAATAAAGTGTTCTGTATTTGAAAGCTTACCATACATTTTGTTAAAGATTATTAAAAAATGCTACTTTTAGATAATGTTCGATTATTAAAAAATGCTACTTTTAGATAATGTTCAGATTTCTTTACTTTGTTGTGTCCACACTATGTTCTATTAGAAATAATATTTTACCAAGATCTCACCAATAACAATCATAACAATGATAATAATATATATTTTTTAATTCAAAGAACTGTATACAAAGAAAAAATAACAGGAAATGCAGTCATCTATACTCATTTAATTGGTGATCCCTTGCTTTTAAACATTTACTCTGGCAGTTTTCATGTTCTACCAGAAACCTTAAACTATTATTGTAATACTTTTTGGCAGATGTCATCAATTTGCTGTAACAAGTACTTGAATTGTGGAAAGAAAGCTAATTGCACAGATAAAGAAAGCTATGCTATGGAATTAATTTTCTCTCTATTTTCTGTATGAACAATAAAAATAGTATGACTTATACTGTTTAAATTCTCCAAAAAAGAAACTTATAAGACAGAAGTTCATGATTTTCAACCAACCACCCTAGTTGTGGAAATGCTGACAAGTGTGGGGATTTTACACCAAACTATTTCAACTTCAAAAATGGCAAATACGTTCCAATAAAATATGATCTCCAGGATTATACTGCACATTCCACACTTAATGTAAATATGTGAGTCCTTAGCTATGAATTGAAATAATCCACCACAGTTTTATTTTCATTGTCTAAGAACTTGTGTATAGGCATAGTTAAAAGAAAAAAAATAAATGTATAGAACACATTTTATTGGCATCTTTTATAGTGTCAACATTTAAGAGTTATCACTCAATTTGGTTCTAAGTGTAATATATATATATTATTTTTTTCATTAAATGTACATTTTTTTATCCCGAATCAAGCAAATCATTTTTTTCTCAAAACAAAAGTTATTAATCTTGAGACTTACTTTTCCAAAATATCATAATGTATTAAAATACTTCTTATTTATTATATTGTTTAAACTAAGATTTTTTCACAGGGTTTTTCGTAAATAAGATATTTAAGACATCCTTTCTAAAACCAAGTCAAAATATCTGTTCCCAATTTTGTTTTTTAAGTGAACATATATTAAGAATAAGTACATATGTTGACTTTAAATGACACATTTACATTTTTTGCAGTGGGGGTTTGAAATGATGAGAGAAACAGTTGCTGTTTGAGACATGGAAAAAATTGTGCGGCACTGTTTGCTGGACAGAGTGGGAGGGAGTCGTCTCAGTGCATCTTATTAGCTGAGCTGATATATATTTTTTTTTCTCGTGTGATGACCAAGTTGACAATAATCTTTGTGTGTAAGTTCTGCATCTGGCCACTAAAGCTCTGTGATATGATATTGGCCTTGTAAAGTTCCATGGGCCTCTTGGAAAAAAAAATGTTTGACTAAGCTATCACACATTCTCTGGCTACAACACCCATTAGGATGGGTAAGAAAGGCCAGCAGTACAACTGAGAGGTCAGGGTGCTGTTGCTGTTTCCTTCATATGTATTTCTCCGTGGACCAGTTGTACTGACATGCAAACTGGGGGCATTTGTTAACATTCTGAAATAATATGCTTAATGTGTCCCGAGACTGGTTACACCATGATTGGTCTGTGATAGACCATATTTGGTTATTTTTCAAGCTCAGGAATAATTGTTTAATGTTGTAGGAATAGTGGGTTGTCATAGAGGCAATGAAAATTCTTCCATAACAAAAAAAATCTATAAATACTGTATATTAGTAATAATGCTTTGCAGGTGATTTTTTTCATTTTTGTATTTTCTTTTTTGCAAATTAACTGCTGCTTTATTGAGTAAAAGAAATTTTTACTTTTGTTAGGATGAAAACTCTGTGGGTTCTTTCTACTGAATCTTATTTAAAGATTTGAAGAATACTTACACAGACCTTAATCTTGCACCTTGCCTTACTGCCTTTCTTTCTAGCTAAATTATTTAAATGTTGCGTAAGAATGTTTCCACGTTCAAATCGTGATGTATAAAACCTAAACTTGGCGTAAAGCCACGCACATTTCCACGGTACCTCATACCCTGTCGTACGAAAGTTCCACACTCGGTTTTGCAGACTGGCGGCACCCAGCGTCAAAGCAGTGCTACTATTCCTGTGTGGTTATTCTTTTCCTGATGCAGCTTTATAAATACACTGAAATTAACCGCATATTGTTTATTTGTTTAATGCATCTGATTGTAATTAACCAGTAACAATATAATGGTCCACAGAATGGCCAAACTATTCTAAATACCACAGCTGCTTTAGCGTTGTTACTTTCACTTCACCTTCTTCTTCTTCTTCTTTCAGCTGCTTCCGTAAGGGGTTGCCACATCGGATCATCTTTTTCCATGTTGCTCTCACTGCACCACTTAGAGTATTACTATCACTGTATCTGAGTGGGGAATCAAAGATCTACAGTAGCTGACTGGAAAGAGAATTATCGGTATACAGCATCAAGCACATGCTGCCTCAGCCATGCTATCTATTGAACTGCTTTCACACGGCAAATGTTTCAAAGCCTTTCCTGTACGGACATCGCGATTCAGAAAGAGTTTCATCCCAAGAACTATAAACGCACTCAATCAAGTGCTCCTTGTAGAACTGTTTGTACTTTATAAGTAGAATTACCTCACTGTAAAGTTGCACTACAGTTTTAATATTGCACAACCTGAGCCACTTTAGCGCATATTTGCATATGATGACGATATAATTTTAAAGATGAAATGCAGCAAAATATGTTTATTATATTATACAGATAAAACTTTAACTTCATGTAAATAATCTATATTGTTAATAAACATGTGAGGACACGGTGCTGCAGTGCTAGCAAGGAGCTGGCGTTCCGTTCACAGATTGTTCCTGCCTCTTGCTGGGACTGGCACGACACTGGATGGATAGAATAATTAAACATGTACTACGAAGATATTTCAATGTTCCTTAAAAGTTTTAAAGAATCGGCATTCTAATAAACTAATAAATTAAACAATTTTAAGATGAAGTTTATGATGTTCTACTTTATTGACAAAATAAACTACGTGATTAAAATGGAAATTTCGAGATTAAAGTTGACATTTCGTGCTTTTTTCCCACTGTGTGCCTTTTTTTTCTCTATACCCTTATAAGCTTTCATATGATACTCAGACCGTGGGCTACGACTCGCCTTTTCACTGCAACTTTGATATCTGACAACTTCTTTTTTTGTTTCAGGCACTCTGACTTTGTGAACTTGAGCTTTCGAGTTTCTCCGACACGCCATGTCACTCGATCAACTTCCTTTTGTTGTTTATACCACTGTTTAAACCAACAAATAGTACGTTTTTCTTTGTCTCCACTTGGAATTCGTTGAAATTCTTATTTTCCCTCTTGCTTTCACCATTGCCTTTTCACAGAAAGCTGAGCTTAAGGGCTATTTATATTGATTTGCATATTCAAAGAGGCGTAATTGTGGGAGGAATTGGGGCAGGACAGCAAGCACGTGCGTTACTTTTCCCGCTGACCAGGATTTATGTAGCAGATGAACGTGGAAGTTGGAGTACACACAGATTCCTGCATCTGGATTTTTCTGTGCGTAAGCACATTTTGGCTTTTGTGCTTACGTCATGTTATAGTGTGAATTCTACGCACAGCATTATGCATGAGGTGTTTTAGATGCTTTATATTATGCAGAAACTTTGGTAGGCTGTAATATAGGTGTTTAAGAGTGGCTTAGTGATATCCAGCGGTCCGTACAGACTATTCAGCAAATTTCAAATAGATCTTTATAACAAAAACGTCAATAGACAGAAGCAATGTGTCAAAACAATGTGCCTGTGCCAATGGGTATAGTTTTATAAGTTTAGCAGTTGTTTTGCACTGCAATGGCACATCATGGAGCCCTCTACATCCCTTAACTATGTCTAAATTTAGTCAAGGTGATGTAGCTAGACCAAAGGAACAGTATTTTCAATTAAAACACTCAAAGTCTTTTTTATTTTAACTGTAATTAAAAGTGAAGCAAAATTACACTTTTTATTGGCTGAGTAAATATACAAGCTTTTGAAGCTGCTCAGGCTCCTTCAGGCCTTCATCATCTAAGAAATGTGCATTATCGATTAAAAAGGCAAATACAATACAATTTATTTTTTGTATAGCCCAAAATCACACAAGAAGTGCCGCAATGGGCTTTAACCGGCCCTGCCCCTTGACAGTCCCCCCCAGCCTTGACACTCAAAGAAGACAAGGAAAACTCCCAAAAAAAAAACCCTGTAGGGAAAAAAATGGAAGAAACCTTGGGAAAGACAATTCAAAAAGAGACCCCTTTCCAGGTAGGTTGGGCGTGCATTGGGTGTCAAAAAGAAGGGGTTCAATACAATACACAGAACAGAAAAAAATCCTCAATACAGCATAAAAATAAAATATTTACAAGTATAATGAAATTAAATGTTCGATTATATTGACAAAACCTTTTAATATACTGTATATCAAAGAATGTTAAACTTAGATCATGTGATGCACTAGTGAATCCTTATCAGCATACATACATTTTAAGCCTCTTTTTGCAAACATTCATACTGATACAAGAAAACGTAACAGGGTATTCTGTATTCTGCATATTCTGTATTTACAGCAACTCTGACTCATGCGTATGCAACATTTTGAAAAGCTGGCAAATGAAAACACCCTTGATCAAGTAGGGAAATGCAGGCAAACTAACTGACAATTTGCACATAATAATCATTTCACCAAGCCAATATTATAACGTGCATTGATGTGACAAACATATTAAACATCAAAAGTGATGATTATGATGTACAGACTGTATTTTTGTTCCTTTTTAGGAAAGGTAATTCTAGAAATATGCACTGAATTTTTTTTCTTAGAAGTTTATTTCATCTACTTCTCACTTCCCATGGAACTGGCCGTCAGGTCAGGAATATCTCAGCCAAGCTTCACTCCATCATACCCATTGTGCTAGAAGCCATTAATCAACTGATGAGGCACTACAACCAGTTTACATATGGCATATATAAACATAACATGTTTTTGCCAAAATAAAAAGGCAATTTGCAACAGTATTTGGTTCTCCTTACATAATGAGAAAAATGTATGGCTCTCATATTGCAATAAGTGCACCCAGGAAGAATGAAGCTGGTTTTGTTAACTGTGAGCAGTTACATTCCATTAATGCACAAGTCATCTGTACTGCTATGATGTTGCTTATAAAAGTGATCTCTCAGTGGCCTGGGTCAACCCATAATTCATTTATTTTGAGGCAAATAGCTTTGGAAGACTTGATGGTACTGTATATGGTGAATGGCTTCTTGATAAGTTTTTCATATGGCCTGTACTATTTATTGTAATTACATGTGTCTGATAATGGTGACTACCTGCTCATGCTCTGAAGTCTTAAGCCTTTCCTGGTCTTCCAGAATGCAGAGGAGAGGTATAATAATGCTGCTCATGATCTTGCTCTCATTTGTAGAGCACATTCAGATAGTTCAGGTTGAGGGGTCACAATGTGTCGGGTGGGGAGCTATTCATTATGTTTGCATACGTATGTTTGAGTTTGATTAGCATGCTTCGTGCATGGATGTTTCAGGGCAACGTTCTTCTTGTTTTACACTGTTCATAGAATATAGACTCAGAGTGCTTAGACACTGACACTGAAACTCATGTTAACTGTAACAGGTAGAGAAGTAGGAGGCCACCTAAGTAGATGGACCAATCATTTACCAACAAAGGAAAGCCTTGGGGCTAGATGCTTTGTTTGCAATCTTTTTAACATTTTGTGTTCTCCCTGTGTTTATTCTTCATGTAATTTTAGTTTGATGTATTTTTTAGTTTGTTTTGTGTATGGAGTGATGTCAGGAGCGTCAAATTGAGTATATTTCCTTGATTATTGTAAGTATAAGAGACAATAAACATATACTTTTCATCTTCAATTTGCAATGCTGCTGCTTGCCTAGGTTTAGTCTGCATGTACATTGGAGTTTGTAGTCAACCAGGCCATATGTATTTCCAAGACGTGCTGCCAGATGGTTGATTCTTGCCTGTGAAAACTAGGAGTTTCTGCTTGTTTTGAACAGATTTAAAAAGTAAATTACACAGTATGCCATAATGTATAAAACCTGCTTTTAAATTAACTGTTATAACAGTCTGCAGAGGCTTACTAAACGTTTTATTTCTTTATAAGAAACTCAAAAAAAGAAAAAAAAGAAAGCATGTAAAGTTTGACTGTCAGTCTTTTGTGTTTACAATAGAAAATTAAGAACATGCAACAATAAAATCCTTGCCAAACCTTTTTTCAAAATGTTTCTGTTATCTGCAACAGCAGGTTTTATTTTGCTAAATATTACTGAGCTTATCCATCCATCTATTATCCAACACGCTATATCCTAACTACAGGGTCACGGAGGTCTGCTGGAGCCAATCCCAGCCAACACAGGGTGCAAGGCAGGAAACAAACCCCAGGCAGGGCGCCAGCCCACCGCAGTACTGAGCTTATAATGAAATTAAACATCCATCCAACCAGCTATATCCTACCTACAGGGTCACGGGGGTCTGCTGCTGCCAATCCCAGCCAACACAGGGTGCAAGGCAGGAAACAAACCCCAGGCAGGGTGCCAGCCCACCGCAGGGCACACACACACACACCAAGCACACACTAGGGACAATTTAGGATCGCCAATGCACCTAACCTGCATGTCTTTGGACTGTGGGAGGAAACTGGAGCACCCGGAGGAAACCCACGCAGACACGGGGAGAACATGCAAACTCCACGCGGGGAGGACCCAGGAAGTGAACCCACTGCGCCACCATGCCGCCCTAATTAAACATCCATCACAGAAAATACTACAAGGAGGTGGAAGGTTATTTTCTTATTGTCTGAGCTTGTAGTCTATGATATAACGTTAATATAAAGAAAATCTGAAATATACCAAAGTCATTTGTGCTCATCTATCCATGCACGTACTAAATTGCCTATGACATATCACTGGGTACAAAGCCGAAACCAACCATGAAAGGGAGTCAGTCTATCACTGTGCAGTCTTTCAACCGCACACAGTGGGTCAAGTCAGTGTAACCAATTAAATTGACCTCATATATGACCAGTTATACATTAAGTACTACCCACATCACAGTAGAATTTGGACCATCAAAAGTATAGCAAAATATAAAAATCACAGTGGCAAAAGTATAGAAAGGATAAAGAACTGTAACCTGCTAATACATAAAGGATATGGTAATTGGAATTCAGAATACCATTAAACAATTTTTATATACTATTTGGTCCATGGTTCATCATACAACCAGTCCTAGTTTGCAACAGAGATTTATCATTGCAATAAACACAATCAACAAATCAGTGCAACCAATAATATGCATACCACGGCATGAAAGGTCTCCTGACACTATATTTTGCTATACCTTTTTGATGGACAATTCAGTGTAATCACATATCTTTAGGTTATGGGACACAATGAGAATCAAAACTCCCAACTGGCTGTTTCTTGGCAAAAGTGAAATGGAATGCAGTTGAGAATCAAACTTTATGTTCATAACTTTCTCTTCTTCATTGCTTAGGAGATTCATGCTTACAGAAGCCAATGTCCCTGGTTAAACTGACATTATACTGAAAATTGTACAGTACCTAAAGGTGTAATGTGAGGAAACCTCCTCCCTGATGCCCTGAAACAGTATGATAAAAGTCTTTAAAAAACTGCTGACTGTAAATTTCCCTAAGAACACAGAGTACTTGGGAGATGTCCCTATAATTTTGACTAATCACTTTTTGTTAGTAAAACATTCAAGGGGCAAAAAATGGGGTTAGAAAGTTTACCACATGTAGAAATATGTGTAAGTGCCAACCTTAGAAAGTTAAAGCCTTGAGTTAGTGTTTGCTTAATTTGAACAGAATATACTTTTCTTTCATAGTTATAGACAATGGTATATCCTTTACCCCTCTAAGTTAATATGAGATAGAATTTTCTTGCTATAAATAAGATACAGTGTGTTAATTGAGTCAGTTGTTTTTTAGAATAGGTTCCAGTGCTAGCATGGACTGAAAGACCCATATACAGCATGAAAATGGGATAGACATACAGTTTTCTGATTGTTTAAAAATGGTTCAACTGTAAGCAAACTTAAAGAAATGAAGCAAGATTTATAAGCTTTAAACAGAACTTCTCTTAAACAAGAACTTTTCTTTTTTTGCTACATCAATTTTCTCTTTATTGTGAGAACTTTTTTACTTTGAATTTGTACTAAAGTTTTTAAACAGATATTTTCAATGTGTCAAGATTTTGGTGATTTTGATTTAGGTAAACACAACTGCAATTTTTCGTCAGAAAACTTGCCATCTGAAGGTGTTGAACATGAACTGGAAACCACCAACTGAGGACACTTGTGCTCCAGAATTCATCAACGAAAGAAAAGGAACTGAGCTACTGTGAGGTACGGTGCTGTTATCTTCTATTTCTGCATGATCGTAAATGAAAGCAAGGTCGCCTGTACCTGAATTTGAGAAGTTTAAGTGACTGTGATATAATGCAAGGCATATTGGAGGATCATGGGTGCTTTTGCTTAAGTTAAGGAGGCCTGGCTGAAAGGAAGCCCTCTGTGCTGCTGGAGAAACTGACTGTGATGTAACTGTGGCTAGGAAATGCGCTGTCAGAGACAAGAGCTGCTGTGAACATGGTGATGTCCAAGCATAGTTCAGGTGAAGTTACTGGAAGTGATCTGAGTACAGACTCAAAGGCAAAGAATGTGATTAGGGATCTTAAAGATCACATAAAGAAAAAGCAAGATTGACTTTCTAAGATTAAGGCTGAAATCAAAAGCCTTAAAGACATTCCGGTAAACCTCACTGAAGTAGTGAAGAAGTTTGAAACCTTTCATGAGATGCATAGTCAGGTTGAGGAGCTGAATAACAACAACAACAACAACATTTATTTATATAGCACATTTTCATACAAAAAAATGTAGCTCAAAGTGCTTTACAAAATGAAGAACAGAAAAATAGAAGACACAATAAAAAATAAGTCAACATTAATTAACATAGAATAAGTAAGGTCTGATGGCCAGGGTGGACAGAAAAAACAAAAAAAAACTCCAGAGGCTGGACAAAAAAAAATTAAATCTGCAGGCATTCCAGACCAAGAGACCACCCAGTCCCCTCTGGGCAATCTACCTAACATAAATCAAAAAGTCCTCTTTGTATTTAGGGTTTTCATGGAAGGACTTGATGATGGTGGTCACATAGACTTCTGGCTTTCAGTCCATCAATGTTGGAGCTTCATGAAGCTTTGAGTAGGTGGTGGTGGCGCAGGCCGCCACCACAAAGAAACCGGAAAAAGAAACAGAAGAGAGAGTCAGTACGGATTTTGGAGCCACTGTGAATAGTTATTATGATGAATTGAACATACAGAGTATCAGGATTAAGTAAAAGTGAAGTTATAAAAAGGCCATGTTAAAGTAATGTGTTTTCAGCAGTGTTTTAAAGTGCTCTACTGTATTAGCCTGGCGAATTCCTGTTGGCAGGCTATTCCACATTTTAGGTGCATAACAGCAGAAGGCCGCCTCACCACTTCTTTTAAGTTTAGCTTTTGGAATTATAAGGAGACACTCATTTGAGGATCTAAGGTTACGATTTGGAATATAATGTGTCAGACATTCGGATATATAAGATGGAGCGAGATTATTTAAGGCTTTATAAACTATAAGCAGAATTTTAAAGTTAATCCTGAATGACACAGGCAACCAGTGTAGTGACATCAAAACTGGAGAAATGTCCTCGGATTTTCTTTTCCTAGTTAGGATTCTAGCAGCTGCATTCTGCACTCGTTGCAATTGATTTATGTCTTTTTTGGGTAGTCCTGAGAGGAGTGCGTTACAGTAATCTAGTCTACTGAAAACAAAAGCGTTAATTAATTTCTCAGCATCTTTCAATGATATAAGAGGTCTAACTTTTGATATGTTTCTTAAGTGAAAAAATGCTGTCCTAGTGGTCTGATGAATATGCAATTTAAAATTCAGATTACAGTCAACAGTTACCCCTAAGTTTTTTACTTCCGTCTTAACTTTTAATCCTAATGCATCAAGTTTATTTCTGATAACCTCATTGAATCCATTATTGCCAATTACTAAAATTTCAGTTTTCTCTTTATTTAGTTTGAGAAAATTACTACTCATCCATTCAGAAATACCAGTAAGACATTGTGTTAGTGAATCGAGAGAGTCGGAGTCATCAGGTGCTATTGATAAGTACAGCTGTGTGTCATCAGCATAGCTGTGGTAGCTCACATTGTAACCTGAGATAATCTGACCTAACGGAAGCATATAGATTGAGAAGAGCAGCGGACCCAGGATAGAGCCTTGTGGAACACCATATCGGATATCATGTGTCTTTGAGATGTGATTACCACAACTCACAAAGAATTTTCTACCTGCCAGGTAGGATTCAAACCAATTTAAGACACTGCCAGAGAGGCCCACCCATTGACTAAGGCAATTTCTAAGAATATTGTGATCAATGGTGTCAAATGCGGCACTCAGATCTAAGAGGATGAGAACAGATAAATGGCCTCTGTCTGCATTTACCCGCAAGTCATTTACTACTTTAACGAGTGCAGTTTCTGTGCTGTGATTTGTTCTGAAACCTGACTGAAATTTATCAAGAATAGCATGTTTATTGAGGTGGTCATTTAACTGCATAATGACTGCCTTCTCTAGAATTTAAGGCAGAGGGGTCAAGATTATTTTTCTTGAGCAGGGGTTTAACTACAGCAGTCTTAAGACAGTCTGGGAAGACCCCCGTATCTAATGACGAATTAACTATGTCAAGAATATTGTCAATTAGCACGCCTGATACTTCTTTGAAAAACCTTGTTGGTATTGGGTCAAGGACGCAGGTGGAGGGTTTCAGTTGAGAGATTATACTATGTAATTCAGGTAAATCTATCCTGGTGAAAGCATTTAATTTGTTTATAATGGAGTACCGGGGCTTTGGAGGTTCTGCAGTGTTGGGGAGATATACTATGTTATCTCTAATATCATTAATTTTTTGATTGAAGTATACAGCAATGTTCTCACAGGTTTCACTGGAAGTATTCTGGGGGCATTCCTTTGTGTTACCTGGGTTTAACAGATGATCAATTGTAGAAAATAAGACTCTGGGATTACTAGCATTTTTATTTATAATATTAGAGAAA
This sequence comes from Polypterus bichir lapradei, assembly GCA_026402145.1. Classification (NCBI taxonomy): domain Eukaryota; kingdom Metazoa; phylum Chordata; class Cladistia; order Polypteriformes; family Polypteridae; genus Polypterus; species Polypterus bichir. Next base: position 23,929,448 of record JANRMT010062837.1, on the reverse strand, counting down.
TAGCAGCGCCTCTCAAGACGGACTGTGTTATTGTATTCTGTTATTTTAACCTTCAATATCTCATAATGGATAGTTAGTTTAGTTTTCCTCCAAGATCGAGATCGTCCAAAGCCAAGAGTTCTGCGAGCTTCTCAGTTAAAGCGCGCTCTCAATAATAAATGTGGCTTGTCTTCCCAGCTAAGCATCGTGGCAACGTCACCCCCGTGACAGTTGTGGTTGAACAATCGACACTCGATAGCTTCATATAAAGGCTGAATGAACTCGAGTCCGAATGACGAGAAAGGTCTGCAACTAATGAAGGGGCCTGTTTGCAGACTTACAGACATGTTCTTATTGATGTGCTCATGTAAAATTAAGTCTAATGTCAAAAGGCAGTCGCTAAAATGGCTAAAACATTGTAACGGCTGACCCCTTACCCAGGGGTCTCTGCCTCCCCACAACATCATTCCCCATTTCTCATTACGGGGACGACATTTAAACAGACATATTAGTTTAGATGGGGTGCTGTGACGAGACGCGACTGGATGCAAACACTATAAACAACAATACCTATGTGGCCCCGCTAAATTTCCCCCACCCCAAGCTTGGACAAGGGAGGTCCGAAGTACGGCTTGGTATAAGTAGGTTCTCCTCAGTAATTCATCCAGGCCACGGGTCCTGGTAGTGTGGCTGCCGGCTGGGTAAGGTGTCGGCCGTTACATAAGTGGTGCCCTCTCTGAGGAACCTTGATTTAGGTGAAATCTTTAAAAATACCATCACTGTCTGCCTTTAAATTTTCCTGATTACCAACATGTGTTTTGTGTATGCCGAGCAGGACAACACCATTGCTTTGCCGTGGTGTCAGGAAGGAGTAGCCGGGGCCCGGCACGTCACGGTCAGAGTGTGTTCAATGGTGCAGGAGGTTGTGGATTCGTTACAGTCACTGTATCTCGAAGATCACCATGGACCTGAGCAGGAAGGGCTGGAGGATGTCTCACCTCAGTGGGAAGACCTGGCACAACAACTTATTCAGCTGGATGAGAAAGTCTGCGAGGTTGCAGAAAGTGCACTGGGGCGCGAAGATGCCTTGCAGGCTCAGATCAGCAGCTCCCAGGAGGAGATAAAAGAATATATAAATGACCAAATTAAACTCCTGGGGCGGGAAATTGTGTTGTGCTTTCAGAGGCGAGATTAATGAATGGAGTACTGAAAGTTGGGGGCTCAACAGACTCAACAAAGCTACAACGTCAGAAGAAGCTAAACATCCTGCAATTCTTCACAAACATTCACATATTGCTTCTCTTATTTTGCAACACATTCATAAAGAAATCCGTCATTGTGGGCACAACTGCTTGCTTGCACAGTTACACTAGAAATACTGGGTACCACAAGCAAATTCAGTTATCAGAAAAATCATTGGAAAGTGCATAACATGCAGAAGATACAATGTGAAAGTGGGTGAGCAAAAAAATGGCAGATTTTCCGGAAGATCACCTAGTACCCAACCAACCACCTTTCACCAATGTTGGAGCTGACTATTTTGGTCCCTTTTAAGTTAAAAGAGGATGAAGTCTGGTTAAAAGGTATGGAGTAATCATTATAAAAAAATAAAAACAAATCAGAGCTGTGCACACAGCTTTGACACTGATCCTTGTATCCATGCCATACACTGATTCATGTGCAGAAAAGCACAAGTTAAAATAACGCACTCAGATAATGGAACAAACTTTGTTGGAGGAGAAAGAGGGCTACGAGAAGCAATTTAAAATTTTGACCAAGAAAAAATCAGCAACACTATGATGAAAAAATAAATCAAATGTATTTTCAATCCACCATCAGCCTTTCATCAAGGTGGAGTATGGGAGAGAGAAATCAGAAACATAAGATTCTAAACTCAATACTTAACCAAGAAACACTCAATGATGAAAGTCTCCAAACAGTGATGTGGGAAGTTGAATCAATCATCAATAGCAGACCCCTCACAAGACATCAAACGACCCAAATTATTTGAAGGCACTCGCACCCAATCACTTGCTGTTATTGAAGACACAACCCAACATGCCTCCTGGACTCTATTATAAAAATGACTTGAAGACACTGGAAGCAACTTCAATACATGGCTGATTTGCTTTGGAAAATATGGTCTAAAGCGTAAATATTGGGAAATTAAGGCATTTTCTAAATAAGCAGGATTCTGAGAAATTAATTCATGCATTTATTTCTAGTAGGATTGACTAATGCAATGCAGTGTTTACTGGATGTTCAAACTGTTCTTTATACAGCTTCCAGTTAAGCCAAAACACTGCTACAAGAATTATTACAAGAACAAGAAAATATGAACAGATAACTCCAGTTCTTAAATCTTTACACTGACTCCCAGTTAAGTTTACAGCAGATTTCAAAATCCCTTTTAACATATAAAGCCTTAAATGGCCAAGGTCCAGCTTACTTGTGTGAACTTCTCATGACTTACAAACCAGAATGTACATTAAGATCTCAAGATGCCGGTCTGCTTATGATTCTAAGGATTAACAGTGGGAAGTTGAGCTTTTAGTTACAAGGCTCCTAAACTGTGGAATGGTCTGCCTGTTACTATAAGAGATGCCCCATCGGTCTCAGCTTTGAAATCCCGGCTGAAGACTCACTGCTTCAGTTTAGTATATCATGACTAGAGCTGCTGATTAACTGTACAGGCTACATCTCTGTTTTTAGTCATTAGCACTAAAACATTAGTAAAATGATAATTTTAATTTGTTACTACCCCTTCCCTATTCTGTTTCACTTCTCTGTACTCAAATGTGGCACTTGATGCCACTGCCCATGTGCCAAGTTCTTTTGCCTGCCTAAGGTAAAGTCATCTCTGATGGAGGATCACAGGAATCATCGCGTAGAGGGGTCCTTTCATCGGATTGGCTGGCCCAGCACTGACTCAGCTGTGGAATGGCCAACAGGGGGAAGCAGCTTGATGGCCAAGGTCTCCAGGACTCCGAACAAATCCAAATTGTATTATGTAATTCATCTCCTGTTGAATTCTGCTCTGTACTTGTAATAATTTATATTATAATAATTTCAACAACGGCTGGGGAGAGGACGCAGGTGTTGGCTGTTCGCCGCTTCTCCACGCTATATTCATTACTTAAGTATTTTTTACTACTATTTTTTACTACCTGAATATCATTTTAATTGTAGCTGTTAGCTGTTTTCTGATATTATACAGAACTTTAGCATTTAGCGGCTGTAATTTGCTGTTAACACCTTACAGCGTTTAATATCGTTGCTTTCAGAGAAATCCTACTTGTGACATTTGTTGGCCCGACTTGCGTTGTGTCATCGGCACTGGCCTATCGGCCCGCTATTACATTTCCTGAATGTTGGCTCTGTTTTTGGGATCTTGCTTCTGGAGTCCTTTGCAATTTGCACCACAGCTGTCCAAATGTACACTTAAGGACTACCACTGGCTATTTACATCGGGGCCATATCTCCTCTGCTCGCCGGCATGCTTTGGTATCTCCCATCGCAACTGTTGGACCTCAACAACCACAGCCTTCCATTTGACATCACAGTCATCAAACAACTTGGACTCCTCCGTCGCACCCGCTACGTCCATAGGGGATATGGTCAGCGGTTTGTTTACATCAAGACTGAGAGCTCCATTCTGTCCTTGGGGTCAGCAGCACCTCGCTATGTGACAGCCCGAACATGTCATCCGAGCGCCATTACCACGGGGACTAAAAATACTGCTCGGTGGCAGTCCAGGCGAGATGGAAAGCCTGGAGTGGGTTTCAGCTTTCTTCGTCCTCTGGTTAAAAGCAACACCTCGCTAAACATTAAAGTTGAAGTTTTTAATGTTCAGTCCCTGACAAATAAAGCCTGTCTAATTTATAATCATATTGTAGACAGGGGGATTGACATTATTTGTTTGACTGAGACCTGGTATAAATCCGAAGTATACTCAGTTTTCAACGAGTCCTGCCCTCCTGGGTACACCTACCTGGAAAAGGCCCGCAGCTCTGGACGTGGCAGTGGTCTGGCTGTAATTCATTGGATTAATTTGCAATTATCACTTCTCCCTCTTCCTAAATTCTCAACTTTTGAATGCCTGGCAATAAATTGTAAGCATCCACTTTTTATAACAATACTTCTTATTTACTGACCAGCAAAACAAGACCCTGATTTCATTACGGAAATGAATGAGCTGCTCTCATCTTTCTGTACAACATCATCAAATGTACTGTTTCTTGGAGATCTGAACATTCATGTGGACACTCCCTCTAATTATTCTGCTGCTCAGCTCTTAGAGCTCCTGGACTGCCTAAATCTGAGTCAACTTGTCGAGGTCCCCACTCGCAACAAGGGCCATACCCTCGATTAAGTCATTATTGATTCAGTCCTCATCTCTGATCTCCAAGTACTTGATCTGGGTGTTTCCGATCACAAAATTGTCTCAGTGGATTTACCCATAAATTCACTATACTCTAAACCACAGAGCTGTATTCGCTTCAGGAACCTGAAAAAAATAAATTTGACTGATTTAAATGCTGACATTAAGATCTTCTCCATTGCTCCCCACCTTTCTTCTGTCAGTGAATTAGTCAATTACTACAACAATGGGCTCCAGAACATCCTTGAGACCCATGCCCCAGTTAAATCACGAGTAGTCACTTTTGTAAAATCTGCCTTGTGGTTTACAAGTGAGCTTCGACAGATGAAAACAGCTGGGCGAGCCCTCGAGTGGTGTTTTGTTGCAACCAGTTCAACAGCCCACAAATTAGCTTATTGGGAACATCAAAAAAACTACTCCAGGGCACTGACCACTGCTAGATCTCAATACTTTTCAAATTTAATCAACAACAGTCCTAGAAATTCCAAACAACTTTTTTCAGTGATAAACCATTTACTCAATCCTCACACCTATGCCTGTAATAATTTCACAGAGGAGCAGTGCAACAATTTTATTGAATATTTCACCTCTAAAATGGACAGCACTTTACATCAAAACCAATGGGCTGCCTCTCCCAGTTCCTCTGTACCACAGTTAAAGAAGTTGAGGACATCATACAGAGGATGCGACCTTTAACATGTTAATTTGACCCTTTTCCTACTCCTCTGGTAAAAGCTAATCAGATATAAGCCCTCTTATTGCTGACATAATTAATCTCTCTCTCCAGAGCAGCTTAGTCCCACTGGCCTTGAAAACCGCAAAAATCAGACCTCATTTTAAAAGATCCTCTTTGGATCCTGAAGTGTTAGCAAACTATCGTCCGATCTACAACTTTCCATTTTTGTCTAAGGTTTTGGAAAAGGTTGTTTTGGTTCAGCTTCAGGATCACCTCAAAAAATTCAATCTGTTTGAAAAATGTCTGTCTGGTTTCCGAACTCACAGCACAGAGACAGCCCTGACTAGAAAAACTGGTTCATGCCTTTGTCACATCCAGACTGGACTATTGTAATGTACTCCTCATCGGGATACCCAACAAGAGCCTTCAAAAGCTCCAACAAATTCAAAATAGTGCTGCAAGAATCCTGATGACGGTGCAGAAATATGAACATATCTCACCAATCCTTCGGTCACTTCATTGGCTCCCTATCCATCTCCGTATCGAATTCAAACTCTGTTTGTTTTCTCACCAGTATATCCATGGAAATGTTCCACAATATCTCAAAGAGCTCCTTATATTATAATCAACTACAAGAAACCTCCATTTTATAAATACCTACCGCCTTCGCCCCCCTGTGACCAAATTTCATACAATGGGAGACCGAGCCTTTGCAGCCGCTGCTCCACGGCTCTGGAATGCCCTACCAGAGAGCCTAAGAACACAGCAGATTGTGGGCCGTTTTAAAAAACAGCTGAAGACTTTTCTATTTAGGAAAGCTTACTAACAAGAATGCTATAATTATTGTTGTTTTATCTCTGTTTTTTTCTTGCCTTCCCTTTGTTTAATCTTTTTATGTTGCACTTTCAGATTTACTGCTAATGCAAAGTGCCCTATAAATAAAATGCATTAATACTTCTATTGCATTATTATATTGTATTGAGGATTACTTTTGTTCTGTTCTGTATATTGTGTTGTATTTATCTCTTTTTTGACACACACTGCACACCCAACCTACCTGGAAAGAGGTCTCTCTTTGAACTGCCTTTCCCAAGCTTTCTTCCATTTTTTTCCCTATAAGGGGTTTTCTTGGAGTTTTTCCTTGTCTTCTTAGAGAGTCAAGGCTGGGGGTGCTGTCGAAAGGCAGGGCCTGTTAAAGCCCACTGCGGCACTCTTGTGTGATTTTGGGCTGTACAAAAATAAATTGTATTGTATTTGCCAGTACTTCAAGAAGTCAAAAATGCCTTGCAACAAGAAGATGCTGCACTCTGCAATTCCTGGTTAATGGGTCAAAGCCACACACTGGACAGATCAGTGAATAAACTGTGCCTGGTTCAAGAAACAGTTTGAAATAAATTTTTAAATGTTTATTTGCTCTGTTATTGCCAGTGACTTGAAAACAATACTTAATGTAAAAATAAAGTTAGTTGGCTCATATTGAAGTAAAATATAATAATTGTCTCTGCTTCTGCATAGCTAATTAGTGGCTGGAAATGTAACAGCCAATCTTAGAAAGTTAAAGTTTTGAGTTAAACTCATTTTAGTGTTTGTTTAATATGTATAGAATATAATTGTCTTTCATAGTCATAGACAATGGTATAGCGTTTTAACCCTTGTAAGTTAATATGATATATACTTTTCTTGCTATAACTAAGATACACTGTGTTAATTGAGTCAGTTGTTTTTTAGAATAGGTCCCAGTGCTAGCAGGGACTGAAAGTCCCATTTACAGCATGAAAATGGGATAGTCATACAGTTTTCTGATCGTTTAGAAATGGTTCAACTGTAAGCAAACTTAAAGAAATGAAACAGGATTTTTAAGCTTTAAACAGAACTTCTCTTAAACAGGAACTTTTCTTTTTTGGCTATATCAATTTTCTCTTTTTTGTGTGAACTGTTTTACTTTGAATTTTTACTAAAGTTTTTAAAACAAAGATATGTTGTCTGTGGAATCATTTCAACGCGTCACGCTTTTGCTGAATCCCATTTGCAAACTAGAGCTGCTGAACTTTGGTAATTTTGGGTCAATGCAGCTACAGTACACATGTGGATGATGTGAAAAGGTCTGTGCTTAAATGCTTCACATGAATTAGTTTTAACAATAAGGTCAACAACACGTGATGCGTGGATGAATAATTTTAGGGTAACATAGCTTTCATCTTAAAGAAATATAATAAAGGATTAATAAATGTGAGAAACCTTTGCTGGCATATCAGGAAACCAGATGAAGGTCAAGTAAAAAATAAAATGTACTGAAAGATGACTAAGAGTTGACTAAGAAATCAGTAGATGTCCTGTAAACAACCAGAATGGACAGTTGTTATATGCACAGAAATTTCAAAAGTGGTGGCTCAACTGTATAAGAATAACCAGAATCTATACTAATAAACGGCAAAGCCCTCACTCACTCACTCACTAACTCACTCACTCACTCACTCACTCACTCACTCACTCACTCACTCACT
>JANRMT010062837.1:23851069-23886394 GCA_026402145.1 Polypterus bichir lapradei | reverse complement strand
TAGCTCAAATGTGATTTATTTGGAGACGCGCTATAGCTCGAATGTTATTTATATTGGGAAGAAAGTACAGTGTCAGGTGCTCATTCAGTGTAATAGGAACCATAGCACAGAGAGGTGTGTAAACTGCAACAAGTACACATGCCGTAAATGTTGGAAGGGTGTGAGGGAATTGTTAATATTTGAATGGGATGATTTTATATAGCACGGATCGGAAATCAGCAGTTCTTAGCATTGCCCCACGCAAGCTGTCGTATCAACCGCCTACTGTAACTTGCTTTATTTTTTCTTCACTTATAGTCTAGAATAAAAGTGCACTTGTTTTGTTATACTTGTAAACAACAGATGTTCCTGTGTTTGAGCGACCCGGGTATACTCAAAAAAATAGACGTGTAATACCACGAAAAGTGCACGCAGGCACAGCAGTTCGCAAAAACATTGGTACGAGAATGCAATCACAAGTACGCTGCAGACCTAAGACGCAGCCTCGTAATGGGGGGGGGGGGATGAGTGGTAGGGAAGGATCTTGAACACGACTGAGAGAATGAAAAGTGAATAAAAAAAAAACTAACCTTTACAAGTATCATAAATTACACTGGCTGTTACACACTGAAATCAAATGTATGTTTTTATTTTAAAATAGTAAGAATAAGAGCAGTTTACTTTTCAAAAGAGAATCGTGCAGGATCGAACTCATAACCTTTTGGTCACAAGTCAGGAGCTGATACCATTACACTACCATAGCAGTTGAGATACGTATGTGTCAATGTGGCATGTTAATGCGGCTTTTTTCCTGCAGTTATATTTTTGAATAAAAGCATACTTGTTCTGTTATATTTGTACCTTTTATGAAGCAGTTAATTTGATATTTGGACTTCAGGCTTCATACATTATATAGTTTATGCCTACATTTTGTCATTTACTACTACAATATGAAAAACGTTTCTGTTTTAAAAATGTGTTTACACGGATTACTGTAGAAACGGAACACACGTGAAATACGTGTATTCCAAATAATGATCTATTATTTCCACTCTAAAACTCCACTTCACTCCCAGATAATCAATCAAGGCATGAGCTGGGAGAAGTTTGTGCACTTTCTAAGTCGATGGGGGGATGGAATAGCCGGCTACTTGCAACTTTTCTTTATCAACACATTTCGATTAACAAAAGACGCTGGCGGAGAGGTGAGAACGGTTTTAAGAAGCGATTTAAGGTGGGACGGATCTAAGAGTTTTTTCGTAGGCTCTGGTAATTCTAGTGTTAATGGACTATTCGCGGTAAGTGGTGACTTTATTAATTTATTTATTTTTATAAAATTTGTTTGGGGTAGTTTACAGATTATTTCCCAGTTTAGTTTTTTATTGGCTGTTTTGAAAATCACTGGCAGCACCAGCACCGGTCAGATGTAACTTTAGATAACTTAATGGTCTGTTTACCAAGTCTGGAGTTAACATTACAGCTTACTGTCAGTGTCACAAACTCACAATGTCACTCCTCTTTTAATCAAAAAGACGCTTTGCAGCAAAATATAATTTATCAGTATATTAAATGGAACTAGGTAAAATACACCGTAATGTAAAATACTGTACATAGCCTGCATTTGTATTCCGTACCTACAATGATCGGTATAGATAGATTACAGACGTACCGTGTCTTTAAGGATTGTTAACCCAGATAGCACACACACGTCGCGGAGACGTCTATGCGACGTCATCTTTTTCATCTGGCAGAGGGCGTTTGTCTTTAAGGATTATTAAGGATGTCTTAAAAAATATTTTACTAACTAGTTTTCTCGACATTTCCACTTTATTCTCGACATTTACGTCGAGATTAAAGTCGACATTTCCACTTTATTCTAATAGTTTATTTTGTCAGTAGAATGTCGCAAACTAAACTTCATCTTAAAATGAATGTTTAATTTACTAGATTTTCTCAAACCCCGTCATTAATTAATGTAGCACATTAAATGCTTTATATTAAGTGTTCCTCGACCCAGTTGTTAATCTCTATGCGCTTCTTAAACTGACTTCCTCTTGCACTGAGAGGCGCAGACAGCGATCGCCGCACATTGACTTCATGATATTCCTGCTCTAAGAACATTCAGAATACTAAGAGAAATGCTTGATATCTTCTTCACGATGAAATGCATTAAAGCATGTATTAAACATGGGTGGCGGGGGGCACGGTGGCGTGGCTATAGAGCTGCTCCCTTGCATTAAGGGGTCCCCAGTTGTATGTTCAGTGTAGTGAACTTTATGGCAGGTGTGACGAGGCTCCAAAAAACTGGATACATGAATGGGTATCGCACAGGTTTAACTTAAATATTGGGCTCGTGATGTGGTGGTCGGAGACACGAACGCAGAATTCAATGGTTGTTCTTCTGAGCGGACTTTCTTTATTGCATGCGCACTGTCTCTATCTGACGTACTAAACCTCCAGTCCCTATCCTTGCTATTTCTTTCTGCACATAACCAATCACCACACGATAAACGTCTTTGTGAAATTAAAACAAGTTATAAACTTAGACCTCGGAGTTTTCAGAACTTTAAATTATTAAAGCATGTGGGGGCACGGTGCTTGCTGGGATGGAGTTTTCAGAAATTAAAAAAAAATCTTCATTATACATGTTTAATTATGCCATCCATTCAGGGTTGCGCCCATCCCAGCAAGCATCTTGTGTGAGGCAGGAGTAAATCCTGAATGCGGTGCCAACACTTCGCAAGGTGAATACGTGGAACACATAAAGTAGCAGGGTCAATAATACATAACAAAACCCCACAACCTACATGTCTTTGAAAGGAAACTGAAGCACTCCGAGTAGACCCACCAGAAAAAAACATGCAAACTCAAGGCAGGGAACACCCGGGACCCCCTTGCTGCGAAGCAGCAGTGCAACCACCACGCCACCGTGCCCCCACATGCTTTAATACATTTTAAGTTCTGAAAACTCTGAGGTCTAAGTTTATAACATTTTTTAATCTCACAAAGACGTTTATCGTGTGGTGATTGGTTATGTGCAGAAAGAAAAAGCAATGATAGGAACTGGAGGTTTAGTACGTCAGATAGAGACAGCGCGCATGCAATAAAGAAAGCCCGCTCAGAAGAACATCCATTGAATTCTGCGTTCGTGTCTCCGACCACCACATCACGAGCCCAATATTTACACAATATTTAAGTTAAACCTGTGCGATACCCATTCATATATCCAGTTTTTGGAGCCTCGTCACACCTGTCATAAAGTTCACTACACTGAAAACCTGGGGACCCCGTAATGCAAGGGAGCAGCACTACAGCCACGCCACCGTGCCCCCCGCCACCCGTGTTTAATACATGCTTTAATGCATTTCATCGTGAAGATCATGCACTGTATGTTAGTATTCTGAATGTTCATAGAGCAGGAATATCATGAAGTCAATGTGCGGCGATCGCTGTCTGCTGTCTGTGTGCAAGAGGAAGTCAGTTTAAGAAGCGCATGGAGATTAAAAACATGGGTCGGGGAATACTTAATAAAAAGCATTTAATGTGCTACATTAACTTATGACGGGGGTTTGAGAAAATCTAGTAAATTAAACATTCATTTTAAGATGAAGTTTAGTTTGCGACATTCTACTGACAAAATAAACTACTAGAATAAAGTGGAAATGTCGACTTTAATCTCGACATAAATGGCGAGAATAAAGTGGAAATGTCGAGAATAAAGTCAACATGTCGACTTTAATCTCGACATTTTGATTTTTTTTTCTTCACTGTGTCCGTATTTTTATTTTCACCGTGGCCCTAATACGCTTCCGTATCATCATGAGTTGTGTATTGAGTGATTTAACAAATCTGTTTTATTAATCGGTTTGTTGTTGTTTTTTTTACCACGTCATTTATTTATGAAACTACAGTATGTTGACAATACAAGAACTGCCTGTACAGTATATTAAAGATACGGTATAGGGCTTCCTGGACACTGCAGTTAACTGAAGCAGTCAATGCTCCATCTGGCGGGATTATACAGCATTGCAACCATCTTTTTAGAAAGCGCATGGGGGCGTTTATGGGGCGGGGCATCGTTAACTGCGTCATCGCGTGGGATCACATTCCGTGCACGGATCGTGCATGGTGCTGTCATGGACCTGTCATGGTCCTGTCATGGACCTGTCATGCTCCAGGCGGCTGTTTGACGTGGCTCCCACTGTATAACTTTATCCAAAGATCATGCTGATTCTTTCATACTTAAGCAGTTTCCATGCAGTTTCCAGTTATGCCTTTTTGCCGCTCCTCAGATGCTTCTGTGTGTATAGTTTGCAGCATATGGAGTTTACTTTCACAGTTCCCTAACTAACTTTATTACAGATGAATTCAGCTTAGAACACGACTAGGCCACAAATGATAACTAACATTTACTCAAGCCCCACTCATTTAGTTGAAATTAACTAGCTACTTCCAATAGATCTTGTCTGGTTAGGCTGCATACTGTATACCAAACTTATCGCTATCACCAGTACATAGCATAACATACTATTATCAAGTTTCTTTTTATCTAATCTTGAAATGTGCCATATTTTAAATTACACATTATTACAATAGTTCAGTTCTCAGATCACTATATTTTTAGGGATTTGCATATTCTCTCCATGGTTTTATTCTCTTCTTCAATTACAAAATTGGCTTCAAATGAATAATAGTGACAGCGTTCTGTTTTTCTTGTTTTATTCACTTTATTCTATATGAAATTTGGTGGCAGAGTGTAATATTTTAGATATACTAGGAGAGCAATTTTCATTTGGCAGCTCCTGGACTGTCATTTCAGACAAATCTATAATAGGTGATCAGTAAGCTGAATCAAACCATTAGGCCACTGCTAGCATGATCTACATAAATACTTGTATTTTGGCTAAATTTCATTACCTCCGAAAGTTAGAGTGGCATAGGTAGCCTACTGTTAAAATACTATGGCAACTCAGCAATTGAAAATGAAGAACACTTGCTTGCACAAATGCCATGGTCAGTGTCAAAAAGCATAAAGCTTCTAATGAAAATATACAGATTCTGACTGGACCAACACTTTTTAATAATTTCGGTTACTTATGGGCTTGTTAATTGTACTTTAAGTACAAAACCCATTAACCTAAGTCAATCAAATAAAAAGATAGGAATGCCCTACCTACTGTCTTATCTAAAGAAAGCATTTTTTTTAACAGGAAGTTTTTTTGGGAAGAAATGCTTTAATAATAATAATACATTTTCTATCTGTTACTTATATCATGTCAAGTTTTTAAACTGAAGGCAGGTCTTTTGGGTAAGAGATCCATTAAAGCCTATTGTATCATAAACTTTGTGACATCCATTCTCCATGGAGGGCACCATGGTGGTGCAATGGTAGTGCTGCTGCCCCACAGTAAAAAGACCTGGGTTTGTGCCCCAGGTCATCCCTGCAAGGATTTTGCACATTCTCCCTGTGTCTGTGTGGGTTTCCTCCCACTGTCCAGGTTAGGTTAATTGGTGATGCTAAATTGGCCCTAGTGTGTATATTGGTGGCATGTGTTTGCCCTGCAATGGACTTGCACCCTTTCTAGGGTTTGTTTCTGCCTTGTGTCGTATGCTAATTGTGCCAACCCAATTTATCCATGTCTGGATTAAGTAGGTTGGGAAATGACATGATATTCTCCATGAAAACCTGAAATCATTTTTTATAATTTATTTTATTTGAAGAAAGTAACATTGCATACAATCAACTTGAACTTACACAACAAATGACTTCATACTGAGCACAAAAACACAAGAAAATTAAAACTAGAAAAGCAAAAATGAAAAGAACAAAATCACAAAGTTAAAAAAGGAAAACCTGAAATAATTTTTCTGAGCCACCATTATCAACAACACAGAGTAACCGAATTTATAAAAAAAAAACATAATTTTTGTTTGCCGCATATCTATAATTCACAAGAATCCTAGAGTATTGCCTCTTCACGGTCCTAGTGGAGGAAATGTCAGTGAACATCATAAATTGTTTCTGCATAATGTTGGTGAGAATACACTGACTTCAAGATTAACTTTGTTGATTTTACAGCCAGCCTGCAGAGGAAAATGTTCATACTATTGTGGATTTCCTGACTGACAGCAAAGAAATGACTAATGTTACACTTTTGTGTGATATCACCTACAGCAAATCAATTTAATTTGCAATTGCAAGGAAACAACCATACTGTTGCTGAAATGCATAAGCCCACTGATGATTTCCACATACTGTAAACTGGCCTTGTTTCAAAAAGATCTATTGAAGAAGAAAGTTACTCTGTCACCAGCAGCAGCAGCATTGCAAGGAAAATTAAATGCAAGAGGATTTTCTGAAGCATATGTTCATGGCAAGAATAAGGAGTAGTTCAAGACTGTTGTCCTTTCAAATGAAATCCATCATTATCTATGACAGTTATTCCCTATTCCTGCAGTTATCCAGAGACTGCTAAGTCCAAAAGGCTTCTTCAATGCTTGGGTTTTTAACATAATTTATTGTTCTGTACATTTTTATTTTACTTTTTTTGTTAGTTCCTCTACTGCTCTCCATTTGCTTCCATATTAATCAACAAACACATCTCACTTAGTCTTGTCTTTTTATTATTTCTTTACGGCTGTCTTCTGTGAACATTTTGTATACTTTTATATTCGCTCATGAACTTGAATGTCTTAGAAAAGCTCAGCTTAAAAATCACCTTTCTGGTCCCCTGTATGCTTTTGGTTTGTTTTAAGTTTATACATTCATTATTTGCTTCTTTATATGTTTCTGCCTGCTCTAGTGCTTTGGTTCTAATATTGAAACATTTCAGATATTTTTCAAATTCATTTACTTTTCTTCCACTTCTTCATTTTCTTCAAATTTTGTTTTTTCTTTTTTTGCGGTACCGTTCTGATTTTAAAGATATTTTTTAAGTCTGTGTACCTTTTCCCCATATACACTTCATTTGATTTCTCTAACACACTGCTATAAACGTTCATAGTTCCTACCTCATATTCCTACACAAGTACTTACTATGAGGCCTTCTCTTCCATGTTTGTTGTTGGTAAAATACTGCTGCTACATTAATAATTTTCACTTTCTCCAAATGTCCTTCTTTTGATTCACCCATATTTAGATCTTTAAACATGTAATCACCTACCTACAGTGGTCAAGCAGATGAAACATATTATCATATCATTGAAATGCTTGTCAACTTTTGTAGCTCGTGAGCGGTAGCTCCTCTTATTGGTTTTATTACACTCCTCATTTATAGCCGGCCTAACAACTTTTGCTATAAACTTTATCAATAAAATGTTATGTATATCTTACATCTGATTACCTTCTGTTTTCTGCTTACACTTCTTCCATCTTCCATAATCTTTTCAAACCCCAAAATATAAATAACATTTTCACTATTTTACACAGAATCCTTTTTCATTAAAAAATATTACTGTCAAATACTTCTTCATGGAGGCTATAATGACCTGATGAATAAAATACCCCCTTCCATCTTTATGCTTCTTGTTAATCATAGCACAACTTTTTTAGGTTAATCCTCTTAATAATGTGTTGTAATTTTCACTGTGTGTCTGTTTATTTCCAAATTGTACAATACATTGATAATTTCTGTTTCATTTATTCCTTGTGGCTTCCTGACCCATTCTCACCATAGCCTCATGCTCATTTAGTTACATTTAATTTTGAACAAGATTCTTTTAGGCTAATGATTTGTGTGGGTACAGTGGAGTTATCAAGTGTTTTTTATCACTAGTTAACAAAGTAACAACAGCCTTGTGTAAACACCTTAACGGGTTGAAATTTTTCTTTTAAATGTACAGCAGCTTTTTTGATGGCATTAGGTTTAAAATGACATTTAAACAGAAGTGTAGAAAGGGAAAGACTTTGTCTTTCACCTCTGTAATCTTTTATTACTTTGCTTAACCTGTTTTTAACTCTTACCATACTTGTAAGGTGACTATAAATAACTTTAAACTAGTGTACTGACTTCTGGAAATGTCATTTTTCTCACTTTTATCAAAAACCTTTTCCATATCTTAATTACTCAGGCTAGTATTTAAGATGTACAGTATTTCTTATATTACATCAAATCTTTCAATAAACAATCAGTCACTTTTCTTCCTGGAATAGTGCAAACTTTGTTTTGATGATTTATATCTTAACTAACATTTGGTTTTCTATTTCACTTTTGTGAAGTTTATTTTTTTCCTATTTAAAATCAGCACTTCACTTTACTCTTATGCAATTTCTTTCCAGTTTTCTCTTATTAGATTTTCCTTTATTAGTGGCAGAGTAATTTAGTCTAGGCTTATGTCTTATGATAATCATCATAGATACACCACAGAGTATCATTTACAGTCCATTTATGTCCACTGCATATTCTAATGTTCTATTCATAATTTCTTACTTCCTTATTCTTTGCAGTTCATATATTTCTATTTATTCTGTTTATTAGGAAGCCTACAGGTTTCTTACTGGTTCCTTGAGCACTATCCATAGTTCAGGTTGTTTTCTGGTTTGTCTTAATTTCTTTCTGTCTTATGTTCTCCATCATGGCATAATCCTTTGTTCAATCAGTACATCTTTATAATGAGAATTATGCAAGTGTTGCTATTTTTTGTTAGCCCATTTATTTCTCACTCATCATTTGATTATTTTAACAGTATTTATTATTTTATATTGTCTTTTTTCTATTTTCTTTGCTTCATTTCTTTTTAACCATACTGCAAATAACTATCACTTTTTTCATTCAATTTTCACCAAAAATATTTTTGTATCTTATTTTGGACCTTTGCCACCTTTTTGTTCTTTTCAGAATTTCCACATCTTGAAACCACAGACTTTCCCTGGTTATGGTTTTCTTTTCAGCACTTACATTCTTTCTATTTTGCTAACCTAGTTGAAGATGCTTTGACATGTCTTTGTTCTTTATTCTGAAATCTGTCTCTAAATATTTGTTGAAATATCTTGAGGTATGTTCAGTAAGAAATGCTTTATATGTACCATGAATAGTTTTTTCTGTAAATTTTAAATTTTCAAATCCTTCTTTCCTTTCTCCAAATATTTGTATCTCTCCCATTTACACATTTTCACACAATAGAACTGGCATTAAGGTATTTGTAGTCTGCAACAGAGTAGGGCCTGCCGGAACCTCGCAGTGTTGTTGTCACAGAAGATCTCAATGTAGCTCTGTGAGATTTCACTGGTGTTATGGTTAAGCAAGAGTTAATGCCCTGATTCAAGTTTATTTTTGTGATTTTCATATTTTTGTTAACTTCTGTTATTTATTTTGCTTTAGCATTTTAAAATTATTTTTATCTTTAATGTGCTATTGTTTAAATATTTTTTTGCATTATGTATTTATGTCTTTTGCTGTCATTCCTGGCATTTTGTGGGTGGAACAGCAAGATACAGGGTCACCTTTATGTCCCTTCTGGAGCCTGTTGAATCTTCAGATGCAAATCATGTTGGAAGAACAGTGCTTCTGTTGCTGAGGAAAGAAATTATAACAATCCCAATCTATCTCCTTTAAGGACATGGAATAAAAGATCTGTGCCCAGGTGCCACTCAATAGGCTAATTGCTGTCATTATACAGATTATTGACAAACAGATCAGATCTGTGGGTCATTGTTTGGTCAGTGTCTTACCTCTCTGCATCAAACTCATCCTTATTTAGAAAGCAAGAAGTCTTGCACGTTTATGGGTAGGATTCTGTATAAGTTGGGGAAGAGCCAGATGTTCTTTTCATTTGTTAGCCTGATATACTTTACAGATATTAACATGCTGTTAATAAACAATGAAAAACATCTGATCCTTTCCCTTTACTTTCCTGGGTCAGACAAAGCGAGAACTCTTAATTAATCTAATCAGACAAAATTGAGAAGTCTAGGAGAACACTATATGGGACTAAGAAAAAGTAAAGGCCAGGTATTATTGCATATGGGGATGTTGCAATGTTCCATGAAGACTAGCAATGAATGATGGCACTCATGTAAACCTTTGAAAACTTCAGCTGAGCTTTACGGATAAAAGTGAAGAAAGGCAAAACAGATCTACTTTGGACAGTGGCATTTATTGTTCACCTTTCCATTTCTATTCCTAATTAATTCCAATCTTCCTCTACTTTCTTCTTCTTTCATTCCAGTACTACATTCTCTAGTCTTGGTTTACAACTCTATTTGAGGGAGTACTTCTATGCTGCATTGTTCATAAAATCCAATAATCTAATGTTACCTTACCTTAATGTTACCTTAGAAGAGTGCCAGTGGGCAATGATGTCTAATTTGAATGAGAATTAGGTTAATTTGCTTTGTTGTGTTTGTGTGCTCACTGTGAAGTCATTTGTTGTATAAGTACAACTTGATTGTATGCAATGCTATTTTCTTCATATGAAATAAAAAAGTGAATTTGGTTATATAAAATGCTTTGTCACAAGGATTCTTGATGTTATGCAATTTTATATGAACTAAGCCATAATATTTTACTTTACATAAAACTAAGAGACTGAAAAAACCTCATATAATAATAGGAATTCAAAGTTTTAATCTAAATTATAATTTATTTTTTTTGCAAACAACAATGTATTCTAATGATGTTGTCTATGAGTAAATTGTGTTTCATTTTATAACCTTTAATATTGCTTTTTGAAAGAGTGTTTGTCTTCTTGTACCAAGAGCTTTACTGTGGTTGTCTAGTCAAAACACAGAATGCTAACGAGTCGTCAAATATTCCTTGTACTCTTTATACATGAATGTAAATAAGAAATATTGGTTTGCACAAATCAGTAAGACCTTGTTGTAAAAGGTCAGAGAATGTTTGATAGACGCCCTGCGGTGGGCTGGCGCCCTGCCCGGGGTTTGTTTCCTGCCTTGCACCCTGTGTTGGCTGGGATTGGCTCCAGCAGACCCCCGTGACACTGTAGTTAGGATATAGCGGGTTGGATAATGGATGGATGGATGGATGTTTGATAGAATTCAGCTAGAATTCTCTTTATTCCTGGGAATTTGCTTTTACCAAATGCATATTTTGTTCAAGGAAAGATTTCATTAGACTGTACATAGTCAATTATCTAAAATATGAAGAAATTGTAGAAATTTGAAAGAGAATATTGAATACCTGTGTGTGTGGATGATGATCTAACGGTAAAAGAACAAAGGTATGACCATAATTTCTTAAGCAAACATAATCATTGATTGTGGAATTCTGAGGCAAAAGTATCCTATTTAATATTTCTGATAAGTATTGTGGAAAATGTACATCTCGTAGTAGTCATCATTACCATGAATAACATTGATTACTTAAGTACAGTATGATGTAGGACTTTGCCTACTAAGCACAAATTAAACATTTTTTGAGTATTCATTTACGTGTATGCTTTTAGTTTTGACATCGTAATTTTAGTGCTGGAATATATTTTAATGTGGTCCTTTAGTGTATCACTGTATGGTAATAGATCTTCATTTTGCATTACTTTTTTTAAAGTCATTATTTAGCCAAATACATTATGAAACATCATGCACCGACTTTGATCCCTCCCAAAGCATTTGCTGGAAGTTGTCAGTTTTTCTGTCTGCAGCTTCCACTGCTCTGTTTTTCCACAGCTCCAGTCCAGTTCCTATGATCTTTTTTCTGCTCTTTCTGCTGTCCACACATCTCTGCCATTGTGTCAGTCTCACACCGCTCACTTAGGGTCAGGTACAACACCATCTGCAATCAGTTCCTTCATCATGAGCTGATCCAAGCCATAATACTTCCTAAGGATTGTCAGTAACCATGTAGCCTGGCTAATGGATTTAAATACAGGAGTGGATGTCCTAGGTTTGGCTCTTTAAGTGCTTGATGATCTCTTTGTCTCTCACTCCATCTTACTCACTCACTCTCTCTGCATGGCTCCTGAGGATGGATGTGCCCCTTTGGATTGTGTCTCTGTAATGCCCAGATTACCCATAGCTGGTACATGTTACTCTTGACCCAGATATCGATAATCATGACCCAAGATGGACTAGGGTGAATGAGAATTTACAACAAGGTGGTGCAAAATAGTGCAAAGTACTGTTATTCAAAACAAATAAACAAATAATCCAATAAAAACAAATGTGCCTCCTTACTGGGAGCTAAAAGCAGTTCATAAATAATTAATAAATAATCCAAGGGATAAAACAGGAATTAAAACCAGAATAAATCCAGGGCTTCTCTCTTTCTGCTGAGCTTCGATACTTTTCTGAAACTTCTGAGTGCAGCTCACCCAACAGGTATACTCAGCCAGGAGTCAAGACACCAGCAAGTGCAATCAACCATTTTAAACTGGCATGTGCACCTCCTAAGATACTGACTGCTAAGGCATCCCAAGGCTGGCTCCATCATTCCAGCACCTGTACTCACAGGTGTCTGCAGGATCTTCTTCTTTAGAAACTTCTGCTCCCCAGATGCATAGAAGCAGTGCCTTTGCCTTGTTCCCAAACTATATGTTACTTTTTCAGGCAAATTTAAATTTGCATTTATTCACTTAGCAAATGAATTTACCCCATTAGAGCTAGTATTGACAAAATTGTTACAATTTCTTACCTTTAACTTGCATCCAGATACAGAAATAAGTATGCAGGAATATCAACATAACCTTGCTATGTTGTCTTTGGCATATCAATATAAAATAATATTCTATTCTAAACACTTTCATTTGGTTGATTTCAGTTTCAATGGCCAAATAACACACTTAGTAAAATGAGTCTGCTAACTTTATATACAACCTTAATTGGCTTGCTTTGATATTCTAAAATCAGAGGAGAGTAAAAGCAGTATATTGATTTGATGTGTCAACTGTTGTCTTCCAGTAACTGTTTTTTACATAAACATCTTTGCTGGCACAAGCACAGAAAGATGGGCATTAGAGCAATATAGCAAGACAGCTCTAATAAAAGAAATTTAGTAAGCCAAAACACTTTAAAAATTCAGCAGTTGGTTACATTGGAGAATATCTACAAGGTTAAATGATCTTTCACTATGGTTTTGAAGGTTGCATGTATATAAATTCAACTTGTATTCAAGCTATAAAGAATCTTTTCATTCTGCAAAAGGATGAAAGTAGTCATTTATTGGCCTTAAAAATATGTTGTAGGTCATGTCAGAGTACTCTAGCTGAAATTATATACACAATGATACAGATGGTAAATGAAACTGGCAGGCAGCCAACATAAAGCCGTGGTGTACTTTCATGTTACAGAATCTCAAATATTGTTTAGCAGTTTGTAATTATAAACAATACAAACGTGGTGGCACTAACACTCAGTAAACATATGATACTCAATTATGACTATATCAAACAGACATATATAGCTTAATGTAGTCTAACAAGTTAAATTTTATTGGAAAAATGTAAATGAGTCAGAGCAAATTAATTTTACACTTGCTTAAGTGAGATTGTGATTTAAGACTTTTTTTTAAAACAAGGTTATACTTATTATAATGTGGTTCATTCATCTATATACTTCAACTTATAGTAAAAGTAGAAATGCAAGAAAAGAACAATAGACTTGAGGAAATGACACTTTCTGGATTATAAACATATCTGCCACTACTGATGCTGGAACTTAATTAAGCTTTAAATAAATTTACAGTGCATTGTCTTGTTTGATAAAGGCACTGATTGGCAGAGGAGGCATTTACTATTATAGTATATACAACAGTCTATTACAAATTCAAGATTTTCTCCTATTCAGCTCATGTTATTCCTATTTAAAACACATACAGTAAGTATACATATAATATACAGTAACTTTGTAGCAGTTTTGTATTTAGTAACTAGTATAATCTATAATTGTATTAAGCACTAGAATTACCAGAGCCTACGAGAAAACTCGTAAATCTGGCCCACCTTAAATCCATTCGCACCTCTCCATCAGCGTCTTTTGTCCTGTAAATGTGCCGATTAAGACAAGCAGCAAGCAGCCTGCTATTCCATCCCCCACTGTCGCAGAACGTTCACTAAGTTCTCCCAGCTCATGCCTTGTTTGATTATCTGGGAGTGAACTGCTGAAGTTTTAGACTGGAAATAATAGATCTTTATTTGGAACACATGCATTTCATGTGTGTTCCGTTTCTACGATAATCTGTGTAAACACATTGTTAAAACAGAAACTTTTTCATATTTTAGTAATAAATGTTACAAAATGTAGGCATAAACTATAGAATGTGTGAAGCCTGAAGTCCAAAGTTCAAATAAACACTTTCACAAAAGGTTCAAGGGCAATACAACAGCTTCCGCGGCGTAGCGGTAAGATTTGCTGACTTGTAATCAAGAGGCCACTGCCTCCTATATTTACTGTTTTCAGTAGTGAGCTGCTCTTATTGTTAATATTATACAGTACACACATATATTTGGTTTGCGTCTGTAACAGACCATTTACATTTATAGTACTGTACTTGTAAAAGTTACCTTTTTTTTCACTTTTATTCTCTCACTCAGGATCACGATACATACTACTGCCTTAGGGATCTGACGCTGTTAGTTTTTATTTGAAACTGGGAATAACTGTAGATGTGAGTAGTGTTTTGAGGCAATAGAACTGGAATTTCTCTTATCTGGAGGGATACAAGCTAACATACAAACGCTGGTGAATCTGCCTTCTTCGTATCTCACTGTCACTTTATTTTTTTTATTCAGTTTTATTGAGTGATCCTGCTCACGCAGAATTAGTATGCACCTTATGGTGTATGATGTCAAAAAAAACACAGACGTAGGTATATATGACAGAAGCTGTTGTACTGTCCTTGAACCTTTTGTGAAAGTGTTTATTTGAACTTTGGACTTCAGGCTTCACACATTCTATAGTTTTTGCCTACATTTTGTAACATAACAATGTGTTTACACAGATTATCGTAGAAACGGAACACACATGAAATGCATGTGTTCCAAATAACGATCTATTATTTCCAGTCTAAAACTTCAGCAGTTCACTCCCAGATAATCAAACAAGGCATGAGCTGGGAGAACTTAGTGAACGTTCTGCGACAGTGGGGGATGGAATAGCAGGCTGCTTGCTGCTTGTCTTAATCGGCACATTTACAGGACAAATGACGCTGATGGAGAGGTGCAAACAGATTTAAGGTGGGCCGGATTTACGAGTTTCCCCCTATGCTCTGGTAATTCTAGTGTTAATTGTTCACAACACTCTGTCCCTGCACATAGTGGAGAGCGCTATACAAAAAGTAAGTTGTATTGTGTTGTGAAACATGCTGTTGGAAAATAAAGAGAAAAAGCACTCAATATTACATAAACTAACAAATAAATCCACTATTTTACTGTATATATACTGTAACCCAGGTTCCAACTGTCCTAGGTGTGCTGCATTCTAAAATAAAAAAAAATCAGCTAAATAAGAAATTAACTGGTTTATAATTTGGGCAGAATAGTGGCACAGTGCTAGCAATGCTGCCTCACA
The DNA here is from genome assembly GCA_026402145.1 of Polypterus bichir lapradei. Classification (NCBI taxonomy): domain Eukaryota; kingdom Metazoa; phylum Chordata; class Cladistia; order Polypteriformes; family Polypteridae; genus Polypterus; species Polypterus bichir. The sequence continues at coordinate 23,870,955 of JANRMT010062837.1, read as the reverse complement.
GTAAGGAGACCATGTTTCACCATTTTCCCCCCCATGTCTGCCTTGGTTTCCTCCCAAAGTCCAAAGTCATGCAGGTTAGGTGGACCAGTCATGCTAAATTGGCCCTGGGTTGTGTGTTTGTCTGAGTGTATTCACCCTGCAATGGACTGGTACTCTGGCCAGGGGTTATTCCTGCCTTTCACTCTATGTTTGCTAGGATAGGCTCCATCCCCCTAACCCTAACTCTAAGCCTAACCCCAGCCCCATGCTCTTGGTCTGAATTAGGCAGGTTAGAAATTGACATGTCACTTTCATTTGACAGCAGACCACATGTATTCAAGGAGACAAAAAGACAAACAGATCCAGAAAGAGTTAGTCAAAATAATTTCAATTACTTAAAAATAGATATACAAAGGAATATGAACAACCGCAGCAGAAATAGAAGGAAAGAAATCTAAAGTTAATGAGTCTTGAATCTTTATATTAAAGATGATGCCAATGGGCTAGCCTAGAACTGGTACATAGATCATTCCAGGTTCTGGGTTCCCACTAGTTGAAGGCTTGGCTTGATACATTAGATTTTATTATACCCTTGGAAAGCAGTCCTGTATCTTAAGTTTAAAATGTATACTTTGGGGTATGGGCATATTTTTTTTATATAGCAAGGATATAAAAGATTAAGAGCCATTAGTTAGTTAGTAATGTTATGTTATAAGTATTTTCTTAGTTATACTAAAATGTAAAATGCCTATATATTAATGCAGTCTATGTGATATTATAACCCCACAAGCTAAATTGAAATGACAACAGATCAGTCCCTATTTTTGATCTGCCTTGTAGTTGGTAAGGCATGGAGGGCAAACAGTTTCAAACCATATTGAATGTGCCACACATATAGAACATACTGAATTATTACGTAAAGCATATGTAAGTTTGCCACCGAGAAATAACACATCCTTGAAGTATAGAAAGTAACTCAAGTTTAACAAGAAAAAGCTAAGCTTGTAGAAGAAATTTTTTTCCTTTTTTGCCTTTTATTCTGTGTGTGTAATAACATCCTTCAGAATTTCCGTGATTTGCTCCTTTTAAATTTTCACTAAACCTTTTTAAAATGAACTTTTTTGGACTAAGAAATTTCCTTTATTACGTGTTTAATTCATGCTGGATCTTACCTTGCCAATCCACTAGCAACTCAATTTTGTAAACCTGGAAATGATGAAGCTACATATTATGACTTTATAGATGTGGATTTTTAAAAATGCTCTAAACTTAATTTGAAGTCACTTAATTGATTTAAAGTTGAATGGTAACATTTTGTTATAATCTGTGTTGCTAAGAATTAAGTAACAAGTGACTGATTTGAACAACTTGACAATGAAACGTAAATGTTACATAAATTTTGGACTGATTCAGGCAGACTAAAATTTAACCTATTTGAGCTAAACATTTTCATTATTGCCTGATTTGTCCACAGCATTAACACATACTAAAAAAAGTTCTCTTTTTCCTCAATTTAAAAGCAAATGAATGACTCATTAATTTTTGAATCAATAAAGAAGTTAATTAGTGACTTAACTGAGAAAAATACTGTTTTGGTTTATATAAATAATAAGGCTGTAAATTGTAACAATTTGAAGTACCAATTAACCTACCCTGCACGTCTTTTGGGGATATATGAGGAAAACAAGAGAACACGGTGGACAATGTCTGGGTATAAGATTCAAGCACAGGATGTTGAATTGGTGGCATGGCTACACCAACCACTGTCTTACCATGCCCCTCTGTTTTGTTAAAATAGTACTTTTGTTTTATACTGGATATAAAGAGTTGTGCATGGGATTATTACACATTCTATTGATGCTAATAAGAGGAATTACTAAAGAGAACATATGTACAGCGCAGTGTTTTCCTGGTCTTTGAACATCATAAACAGAAAAGACAGTCTGAGGAGTATACAGTAGTGTTGTTTCCCGTTTACTTAGCTGAAATATGATTGCTATAAAACTCATTGCAACAGGAGAGTATTCAGATGTTTAACCATCATGATAAACATACAGCCAGTACCAGGGAACTTTAGCTGTTCTTTTGTATCAGGTAACACATGTAAATGTTATGTTGTTTACATAAATGTGCCCATTAAGTGATGCAGGTGCACCAAACACACCTCAATGTCTTTGCTTGTTTCAGGAATCTGGCAAGTTCTCTGGTTTACCAGATATGAAGGATTTTGTGCTTGACTGGTAGCTTTTGTTCTGCAGCATGTTTCTGCTACACTTGGTTAGCAGTCTAAAGGTCATTAGGCTTACATAAATAGGCTATTTATAAGTACATTTATATGTATATATCACTGCAAATTAAATATTTGCATAAACAGGTAAATTGTTGTAATCAGGTTTCATTTTGTGGCTTTCTGTTGATATATTTTACCATCTTCAATGCCATTTTTGAGGTTTTCCTTACATTGACAATTTTTTAGGGAAGTGGCCCATGAGGTCACAACCTCCATTTCATCCACACCCTTAGGATAAATGTTCTGTTAGGTGCACTTTAAATTATCCGATCAATACCTTAAAAACAAAACTCGTTTCTCTTGGTTTCGACTTCTTGTCTGGTTTGACTTTGATCTTTGCCTTTTGTCTGACCTTTGATGTGGCACTCTATCATAAGCCTTCTTCAAATCAATAAACACCATATGCCCAAATTGGTGCTGTCCCCAGGCCCGGATAAATAGAGAGGGTTAGTGTCAGGGCATCAAAAATTTTTGCTTTTACAGTGTTTCGAAAATTTCCAAGTTTGTTTCATATTGTCAACTCTAAAGTTAGTATAAAGTCTCCCATTTATTTAGTTGCATCATACACAAAGGCTGCAAAATCTAGCCAAAACTTTAATGTTGAAATTTATCCAACCATTTTCTTTAGGTTGTGTTTACTCCTGTTTAATCTCACTTGCGTACTTTAAGTTACTAAATAAATACCCTTCCTAGAATCCATTTGTGCTGCCTTGGTATCATTCTGGATGCAGGCTCTGCTCTAGAGAACCCCCATTCAATCACAGATTCTGAGAATGTAATGTTGTTGTAATGGCACATAGAGAGATTTTTGTTGTGTATACAGTGATCCCTCGCTATATCGCGCTTCAACTTTCACGGCTTTACTCCATCACGGATTTTAAATGTAAGCATATCTAAATATATATCACGAAATTTTCGCTGGTTTGCAGATTTCTGCGGACAATGGGTTTTTTAATTTATGGTACATGCTTCCTCAGTTTGTTTGCCCAGTTGATTTCATACAAGGGACGCTATTGGCGGATGGCTGAGAAGCTACCCAATTAGAGCACGTATTACGTATTAAATAAAACTCCTCAATGATATACGATATGCTTCCCGCGCGGTGCTTCGCACACTTAAAAGCTCTAACAGCCCGTATTGATTTTTGATTGTTTGCTTTTCTCTGTCTCTCTCTCTCTCTGACATTCTCTGCTCCTGACGGAGGTGGTGTGAGCAGAGGGGCTGTTTGCACAGTGGCTGTTTGCTTAGAAGATACAGACGCTCCTCTAAAAAATGCTGAAAGACTACCTTCACATTGATCCCTTCATTGCGGCCGCTTTATCGCAGTGCTTCGCCTACATAAAAGCCCAACAACCCTATTGATTTTGATTGTTTACTTTTCTCTCTCTCTCTGACATTCTCTGCTACGTGCACTCCTTTGAAGAGGAAGATATGTTTGCATTCTTTTAATTGTGAGAAAGAACTGTCATCTCTGTCTTGTCATGGAGCACAGTTTAAACTTTTGACTAAAGGGTGTTATTTCATGTCTAGAGGGCTCTAATAATGTTAAAAAACGTATTTAGAAGGTTGTAAATAGGTTTTCAATGCTCTAACTGCGAAAATATTAGATTTATAAATAAAGAATCCTACTTCGTGGAAATTCATTTATCTGTCTGGAGCGGATTAACCGCGATAAACAAGGGTTTACTGTATAACTGTGCGGAGAATATTTATAAACAGCGTGGGAGAGTTTCTAAGGGCATAAAATATATAAAAATAACCATACAAACATATGGTTTCTACTTCGCGGATTTTCACCTATCGCGGGGGGTTCTGGAACGCAACCCCCGCGATCGAGGAGGGATTAATGTAATATGTATATTAAATGTCAAGTTTGGTTTGTGTCTGTCAGTTTTCTTATATTACGTAAAATTGGACGCTGTTGTCTTAAACAAATCTACACTGCATTATGACACTTGTGCTCATTTCAAGATAGATTTTTTTATCGAATGGATCGAAGGATGTCAATTTTTATTATCTATTTAACCACAAGAAGGTAGCAGAAACTGTACTGGTTAAAGTAGTAAATGACTTAGAGGTAAATGTAGAAAGAGACTGTTCATCTGTTCTTATCCTCTTAGATCTGAGTGCAGCATTTAATAGCATTGATCACAATATTCTTAAAAATCATCTTAGTCAGTACATGATAATGCCATAAAACTGACTCCAACATGTTGTGGTATTCATTGGATCATGAGCCATTTCTTTTCTTCTCCATACCCTTCTCTTTACAACATTCTGGTATATATTGATCATAGTTTCCTTCATCCAAAGAAAATTGTTCCAGAACTGGATAGGCTTTTGAAAATGTTTTTTGGCAAAGTCAAATTTGTTCTTCCTATTCTTGAGGTTTATCAGTGGTTTGCACCTTGTGATAAAACCTCTGTCTTTACTTTCATAAAGTCTTCTTTTGACTTTGACAATGATAGGTCTACAGTATCTCCCGGAGAGAGTTCTTGGTTTATCTAAATGTTGTGAAGAGGTTCTTTGTCACCAAGGGCAGATTTCTGTAGCCATCCAGCATAGTTATCTTCTGTGGTTTTCCAGATCTTCTGGTGTTCAGTAGTGTATTCCTTCTTTTAAAAAATGTACCAAATGGTTAATCTGACCACTCCTTGTGTTTCTGAAATTTTTCTTTAAAGGGTTTGTTTTCCTTTCTCAGCCTAATGATGGACAATTTTTACTTCCTTGGACAGCTCTTTGGACCTCATATTGAGAGATCACAGTTACAACTTCCAAATTCAAATTCCACACTTTTGATCAATTCCAGACCTTTTACCTGTTTAATAGTTAATGAAATAATGAGGGAACTGCTGCCACCTAGCTATGGAACAGCTTGTCAGTTAATTGAAAAGGGGGTATATTCAGAAAAATGTCTCTCATTTCTAAACTGCTCATATGATATTTTTGGTAATCCCCTTAAATTAAAGCTGGAAATCTACACTTTCATCACATAATGATTGCTTTATTTCAAATCTATTATAGTGGCGTATAGAGCCAAATTATGAAAATTGTGTTGTGATGTGTGAGTCCCTGTCTTGCCCCCCAAAACACAAGGCTGAGTCTCACTACTTTAGCAAAACCAACTTTATTCAGCTTGAAACAGGAATGGCACAGTTATTTATTGTAGCGAGATCTACCATTCTCCTATACACAGACACAGCAGTCAGGCTAGTGGCCAAATTAATCCTGTCCCCTAAATTTATAATGTTCCTGGCATCACACTTCATTGGCAAGCACTTATAGCATGACCGCAATTGAATCCGATCTGCTTTAGCTGCGAGTTGCTGAAGTGTTGGGAACCTGCGGCGTGCTGTCTCATTGGGGGGAGTCCCAAAAGAGTTTAGAAACCTTACAGTGTCACTGTCCATATCTTTATGGACTTAACTGTGCGTACATATCCAGGCCGAAGAAAAGCCATTGGAGCAGTACAATCACCATCCAGCTCTTCGGTGGGGAATGTTGATGAATGTACACCCAGTTTGGTGAGGTGAAGGAGGCATTCTTCTTGCAGACGGCTTCTGGCTTCTAGAAAGTCTCTCACCCTTAATTGCTCACACAGTCTGCATATTCAATTAACTTTTTATGAAACTTTCCAGTTATGGGTAACTGCCATCTGGGCAATGTTATATATGGACTTTGCTCTTCTAAGACCCAAATAGCATCTTATTTACTACCTGTGCACAGTGTACCTGCTCTATTCACTCATAGCCTCTGCCTGAAAGTGATAAGTCACGCCTGAGGTAATGGGTCAAGCCTGCTTTAATCTACCAAAATCCCTGCCTGAAACAACTGTACTTAAATCATCTGCATTAAGTGCACAATTTACAATTATCAAATACTTATTTTTCAGTTCTGGTTACAAATGCCAGCTCATACTATGGGTAATAAATTTCTGACTGATGCAACTTGTCAGCATCATTACAATATGACTTAAGACAGTCAAAGTATTAGACTGGTGTTCATAAAGAAATAGTTTGGCTGCAGAAAAAGTTCTGAAGAGTTACTTCTGAATATCCTAAAGAAACAATGTATTTACTTCTGGAGACAAAGATTCAGTTCCATATAGTGTGTTTACACACCAGTAGATAAACAGTATTTTCTTTTTGAGAAGCTATTTAAAATGCATCACAATCTAATCACCTATTCCAAACAAATTAACAGGTCTTTCTTTTCAGCTAGTCATTTACATTTGGTCTTTGGAAGAAGGTGGCAGCTTTGTCCACATGTGCTTCTAACACCTGAGCCCTGAGTTCAAAAGTCCAGTAATTATGCCCAGTTCATTCCAGAAATATTTTTGTTTTCTATTTTAGATTTATAAGCTTCCTTTCTTTCACCAGCTGTCTTTTTGTCATTCAGGGAACATTTTAGTTCACTAGTAGTCCAGGGTTGTTGCTGGGAAAGCAACATATTGTCTTTGAGGGTACCACAGTGTGGACACAAAAGTTAGTATAGTCTGTGATGCAGTGACTGAGTTCTTCAGTATCATCACCATGTGATTTGCACATCAGCTCCTAGCCTGTCATTTGGAAGCAGTCATTCAGAGCCATTTCTTCCTCCACGCACAACTTATTCACTGTTCTGGTGGTAACAGGCATAGTTCAATCCTAGATGTATCATTTTATAATTGAACATACACTTCAAGTGTCTCTAAAGTAAGAATTGGAACTAAATACTCACTGCTATATTGTCTAAATTCAACTCTGGGTGATTCCTTGTGAAATAAATCCTTAAGTTTGTAATAGGGCATTTGTTAACCAATAACTGGGATCCAACTGTCTCATTTGACACATGCATTCAATTAAAATAAAATGTGGGTTAAAAATGGTGGGGATTGCATAGAGTTTATTTTGTTTTGGTATTAGGCACATGTCACTTTAATAATAATGTTTTGAGTATACCATAAAAATGAATCTATCATACATTTGTCTTATTGTGATACTAATGATAAATAATTAAAATATGCTCAGAACTGTTAGGTTCTTAAAAGCCAATTCACACAAAGGTGAACTTTAGCCAGCCCTGACCGGGTAAACAATTTCACCTGCAACAATTGAACTGCAAAATTCTTGCTTCCTTCATGTCTGCATAATAGACACATTATTTTTTATAGTGTTATTTTTTGATACTGTGTATACTGGGCCAAACTTTTATACAATAGCTTACACATTGTTTATTACTGTTTTGCACCTTGTTTTTATGTTCCATGTTGCTTCTGGAGTAAGTGATTTTGCCTTTGAAGAACCAATTAAGTTCTATTTATCTGTCTTTATTAGGACAAGTTAGAAACATGGTCTGCAAATGTGTGATAGAAGGATGCAAAGTGAAATAAGTGCAAAATGTTTACAAATAGGAAAGCAGAGTAGAATTTTGGAATTGCAAGCTTAGTAGATCATAAAGAAATATCTGGAGAAGTATATACTTAACATAACTAAAACAAGTGAAAAGGTAAGGTAAAAGATAATAGATGACACCCTGAAAACTTAAAAATCAAAAATGGGGAAGTCTCCTGGAAATAAGTGTTATTGCATTACAAACCCCTCAGCTTTCAGTACTGGGATTGCAAAAAAATATTGTAACTGCTGGCAGACACCTCTTCATGGGAAGGTTGATACTTCTGTAGATACATCAGTAGTGGTAGCGCATCTGGTAGGTAGAAGAAGTGCATCCTCTGGCAAGTATTAAGTATTTGATAATGAGGGTACAAGCTTTTATAAGAAATAAATAGGAAACCAAGTAGTCATTAGTGTGCTTTCCTTGGTCTCATTTATACTATTTAAAATTGGTAGACAACCTTGCACTGCAAAGCTTCTGTCATAGCATCTTTATATTAGTGCAATCATTTTCAATATATTTATTTTCTTTTTGTACATATTGTTAATACAAATAAATGCTGGAATATTTTTTTCTTTCATCTGTGTTTATTTTCATTATTGTGGGCACTAACAAATACAGTACAGTGGAACCTCGGTTCACGACCATAATTCGTTCCAAAACTCTGGTCGTAAACCAATTTGGTCGTGACCCGAAGCAATTTCCCCCATAGGATTGTATGTAAATACAATTAATCCGTTCCAGACTGTACGAACTGTATGTAAATATATATTTTTTTTAAGTTTTTAATCACAAATATAGTTAATTATACCATAGAATGCACAGGGTAATAGTAAACTAAATTTAAAAACATTGAATAACACTTAGAAAACCTTGAACAAAAGAGAAAACTAACACTGTGTGGACGCTGGCCCGGACACAGACAGGCAGACATGTTGTTCATCACCCAACACACTGTTTATTTACAAATATTTACAAACGGTGCACTCACACCCCAGTGCCTCTTGCACCGATTCCCCCAAGTCCAGGCCTCACAGTCTCTGTGCCTTTCTCTCCTGGCCGCCTCCAGTCCTCACTCCAGCTCCGTCCTCTTCCACCCGACTTCTGCTAATGACTGGAGGGAGGCGGCCCCTTATATACAGCTCCCGGATGAGCACCAGGTGTTCCCGGTAATCCTCCCTTGGCCACGCCCCAGCATGGCGGAAGTGCCGGCTGTCCTCCCGGCAGCTCTCCAGGTGTCTCCCAAAGTCTTCCCCCCAGCACTTCCTGGTGTGGTGGAAGTGCTGGGCTCTCGGGATATTTAGGCACTGGGGCGCCGCCTGGCGGTGGCCACGGGTCCCTACAGAGCTGGGCTTCCAAGCCCTGTACCCGAGGCCCCCAACATAACCAGGACGGACGCCCCCTCTCGGTCTGGAGGAGGCACAAGCCCTCCTCCGGTCCTCCTGGGCGTCCCGGCCGGGCTCCTGCCTCGGCCGGATGTGGCAGATGATGGTCTGGAAGTGGGGCACCGCCTTGCGGTGGCCACGGGCCCCTACAGGGCTGGGCTTCCATGCCCCCTACCTGAGGCCACCAGCGTAACCAGGACGGACGCCCCATCGCAGTCTGGAGGAGGTACAAGCCCTCCTCTTGTCCTCCTGGGCGTCCCGGCCGGGCTCCAGCCCCGGCCAGGGACCACAACTGCAATAGTTTTTTAATGAGTTTTAAGCACAGGGAAAAAAATGAACATTTGAAAAATTATATAAACCAGCAAGAAAAGTAACATTGCAACAATGCACGCTATTAACCGATCGCTGTAAACAGAAATGAAAACAAAAACAAGCCCAGTGCATTCTTTAACTGCATTCCCCACCTTATGCGTCCAGCTCTCTCTCTCGTGTGTGCGTGTGTCTCTCTCTCGCGTGCCTGTGTGTGTGTGTCTCTCTCTCGCACACCTGTGTGTGTGTCTCTCTCTCGCGTGCCTGTGTGTTTGTGTATCTCTCTCGCGTGCCTGTGTGTGTCTCTCGCGCGCGCCTGTGTGTGTGTGTCTGTCTCACACGCCTGTGTGTGTGTGTGTCGCACTCTCTCTCGCTGCACAGGAAATGTACAGGGAGAGACTGAACACGTACAAACAGAAAGGGAAACTGGCTTGTTCATATATCGAGTGTGTGGTCATGAACAGAGGCAAAAGTTTGGTGAACCTTTTGGTCGTAAACCGATCTGTACGTGAACCAAGACGTTCGTGAACCGAGGTTCCACTGTAGTTCTAATGAACTTTGTATTGTTCTTAAATCATTTGATGATTTAATGCACAAGTGAGGCAAGGCTCACATTCTTGTCTCAAAACAAACAGGTTTCTTATAAAACCTTTCTTTGGAGCCCAAGCACATTAAAAAACAATGGCATGCCAAAATCTTTGCCATTGGCTAACTGGCCTTGACTTCCCTGGATACTGTTAAAAGAACTGTGAATCCAGCAGATGTTGACAGTTTTAAAAGAATATGACTAAGAGTCTCAAATTGGGGATGACCTCCATTGGTAGGTTTCATTACCAATTGATAAACAATAAATTGATCAAAATGTCAGTCACTCTAAGAGCCACTTTACGTAAACAGAAAAATTTGTGAGAGGCAATAATAAGAACTGCAACAATTCCAAAATAGCTATTAGTTGCTACATAAACCTCTATTACAGGAGTATACTACACTAAAATGTAAATTCAGGCCTGAAATTAATTCAATATAAAAAAATGGTGTGACCAATGTGCTTAGTTACTGAGAGGGGGCTACTTGAGGTACCCTGTTTCTTATAAATTCATACACGCCACAAACAAGAGGCCACATATGAAGGCATTTGAAGTTAGTGGGCATACTTTTACTCACTTTAGCATAAAAACCTTATACCAGGTCAGCCTGAGATACTAACATCACATTACAGTATTTAAAAGTGTGTAACATAGCATACAGTGTTGTGTGTGTCTGATTACTTAATGCTGTTAGATCTGTTTTCAGATTTAAATTCATCCCGTTTTTATAACAATATTTGTTTTTTGAGATACTTATTGCATGCTGAACTAGAATGATGATACAGGAAAGATACAGGTCAGAATTTTTCAGAAAGGGACAACAAAACTTACCTGTTGGCCTTCATTCCAAAACTATGCTATCCCTGTTTTTAATGTCAAATATGTTTTGGAGTGTGAACATATATTTGTAGTTTTTGAGACAATGATATCTTTACCAATAAGTATTAGAGTCTTTAAGGAGTATTTTTATTTTGATATTTGAGGGTAATACTTGGTTCACAATGTCAAAACAGTAGTATCTTGATTTAACTGAAAAAAGGCAAAAGAGTAAAAGTGTACTCTGTACTACTTGTTATTATAATTCACATTTTGTATATATTTTTTATTCATGTGAAGCCATTTAAATTGGTTTTAAAATGTTACATTTTTAATGCTGCTACTTGACAATTACAGGAAGAAGAACAGGTTTGAATTTTGGGCATAACTTTTTTTTGGACTTTGTGCATTGTCCTTTATCTAGTTTTCAACCCAAATCCTGAAGATAAACACATTTATTGATAACTCTAAAACTGGTCCTGTGTGGAAAATGCCACCCCAGCATTGATAGAGCAGACTTCATCTCCTCAGAGACCTAAAAATACATAAGGTATGGTGGATGTTATGGTATATGAATGTATTGATATTTTCATTGACCTGGAATGTTTATTTGTGTAAATATCTAAATGAAATGTTTTACCCTTCTAAAACTGTTCATTATTGTGAGCATGTGTTACTGACATAATGTGTTTAAGAACAAAAATAAATAAAAATAAATAACAAATATAATACAACAAAGATTATGTGCATTGATATATTTTTAGCATTTTGGTTTTATTAAAGGCAAAGTCCCAGGCAAAATATTCCTTTGCTGGTTTCAAATCTCCTTTTTTACTTTCTTTTTTTGTTTGCTTGTATTGTTAAAAAAGTTAATCTTGCACAGGAGGAAACTCTCAGTTTATGGGTGTAAAATATGCTTTTTACAGTTTATCTGCCAAAATAATTTATAAGAATACTTATGACATCCTTTTAAAAAAAGAACATGTCCCCAGTGTTTTTGCTCTCTTTTAATTTCCTTTTTGGAAAGGGAAAGAAAATGATTTTTATAGTGAAAAATTGCTTTAGGTAAATTTATGTTAAAATATCATGTCCAGTTTAATTTGATGCTTTATTTAATGCACATTATGGGAGATACAGAATACAGATTAAATATACCTTTGCTGCCAGCTATTCCATTATATACCATATAACCAATAGTCAGTAAGTTATTCTAATATGATCAATTCTTATTTTCTAATATTAATATTGCACTGACCAAAGGCAAAAGTGAAGTTATTTTTTAATATCTTGTATGACTGATGTTATCTACTGTATGATGCCAGGCAATATATGTAATTTCTTTAATTTTCCATTTGTTTCTAAGTATGTAACTGATAAATATAGAAAAATAGAAAAAAAAATAAACAGCTTTTCAACATTAACACTGTCTTGTTATGGCATAGCTATGGTTAAAAGAATAACAAATTTTTTATTCAGTTTTCTCTTTATTTTATATTTTTTCTTTTTTTGTTCAGCATTATATTTTGATTTTTTTGTATATATTTTTGTGTTTTCATGTAACTAAAAGGTATATCTGTGAAAACAGATAGTATACTAGTCTTGTAAATGTACTTTATGTATAAAATGGGATTGCAGTTAGTTGAATTTTGACTGGAAGGATGCCTATCATAACTTAAGCTCTGCACAAAATGCTTATGAAGCTCAAGTTAACCCCCAACACTGCAAAACATTAGCCCGCACTATTGAATTGTTAGCTCCTTAGAGCAGTTCATTGCAACTTCACCTCATATAGCAGACTCCAAACCATACCATATTTATAGTCTTGAACTCTTCAAAATGCAGGTTTAGGAGATGATGGTGGGGCGCCAAGCTAGTCATGTTATTTCTTACAACAAGAAAATATGTCTAGAAAAGTTAATGAAAGGAGATATGCCCCTAATCCCTTGCTAAAGAGACATCTACAACTATTATAACCCGTTATTTGTCATTTACAGCAGGATTAAGGATCAGAGCTAAAGTTACAAACTTTTCATGTATCCAATATTAAACTCTACTTTGAACTCATATCTGATTCAAGGATTATGAATATGTTGCAGTAGCACATAATGTAATTTTGGTCTTCCATTGCCTGTGATTGTGAACAATTGTGCCTTTCGACAGATCTTGTGGATCAAGTGACGTGCTCATGGTCACACACTGAGTATTTGGTAAGGACTGAAATGACACTCTTTTGGTTAACAGTCAAACATAATAACTATTAAACTTTATTAGTTACAAAATACAACAGACAGTATTTCTTCCCAATAAGTTTAAAAACTGTATAGCTAAAGCCACTATAATCTGCAGTGATTCCAGTGATGTGAGCCCGCACAAGGTAAAGAGCACTACACCAAAATAAAGTGAATTGAGTTCGTTTATTCTTGAATAGTCAGAGCCTTTTAACATCAAAGTACACCATGATTTCTAAAGATTAATTTGTTTAGGAAAGTAACTACAACTTACCATTTTATGTTAGAAGAAGTTTGAATGTTAGACTAGTAGATAATAAAGATGCTTAAAAACTGTAATAATAATCCTATATTAATCATTTGTATGATCTTTGCCATTGTGCATTACCCAAACTTTAAATATGGATGATCTAATTGAAGTAATGAAATATACAGAATACAAAAACGTTTGAGAGTAATTTTGCTTATGATATGATTTACCATGTATTTTTGTTCAAACGACTTTTTTTATTGATAAAGTATCTCATGAGGTACTCTTTGCTAAGTTACAAGAGAGAGGGATTTAGTATATTAAGAACAAGTACATGCAGTTAGTCTAAATACAGAAATCCACAGGCTGTGGTGCGGGGATTGCTTTGTGAGATAGTACATGTTAAAAGTTGCCATCCTGCAAACATCAGTGGTGGGACCTACTGCTGTTTTTAATTTGGAAATTAAGTGAGAGGCAGCAGTTGCTACTGAGCCAAAGGCACATGGCAACAAGAAACTGACAAAACAATCTGTCTTTATTTTTGACTCCTCTGTCATCAAACTCATTCCTAAATTTATAGACATTTTCCTTTTGATATACAAAATTGTCAACTTTCATGTCTTTCAAAATGCAGTTGAGTTCTTCTTTAATGACCACTACAACCTCTGTTATCTCAGAGCATCTCTGAAGAACCAACCTGCAAAAAGTCAAACAGGGAGAGATTTTGGAAAACTGTCTTACACTGACATCTGTACTATTTTCAGGACTTTGTTTGCCCCTGTACTTATTCACTCTGCTGTAAGATTCTGACTTGTAAATTCTTGCACAAGTGATATGAGGTATGTTGTGTACTTGCCTGTACTTTTATTTTTTTCTCCAGGTGCATTGGTTTTCCTCCCACATAGTTAGTAAGGGATCTAAATTGTGGGATACTTACAAAACCTCTATTTTAAGAGCAGGGAAAGTAAACAAAACATTTATAAATTAAACTACAAATAAATTTAAAATAGAATGTATAAAGCTTGATTTCTTGTTTAATTTCCAAATAACTACCATTTGTAGCAATACCTTAGTTAATTAATTTTAATAAACACTTGCATATCTGAATTCCATATCTGACTAAAGTAGGATTCCCTAATAAGTAACAAACAAAAGGAAAGAGGGATTAGCATGTATTTTATTAAAAATAATATATGATCATCATACCTGTATATTAATTAATCCATCCTACCATGGTGACATAATATGTTTATTCATTGGCATTGTACTTTCCATGTCTGAAAAATAAGTAATGATTAATCAAAAATATTAAATTCAGAATCAATTTATGATAATATCAATGTCAAATAATGATGCATTATTTACACAAGCAGGTAGATCATTTTATAATTTGGTACCAATTACCTAAAGGATGACCTTTCACAGTAGCTGTATTTTTTCTTTAAACCTTTAAACAAGCAACATGCTCGGCGTAATGTATTTCTGGTGTGTACAACTGTGTTCAAGCTTAACTTGTTTGAAAATGAAAATGTGAGATCAATCCTAAACTTAGCGGGAAAAAGCAGGTTTTAGAAAGAGTGTTAAAGTGTGAAGGAAAAGAAGCTGGTGTCAAAAAAAATATTTAGGTTGTTTGATGATTCGGTAAAACTCCTAATTAGTTCTTCTGAGCGTCTATTGCTGTCCCTATCATTCCAAGCAATTAAAATAATTTCTTTTTTTTATATAAAGATAGTAATTATCATTCATTTAATCTTTTAATTTTTTGACACAATAAGAAAAGAATCCTTTAATCTAAAGTAAAGGTATTGCTGGGTATCATCTGCATACAAGTGGGTATTATTCTTTCTAATTATATCTCCCTTTAACAGTACATAAACTTAAAATAGTATTGGTCCCATGAATGAGGCTAGAGGGACACCTTATGTAACTGTAAATTGTATGGGCACAGAGTACTATCATCAAATTTATTTGTCACAGTTAGCTGCAAATAGTTTCACTGTACTTTATGTCTGTGGTCTCAGTCTGATGAAGCTGAAAGGACATCCTCTTAAGAATGAAAGGTGCAGCCCTTAGATTCCCAGTGTGGATATTTCCAAGATTTGGCTCTGTCTTTATATCCTGTCCGTGACTGACATGAACAGCAGGAACATCAATCACACACTTGGTAGAGTTAAACAGTTACATTTCATCATAGCACTGAAGAGTGCTGGTTGGACTTTTAAGTAAGAATTTCAACCTTAACTGTACTCTATACATATGACAAAATTACAAACACTACTACTATAAACCAAAATGAACTTAGTATGAACTAGGAAACACCTGTGAGGTGCCTGAGAGCCCAACTTAAGTGAAAGCCAACAGAGTGTAAGGGGGTAGAGTTGTCAGTATAGTGTAAAAAAAACTCTGAATAAATCTAACAAAGTAACTGTACCATTTCATCCATCATGGCATATTATAATGTCAACATTAGTTAATACTGTTTCTGTACTGGAACTGCTGCTAGAATGATGTATTTTAAATAACTTCTAATAAGTAAGATGAGACAGAAGCTGTGAGGCAAATATATTTTCAAGTACTTTGAATTTGCCCAAATGTATCATGCATGTTTTGATCAACATCTGTGTTCTGATTTCATTTTTATGTTGTAATAGATATTCAGGCAGTTAAACTCCTCCCTTTATCAATATAACAACTTGGAGACTGGCTTGACATGAGGTGTACAAATCTCCAGCTTATTAACAAAGAGCAGGTGTGAAACTACAAGTAAAGAAACATAATATTCAGCACACAAATAACAAGCAGTTTGGTAACCGCTATATACTATAAGAAGCAGTAGAGAACAATAACATTTTACAAATATAAACTTACCGGCTATGCTACTGTAATGGGCTAGAATTCAGTATTCTAAAGAAAATGACATTTCTATGTGTTGCTTAGTGTAATGGGCTATAAACAAGTGTTTTTAAGAAAAGGCAGAATTTCTGGAAAATTCTGCAACAGGTTATTGTTGATGGTTATCTACAGGACATAAATATGTACCTGCCTGGCTAAATAGTCAGACTGCTTTGATTAAGTATCTCATCCACACACAACGTGGTGATAACAGAACTGTCTGCTTCCTTTGAAAATTAACAAGTTCTGGGAACATTGGTTTCTAATCAAGTACTTTTTGATAGCTGGCCACAATACCATTGTTGAACCAAAGTAAATGTGTTTACACTGTTTGTTCTAGAGGAGGAAATTGGCTTGCACCATTGTTTTGCTGATTGCCATGTTGATCTATGTAGAAACTGAAGCATTTATATATTTCTGGTAAAAGGAGAATAAAGTAGAACAGAGAAGTATGGTCTGAGACTCGGGACTGCTGCATGTTTCTTTTATGCTTTTCACCATATCGTTGTGGCTACACCCTGTAGCTACAGTGGCTTGTACCTGGCTCAGATTTCCCTAGACCTTAAGCTGGTAACGCTACCATAGGCTTAAACAGGCAGGATGATTTTTGCTGTATGTATTTGTGGCAGATACATCACTTACATTGGGAATGCCCATTGTAAGGCGGCTCAGGAAGAACAAATATCTCAAAGTAATCATATCTTAACATAACAGTTTACAAAATTGAAATGGTTAATAACACTGCACAACAATTTTTTTGAAAAGTCTTGCTTCCTGAAAAGTTTTTGCTGATTGTGATAGGTACTTACTGGGTATGCAAAAATATAGTGGTTTTACTGCATCACGTAGGAACTCTGAGAAATAGACATTTATATGTTTACTGACAATAATGTATTTAGTCACATTCATGTTTTGCATGAGCTATTAAATTCAACAGAATTAAAAGTGTTTTGTTCCTAATTTTCTTTTGTATTCAATGCCTTGTGCATCACTTTGCAGTGTCCAACAGTAGTCAGCAAGTTTTGACGGATCCCAGTTGCCCTGGTATCGTTTCTCCATCGTAGCAATGTCCTGGAAGAAGTCCAAGTGTGAGTGGAGGAAATGAATCTTAAATGACATGTTGCACTTCATTGTCTTGTATGCTTTGAGAAGTTTGTGTACCTGCTGAATGTAGTTTGGGGCTCTGTAATTACCCAGAAAATTGTCAACAACGTCTTTAAAGGCTTTCCGGGCAATGTTTTCCAGCCCAACTAACAGATCTTCAAACCGCTTGTCACTCATAACATGTCTGATCTGGGGGCCAACAAAAATGCCCTCTTTGATCTTGGTGTCAGTTATTCTTGGGAACATCTGTCTTAAATAACGAAAACCTTTGCCTTCCTTGTTCAGTGTTTTCAGAAAATGCTTCATGAGTCCCAGTTTTATGTGAAGAGAAGGCAAAAATATCTTTGTCGGGTCAATAAGCGATTCATGTGCAACATTTTTCTGTCATGGAACTAAGTTTTTACGGAGTGGCCAGTTCTATCGAGAATACTGTGACTTTTTGGCATGGCTATCCCATTCACAGATGAAACAACAGTACTTTATATAGCCGAGCTGCAGTCCTAGTAACAGAGCAACGACTTTAAGATCTCCACAGATATTCCAGCTGTACCTGCTATACTGGATGCGCTTCAGCAACAGTTCCATATTCTCATACTTTTTTTTGTGTGTGCTGCATAGCCAACAGGTACTGAGGGATAAACATTGCCATTATGTAGCAGAGCAGCTTTCAGGCTTAACATTGACGAATCAATGAAGAGACGCCACTCTTCTAGGTTGTGACCACAACCCAAGGCCAAGAACAATCCTTCAATGTCACAACAGAAACAGAGACTGTCGCCTTGTGCAAAACATTCATTTATATCACGATGTCGGCCTCGAAACACAGAAATTTTCGTACCTGGTGACAGCAAACACTATTCCTGCAGTCTCGAACCCAGCAGTTTGGTTTTTGATTTTGACAGACCCAAATCTCTGACCAAATCGTTTAATTTGGACTTTGTTATCAGATGTGGATCACCTGATGAGCATGGTTCAAAATCTGGGTCAGTGTCACTGTCAGTACCCTGCATTGCAGTTTCTTCATCTGGTTCATCTAAGGTCCAATCCTCTGGTGGTTTCAGAATTGGAAGACTGTCATCATGTGGCACAGGTCTCATTGCTGAAGGCAGATTAGGATATTCAATTGACATCTTGTTTTTGGCAGAAACCCGACACATTAGTCAAACAAAAGTAACAGTCCATCACATGGACTTAGTTCTCGCCATATCATCGGAACAGCAAACAGCATCGTCTTTTGAGTGCCTCTGAGCCAAGCTCTCAAACTGACCGCACATGTCGCACAGCAAATGTGAGGCGCCTATTCTTTGTCTTGATCACCAATTTTGCAGCCGAAATACAGATGATAAGCTTTCTTCACAAGAGCAGTCATCCAACGTCTCTGAGGCACAAATGTATATTGACCACAGATATAGCAGAATGTATTGCAGCTGTTACGACATTGACGAGACATATTGTCCGACACCAAAACGTCTATAGCATCAAGCTTACTTACTGTTATATTGCTACAGATACTATACTTTACTATACTGATACTATACATACTGTACACACTGACTATCTATATTAACCAAATGAGCAGGATCGGTGTATGCAAGCCACCTTTATAGCATGCTGATACAGCATCAAGCTCGTTCATACCTGCCCAAGATGTCAATTTCTACAGAACAGCTTCCAACCTTGCCTGATTCCATGCCTGGACATGCCCATGCTGCACAAACCGTTGTTGATAAGTCACTTACGGAAGCGAAAATGTTTGCATACAAGTATAAGAAAAAATTATGACAAAACTGAAATGGTACGTGATAGGTAAATTTTGATGTGATATTCATGATCAGCACCCAAAAATCTATAAAAAACACCCAACAGTGTTCAAGAAGCAAAAACGTTGTTGTGCAGTGTAATTAAGCATTTTGCCCATCTTAACAAACATAACAATCTGGATTCTTCAAAAATGGCCTGACAGTTGTCCCTTTACAGTACATTAGAAACTTTACCAATCGATAAAATCTGTTGATAATAGTAAAAATGGGTGCTGCTAGAATAGTAATTGACCTTTATACTTCTTCTGTCATGAATGGCAGGTGTTAGGCTAGGTTGAATTGTGGGATGACAGCTGTTACCTATAAATACTCCCGCTGTATGAACTTTCAACTCTGTTACCATACACATTCCATTCTCAGGCAGTACACAATGGTCGGTATACTGTACAGGAAAATACCATTTTACCTTTTATTTTTACATACCTATATTGTGAAAGTGGTTGGGGTGTCTTTTAATCTTCAAAGGTAAAAATTTTAACACATGAGCATCTGCTGTCTTTGTACTACTGTTTCACTTTACCAGATTCTTGTTCTGCAAACACAAGAATATTTGTCACAGACAATACTTGATTTTCTAGGAAATCTACACTAGAAAGTTTAGATATACATGCATTTTTCTATTTGGAAAATTTTCAGTTTAAATGCATCATTTTCATAATATGTTAGATTTCTTTATTTTATATAATTTTGTCTGTGTACTTCTATTCTTTTTGGACATACATATTGGTGTCCTGAACCAAAAGTTGTTTTCTATGTCTTATTTATTTTGTTCTCATTTTTATAGTATCCCATATCTTGTTAAAACAATGTTTTCTTCTTATTTTGGAATTGGTTCCCTAGTTTTGATAATTAT
>JANRMT010062837.1:23808453-23830016 GCA_026402145.1 Polypterus bichir lapradei | reverse complement strand
ATCAGAAACATTTTGTGTGACAAACATGCAAAAGAATAAGAAATCAGTAAGGGGGCAAATAATTTTTCACACCACTGTAAGTTATATAGACTAATACCTTATAAACAGTGGTAAGTCTTGTGAGATTAGGCATTCTAAGGCTACATACTAATAATAGAATAGGGGAAAGTAGAGCAATATATATTACTCTACAAGATAAAACAATTGGCATAGTCGGCAGGATTTTGGGGTAACCATGTTTTGCACCCTGTTTGCAAATAATATTTTGATGTATGTGTTTGTTTATGCTATTGAATTTTAGGGCACCCAGTGTACAAATGCGGTGGAAGTAAAACATTGTTTGGTTGCTGAATGTAATATAACCAACAAAGTGTAGAGACTTCATGTGTGTCAAGAGGACACCCACATGTTTGTTAGTGCTGGTGGTAGTGAGTCCCTAATTAAAGTGCTAGGGAGTGGTGAAAGATACATGCATCACTCATACGGCATTTAAATGGTTAAAGTGCTAGGGAGTGATGGGACATGCATTCATCATTCATACAGTACTTATTCATTTAGGATGTTTGTGTATGTATGTGTATGTTTGCTTACAGGGCTAAAAGTAAGCCAACCCATAACGAATTTGGCAAATTGTATTAGAGTAAAATTGTAGACTCAGAAATACCTAAGTTCATCTTAAAGTCAGCCATCTTCCAGTGGAGTGGCAGAGGCAAGCAGGCTAAAGCTAGGAAACCTGTAGTGCAGGTAGAGAAAGCAGAAGCTGAACTGAGCATGCCATAAAATGGAAGCGGGCTGAAAGGATTAAAAGTAAGAAACCAGAGATCAGGTTTAAAGAAGGCAGCTGCTGTTATAAGAGGTTTACTAGTTTATATTATTGGTAAAAAGGAAGATCATGCTGAGGAAGAAAACAGCAAAGTGAATGAAAGTGAAAATGGAATGTTGTGTGAGAGTTTTGAAAGATGTAACAGTTGGTGTGATTATTGTGAAGTGTTAGCATGTAGAACACCCACTGCTGAAGTGGAAAGCAGGGAAAGCAGTGGGAAAAAGAAATGTAAACCACCCATGGTGAAAGTTAGGGCAATAGTAACCAAATAGGACTGGAATTGGACTTGGACACATCACCATTTAATCAGGTTGTATGGTTGCCAATATTCAAATGTACTTTGCATTTTGTTATTATTAATGAATATTATCAGTATTACATTATTTTATGTGTAACTTAACTCCTGTTTGTCTTTTTACTACATCTAATTGCCTGAGGTTATAGATATAGAAGGGAAGGTGGGGATAAGTTATATAGAATAATACCTTATAAACAGTGGTAAGTCTTGTGAGATTAGGTATTCTAAGGCTACATGTTAATACAATAGGGGTAAGTAGAGCAATATATATTACTCTACAAGATAAAACACGCCCATAAGTCAAGGTATAGCTGCGATTTTTGAGAGACGATCTACCAGAAAATACCGCAGGGACCCGGATTCAAATCCTGCTCATGGCACATTGCTGCATGGAAGAAAATATCTCTAAAAAAAATGTTTAAAAACTTTCTCTTCAACGAACGGTGCTTTGAATCCTGCATTGCAGATGTAGTTGTTTATTTTTCTTTTTTGATTAAAAAAAAACCCTTTAATGAATGATAAATTTGTCAAGGAACACATGGACAACAAACATATTGTAGTTAAAAATCACACTTAAACAAACTGCCTGCCCATTTTATTGAATCATGATTATAACAAAAAATAATAAATTTCACTTGCTTATATAACACCTTTATCAAGTTCTCAGATGGCTGCACAGATAATCAAGAGGGGTACAATACAAATGAAAGCACAATGAGAATGAATAAATAATAGTGCACAGCCTTGAGTTTGCATTTATTTATAAAATTTGGGAAGTAATATATTCTAGTTGATGCTGACATTTAATTAATTTGAAATAGGTAAAAATAAATATTTGGAAATATTGCAAAGTGAAATGTTTATATACTTTGCGCAAAACAACTATATGTGTTCTAGTTAACAGTACAAGACCACTGGCACACACACCACTAAGTTAATTCTTAGTTAATTATATATACATACAGTATATATATATATATGTATATATATATATATATATATATATATATATATATATATATATACACACACACACACACACACACACACACACACACAGTGGAACCTCGGTTCACAACCATAGTTCATTCCAAAACTCTGGTTGTAAACCGATTTGGTCGTGAACCGAAGTAATTTCCCCCATAGGATTGTATGTAAATACAATTAATCCGTTGCAGACCGTACGAACTGTATGTAAATAAAGTATCTATCTAAATATATTTTTTTTAAAGATTTTTAAGAACAAATATAGTTAATTATACCATAGAACGCACAGCGTAATAGTAAACTAAATGTAAAAACATTGAACAACACTGAGAAAACCTTGAACAACAGAGAAAATTAACACTGTAAGAGTTCGTGCTATAGCGCTACAAACCTCTCGCTAAAAACACTTTCTTTTAATGAGTTTTAAGCACATGGAAAAAAATGAACATTTGAAAAATCCGTAATTTAATAAACCACCAAGAAAAGGAACATTGCAACAATGCACGCTACGAACCGATCGCTGTAAACAGAAGTGAAGTGGAGGTTAAAATCCAATAGAAAAAAGACTTAATTAAATACAACAAGGTTAAAACAATGCTCAGATCTATCTGTTTAAAAACAAGCCTGGTGCATTCTTTAACTGCCTTCTCGGCCTTATGCGTCCAGCCGTCTCTCTCTCACCTGTGTGTGTGTCTCTCTCTCTCTCTCTTGCTCGCTGCACAGGGAATGCACAGGGAATGCACAGGGAGAGACTGAACATGTGCGGAAATCATTGGCGCGCACAAACCGAAAGGGAAACTGGCTTGTTCGTATACCGAATCTGTGGTCATGAACAGATGCAAAAGTTTGGCAAACTTTTTGGTCGTAAACCGATTTGTGCGTGTTCTGAAACGTTCATGAACCGAGGTTCCACTGTATGCTGTTTTACAGCATGAGTAGAATCATCTGAGTATTGAAAGTGTAGGTCTATTTTATAAGTATATTTTATAACATCAATGTTAATATACAATATAACTATAATTATTATTCTATATTAGCATTGATGTGAACAAATAGTGTTAAATATAAAAAAACAACATACCAGTCACTTGCTTTTACAGGTAGATATATATATATATATATATACACACACATATATAAATATGTATATATTGTCACAGACGGCTAGGGTCCTTGTCCGGCCGAGACGCCTCTTCACTGTATGGACTGGGGGAGCAAGCCTGGTCAGAACAGTACCTCCCCCAGGACACTAGATGGCAGCGCCCCTGGGTGGCTTTAGTGCCTCGGGTTCCTTCAGGGCTCCATGGGAGATGGAGTCCTTTACAACCCTGTTGGGATCCGGGGGTGCTGCAGTGGTTTCTGAGACCGTGTGAGCGGTTCTTCCACCACACCCAGAGGTCATCAAACACCAGGAGCACTTCCAGGTGGGCTATAAAAGGAGCCAGCAGCCACCACTCCAGAAGCCAGAGTTGGGAGGAGGGAGACAAAGCTTGCCAGAGAGGAGTGGTGGAGAAAGAAAGAGAAGTAGAAGAAAAAGAAAAATAATTGTGGTGATTGTGCTTGTGGGATTGTGTTGTATCTGTGGAAACAGGGAAGGCTTTGCCCACGGGCGAAGAAAATTAAAAGCATTTTTGTTTTTATTAGTGTGCCTCCCATGTATGCCTGTGTCGGGTCAAGCGCTGGTATAGTGCCTTTGTTACCATATATATATCTATACTAATAAAAGGCAAAGCCCTCACTGACTCACTCACTCACTTACTCACTGACTGACATATCACTAATTCTCCAACTTCCCGTGTGGGTGGAAGGCTGAAATTTGGCAGGTTCATTCCTTACAGCTTCCTTACAAAAGTTGGGCAGGTTTCATTTCGAAATTCTACGCATAATGGTCATAACTGGAAGCTGTTTTTCTCCATTTACTGTAATGGAGATGAGCTTGAAAGCCGTGGGGGCGGAGTTTCATGTGACATCATCACGCCTCCCACGTAATCACGCAGTACGTAGAAAACCAGGAAGAGCTCCAAAAAGCGCTGAAGAAAACATGCATTATATAATTGAGAAGGCAGCGAAACAATAAGAAGCGAGCGAGTGACATATACAACCATATTCATGAGTGCTGCTACTATGGAAATAAAGCACGGTGTAAACCTAAACTTTAAATTAAGTTCATAGACACGCTGCCGCTGGCGTTTGTAATTTAGTGCCTGCCCATATAAGGCCGTCCGTCAGCGACAATCCAATAGAAACACTGCCGCTAAATATTCACGGGTGAAGGACTGTGCTTATGCAGAGGAAGATGAGATGGTCAGGGTGGTGTTTGGCACAAACTCAGCGAAACTGTGAGAGAAAGTTTTAAGTGCCGGGACTTAGGTAACATTAAATACAGCCGTGGACATAGCACGACATGGCACCAGCACAGCTGGAAAACTTCGATGCATGTACACCGAGCGGCTCACGTGAACTGACGCAGTGCACAGACAAAAAGCAACAGTTCCAAAGAGCGCTGAACAAAAACCGAATTACACAATTGAAAAGGGAGCAAAAAAATATGAAGCGTCTGATACATACAAGCATATTCATAAGTGCAGCTACTGCGGAAACAAAGCACACGGTGGAAAAAGTCAATGTCCCGCTAAAGGAAGACAGTGTAAAAAAAAAAACCCGCGCATGCAGTGTGTCAGGTCTCAGATAAAGAAGAAGACGAGCTGTTTATTGATGCAGTAAGAAACGAATCGATGAATGAAACCTGTTATCTTTACAACGATTGACAAACACGGAATGTAACTTGAACACAACACATCCTACAAATACGAACCTGATTGAAAGAAATAATGATAATCAAATCCTTGATGACAGCAACACTCAATAACACTCACAAAACAATTACTGTATATTGACAGTCATGTTACGTTATTTTTAAAATGTTCCCTTTTCTTTTTCATAGCTTCTTTAACACACTACTTCTCCGCTGCGATACGCGGGTATATATATGTATATATATACCCCGATCTACATACTCGAATAATGCATACTTTATTCGCCATCAATGATTGTTTTGGTAAAGCCATACTCAGTGTATTCATTAGATGAACGGTAAAAAAGTAAGAGCGAAGGGAGGGTGACTTATTGAGGCATTCAGGCAAAACCACAATAGCACGCGGGCTCGATGTACTGTAGTGCGCGTCAACTTGATCTGAATTGCGCGATCACATTCGAAAAAATATATCTTTTCAAGTTCTATTTAGTCCATTTGTGTTAAACTCGAGGGCCGCGGGCCACATCCGGCCCAGCGTGTAATTATATCCGGCCCGCGAGATCATTTTATATACTGTAATATTGTTATTAATGGCCCAGGTATATGAAGCGCTGGTAACACAATAAACTACAGATCCCATAATGCAGCGCTTCAACTGCCTTGCCGAACACTTACCGCGTTAATCAAGTCTAGCTTATGATGCTGCAAGTTATTGCGAAGCTAGCCCACAAGATGCTGAAGAGAAAAGTTGATTCTGAAAATAGAGCCTTTAAAAACCGATGGGAGGCTGAGTATATGTTTACTGACATTGCCGGTAAACCCATGTGTCTCATTTGTGGAGCTAATGTGGCTGTAATTACAGAATTTAATCTAAGACGGCACTATGAGACAAAACATCAGGATAACCTGAAAGACCTGAATGCAATGCAGAAGATACAGAAAGCAGAAGAATTAAATAAGAATCTGACACTTCAGCGGACGTTTTTACCCGTGCACAATCACAAAGTGATTTCAAGTGAAGCTGCTTTTATGGGAGACACAAATGCACCAGTGCATCTTGCCCCACTTTCCCTGTTGCCAAGTAATGTTGAACAAAGTCGGCACAACGATGTTCCCAAATACGCAATTTGCTGATAAACTGAGCACACTGAGTTCGCACGGCGCTTTGGTGACTTTGAAGAACAAAAAAAGTCCGTCTACATGCGGCTCGAACCTTGTGCATGTTTGGTAGCACATATCTGTGTGAGAAGCTCTTCTCAGTGATGAAGACTAACAAAACAGCACACAGGAGTCGCCTCACTGATGAGCACCTGCAGTCCATCCTGAGAATCTCCACAACACAGAACCTCACACCAAACATAAACGAACTTGTTGCCAAAAAAAGATGCCAGGTGTCCAGCTCTAAAATGACATATGAGCAAAGACAACTGAATGATTTGATTTGTTATTGCTGAAAAGAACACATTTTATTTATATTTCCAGGTTTTGTTATGCAGCATGTTCATATTTGAATTTGTATAATTTTGACAGGATATATTTTTATGGAGAGCAAAATATTATAAGTTATTTAAGGTTTGAGTTGATTTATTCAGGAATAATATTCCTGTCTGTTTTTATTCATATTTATGTTCAAAAAAGTTAAGTTTTAAAAGTATTAAAGTTTTAAAAGTTTAGTTTTAGTTTGTTCAATAAATCTTTATCCTGTTCAGCCCGCGACCTAAAGTGTGTTTTGGATTTTGGCCCCCTGTGCAATTGAGTTTGACACCCCTGATTTAGTCGACACAAATATCTTTGGTTGGAATGTAAGGCGAATTTACTCTTTACATTTGTATGGTGAAGAAAAATTTATGCAATGATGCCTACATTTAACTTCCATTCCTACCAAAGATATTTCTCTCGACTAAATAAAAATTCCTTCTATTTAAAATTGAAATAGAACTTGAACAGATACGATAGTTCATAATATCCATGCAGACTTGCACATAAGAGCGGAAGTCATCCGTTTTAACAAACAGCGTATTGCACTGATACGAAATAGCCTGCCCATTTAATTATTTAGGAATGGATAAATAAATTAAGATTTTGTACAAATAATGTTTTTCATTTTTCTTCCTTGATGGATTCTGCCACCCCCAGCAACAGTTGCTCGCACCCCAAAGAGTGTATGTATATATATATAGATATATATGTATATATATATATATATATGTTTATATATGTGTGTGTGTATGTATATATATATGTATTTGTGTGTATATATGTGTATGTATGTATGTATGTGTGTATGTATATGTATGTGTATATATGTAGATATATATGTATGTATATATGTGTGTGTATATATATATATGTGTATATGTATAGATATGTATATATATATATATGTTTATATGTGTGTGTATATATATATATATATGACAGCAACACTCATCACTCACAACAGTGACAATCATGTTACGTTATTTTCAAAATGTTTCCTTTTCTTTTTCATTACTTCTTTAACATACTAATTCTCCGCTGCGAAGCGCGGGTATTTTGCTAGTATATATATATATATATATATATATGGTTGAATAGTTTACTGTCAAATAATGCAAAGAGTGCATGACACGTGTTTTGCCCTAATTCTGGGCTCATCACACTCACTGCACCCCCTCTCGGGGATCGAACCTTAGACGTCAGCGGCGAAGGCTCTTTACGTTGCGCCACGGCGTGTGGTTCGTTTTTGTCAGCATGTATATCAGGGTAATTACATTCATGGCATTCGTAATCTGAATCACAATCTGATTGTATGGGTGGTTACCTACTAGGTAATGTGTGTGGGTGTGTATATATATATATATATATATATATATATATATATATATACTAATAAAAGGCAAAGCCCTCACTGACTCACTCACTCACTGACTGACTCACTCACTCATCACTAATTCTCCAACTTCCCGTGTAGGTAGAAGGCTGAAATTTGGCAGGCTTATTCCTTTCAGCTTACTTACAAAAGTTAAGCAGGTTTCATTTCGAAATTCTACGCGTAATGGTGATAACATTCAACAACGTCTGCCATGTTGAACTTTCTTATGTATGGCCCCATCTTCACGAAATTTGGTAGGTGGCTTCCCTGCGCTAACCAAAACCGATGTACGTACTTATTTCAGTGGTATGATGCCACTGTCGGCCGCCATATTGAACTTTCCAATGTCACTAATTCTCCAACTTCCTGTATAGGTAGAAGGCGGAAATTTGGCAGACTCATTCCTTACAGCTTACTTACAAAAGTTAAGCAGGTTTCATTTCGAAATTCTACGCGTAACGGTCATAACGGTCGACAACGTCCGCCATGTTGAACTTTCTTATTTATGGCCCCATCTTCACGAAATTTGGTAGGCGGCTTCCCTGCACTAACCGAAACCAATGTACGTACTTATTTCGGTGGTATGATGCCAGTGTCGGCCGCCATATTGAATTTTTCAACAATCTTTTTTACTTATGGGCCCATCTTCAAGAAATCTGGTACACGGGTTCCCAACGTTAACTGAATCCTACTTACGTACATATATACATCCATAGCCTGCAGCTCGGTCACCGTGTGAGGCGGCGTTGGGTCCCCCATCCCAACGCCTCCCATGCTGTTGGCTGCCTGCCTATATAAGGCCATCCGTCGCTCCGGTCTCTACATTCCCTTCCTTGCTTCGCCACGGGATTCACGTCTCCCTACTGAAAACTACAGCCTTTTTATTTAATCCACGGCTTCTCCGCTGTTTTATTGTTTGTTTATTACGATTATAGTTATTGTGTAGGTATTTTACATTGCTCAGGTACCCATTTCCTTTATCATTCCAACCGTACCCCCATTAACATGTCTATCGAGGTGATCACCATCGATCAAAGAACTGTCACTTACCGAGGGGTTTCAATGCCCGGAGATGGCACCTGCCTTTTCCATTCTCTTTGTTACATATTGCACGGCCATATCAGGCTCACTCTTGATATCCGGAGGAACATTGTGTCTTATGTATTGAATGACTGGGACAGGATCAAGGAGTGGACTGATGACGGTACAGGAGATAATTATACTACACAGGAGCACTATAAGAGTGAAATGCTTAAGCCCTTCACCTATGGTTCTGCATGTGAGTTGATGGCTGCCGCTGAATTGTTCGGTTGTCGCTTTCAAGTGTACCGAAATGGCCAAATATTTTACACCTTTTAACAACCGCCAATGCCTCTTAAACATTTTAGATTCACAGGTGACGATTTGAGTAGTGGACACTTTGATGTTTATGAATGTTTAAACTCTCAAAAGCTGGATCCAGGCTATGAGATTTGAAACAAGATTACTGTTCACATGGCCAACTGTAAGTTGCATGCTCAAGAGTAAGCTCAGCGCACAACTTTGACATATTACAACCGGAGGGCCGAACTCACAATGTGGTATACAAAGAGATCCTTAACAAATAATTATTGGCATATTTTCCCTCATTTTAAAAAGGTTTAATTTTCTTCTTAATAAAAATTTTAATGCAGTACTTTGCCGCTGCGAAGCGCGGGTATTTTGCTAGTATATAATATACAATATTTTTACTGCAGTAGTTCATTAAGAATTATTGGTCTTTACATATATTCTGTAGGAAATATGCAAACATAGTTCATCTATCTTTTCAGATAAAAATGAACTAACCCAAACAATGAATTTAAAAAAAAGTTTTTAAATTAGCAAAGATGAACTCAAGAAAAAAAAGTTTTCACTTTCAGAGATTTGTATTTTTATAATTATGCAGCACTTCATATTATTATTTTTAAAGCTCATTCTGTAAAATGAAACTATGATTATACAATTCAAAGTTTATTATATTTATACATTATTATATCTTTCTTTACATGTTTTGCACACATATTTAATAAATGTAATAAACTGCAGCAACAATGTTTAAAAAATCATTTAAAAAATGTGTACGTGAATGTAAATATATCAATCCGTTCATAATTCATTTAGACTATCAGATTACAAACAAAATGTCGTATATTAAAGGGTGATATATCAGCAATAATTTATACATTTGTGAAACTTTTATGACAAATTGAAATAAATATATATTTACAGTATTACTTATGTTATTTATCTCCACAAACTGAGACTTGTGAATAATATTCTTAGAAAGTTCAAAAATAAACACAAATCACAAAGCGTGTGTGTGCCAACTTGAACAAGCTTTTGCAGAATAAATTAATTTACAATATGCTGGCCCGCCCTTTCCAATTTTTCGTAGCCGACACAAGCTGTGATCCACCAATTCTTGGTAGCCGACTGAGGCGTCATTGGCCAATTCTTGTTAGCCTAAACAGGTTGTGAATGGTCAATTCTTGGTAGCCGATAAGGGTTGCGATTGGCCCGAGCTTTCAATTCTTGGTAGAATCTTGGTAGCGAAAAGCGATCTGATTGGTTCTGGCTACGAAGAATTACCTCGACTCATGGCTGCTCGGAGGCACCACGGAATCTGTCATATTGCGCTTGCACCTTTTTTGAAAGTGTTTATTTGATATTTGGACTTCAGCCTTCACACATTATACAGTTCATGTTGACATTTTATCATTTATTACTAAAACATGAAAAACGTTTCTGTTTTAACAATGTGTTTACATAGATTGTTGTAGACACGGAACACACATGAAATGTATGTATTTTAAATAACAATCTATTATTTCCCCTCTAAAACTCCAGCACTTCACTCCAAGATAATCAAGGCTTGAGCTGGGCCCTTTCTGCTGCTGTGGGTGGGGATGGTATAGCAGGCTGCTTGCTACTTGTGCTTATTGACCTATTTACAAGACAAAAGACGCTGACGGAGAGGTGCAAAGGGATTTAAGGTGGGCCAGATTTACGAGTTTTTTTGTAGGCTTTGGTAATTCTAGTGTTAAAAGAGTTCCTCGACAACAACATTGTGACACAGACAAAAAAGTAGTTAAAACTAAATTTCACATGACTGTTTCAAAGATCCTGTTCACATAAATAACTATAAACTCACATGACATTTTTGATGCACTTTTTACCACTGAATCATTACAGTATTAAATTATACATTTGCTAATATTACTTGTATAAGGGGTACATTTTGCTATAATTACATGGACTACAAAATAAAGATGCTATAATTACTGTGCCTTTTGTCTACTAAGTTGCTTACAGTTAAGTAAAAAACATTAATTGACATTGGCAAGGTTTTTGACATATAAGTGACAGGTTTTTGAATTGTGATTTTAAGTATTTTAAAATCATTTACATTTGTTAAAAACATGTCAAAACAAGAGAAACAAACATCCATTTATATTGAGTAAAGCACAGCTTTCATAATGTCCTGGCTTATTGATCAGGCTGTTTAACAGGCAGGCCAGGCAGCAAGGGACCTAGTGGGTTGGTGCAGGAAAGTTCCAGGGTGTTATGTCAACTCAGGAGTTGTAGGAGTGACTTTTTGTAACACCTGTTGTTTCAAATAAGTTTGAAATAAATTCACAACTTAGGAATTATTCCAAATGGCTTTTGGAATATTACACTGGCGACGAGGTGGTTGAATCTCAGAAGATAGCACTACTGTGTGTAATGGCAACATATGGGAAAATGTCTGAGTTTGATCCATCTGGCAAAAGCATATAGAACAATTGGAATTTTACTTTGAGGCAAATGACATCTCCGACAGCAAAAGGAAAGCAAAGTGCATGTGGATGTAAACTATACGCACTTTTAAGAGATTTATGTCAGCCCTCCAAACTGTCCAAGCTGACTTTTGCTCAAATTGTTACTTTACTTACCTTATCATTTTGCCCCCAAACCCAGTCTGATTGTTTGAAGATACAAGGAATGCAGGCCAGTCTGTTTTGGATTTTGTAGCCGAGCTGCAACAATCGCCCGAGTTTTGTGAGTTTGGTGGAAATCTACAGGACATGATATAAGGCAGAGAGGTAATTGATAATTGAATGCAATGTCGGTTACCGGCAGAAACGGAAATTCCGTTGAAAAAGGTCAATGGAAAATGCACTGGCTATGAACGCGGCGGACAAAGATGTCATGGTGTTACAACAACAACTGCAGCTTGTAAGTACTGGAGACATTAAAGTGCATAAACTCCACGCATCTCAGACTAAGGAGAAGGATAGTGTTTCTTGTTTTTGTTGCGGGGGCAAACACAATAGTGTTCTGTGCCATTTCATAACTGCAGTATGCCATTTGTGTCACGAGAGGGGGCACTTAGCAAGGAAATGTATAACCAGAGCACAACACATCGACAAACAAGAAAATAAGTGGACAAAAAAGGATAATGCAGCTAATTTTCTGGAAGATGAAAAGAAGGAAAGTGAGGATGAATAGGCATTCACACTGTACCAACTAACAAGTGTGGTGTATGGCCAGCCGTTCATCCCAGCCAATACCCCCAAGCTGCCAGGTGGAGCCCTCCCAGCAGTATGGAGGTGCCCCGAAGACCAGCAGGGCATCATGGACATTGGAGTCTTTATGCACAGCCCTGCTGGATACCATGGGGGCCACTAGGAGATGCTGCAGGGAGGAATGATGTTTATTTGCCATACGCCTCGGAAGTACGTCCGAGTCACATGGACAAGGGGAATGACGTGCTTCCGGGATGAAGAAAAGGACTTTTGATCTGACCCGGAAGTGATAGGAGTCACATGGACTGGGGATTGGAACACTTCCGGGTCAGGGAATATAAGAGGGCTGTGGGAGCTCCCAGACAGTGAGCTGAGTTGGATGGAAGGGTGGCAACGTGTCTGGGAGTGGTGGAGAGTTTATTAGTGATTTGTATTGTGTATTTAATGAGTATTGTGGAGAGGAGGGTGCTTTGTGCACTACTGTTAATTAATAAAGTCTACTTTTGGACTTTTATCTGGTGTCTGGCATCTTGGACAAAGGTTCAAGGGAGGGATAGCGCCCCCTATCTGTCACACAAGCAACAAAGTTTCACCATATAATGTCACACTAGAAATCAATGGGCAAAACACTGAAATGGAAATTGACACAGATGCATTGGTCACCATACTGAGTGAAGAGGCGTGCAAACGACTGGACACTGTCAAACTGCAGGAAGCTGGTGTGTCATTACGGAGATATACTGGAGACATTGTTCCAGTTTTAGGCAAACTATGGGCTCAAGTTAAATTCAAAGAACAGCAGAAGGAATTACCTCTGTTGATTGTGAGAGGTAATGGGGCAAATCTCATGGGCCGAGACTGGTTGAGAGAGATTAAACTTAACTGGGGTGAAATATACAGAGTACACTCTCACTCTGAGACTTTGGAGTCAGTGTTGGAAAGACAGAGAATTGTATTCAAGAACAAACTAGCAACGCAAAGGCAAAGATTTATGTGGGTGGGGAGGTTCAGCCTAGATTCTTCAAACCTGTCCATTGCTGTACGGTTTCAAAGAAGAATTACAGAGACTTCAGAGTGAGGGTATTAAAGAACCTTTATGTTTTTCAGAGTGGGCTGTGGCGATAGTACCCGTAGTAAAGGCTATTAGAACAATTTTCATCTGTGGAGATTACAGGCTCACCGTGAACTAAGTTTCCAGACTGGATAATTATCCAACTCCCAAAACAGATGACTTAGTGGCAGAGTTAGGGGGAGTCAGAAGTTTAGAAAATTAGACCTCTCCCAGGCCAAGTTCACCAGCATTAATACACACAAGGGCTGTTTCAGTATACTAAACTCCCATATGGAGTGCCATCTATTCCTAGGATATTTCAGCGTACTATAGAAAATATTCTACAAGGCATCCCTCAGGTGGTGTTACAAACTGATATTTTGATTACAGGAAAGAACAATAAATGTCATCTTAAACACCTTGATGAAGTGCTGGAAAAGTTAGCTTCATCAGATCTAAGGGTACATAAAGACAAATGTTTTTTCATGGCACCAGAAGTTGTTTACCTGGGATATAAAGTTGATCGCCATGGCATACACCCCATGCCAGATAAAGTAGCAGCCATTATGAAGCACCACAACCTAGTAATCAGACGCAGCTTAAAGCATTTTTGAGATTACTTAATTATTATCATAGATTTTTACCAAAAATGGCCACCACCTTGGAACCTTTACATCAACTGTTGCTCAAGGAAACTCAAAGGTGTTGGACAGATGTGGAAGAGATGGCTTTTCAGAAAGCCAAAGAAGCATTACAGTCTGACCAGCTATTAGTTCCTTTTGATGAGGGGAGGGAACTGTACCTGTCTTGAGACGCTTCACCTTATGGGATGGGAGCAGTCCTCTCTCACAGGTGGGAAGGTAGAACAGAAAGGCCCATTGGTTATACAGTATGTCTAAAGCTGAGAGGGATTATTCACAACTTGAAAAAGAAGCATTAGAGATAATCTTTGGCCTGAATAAGTTCCATCAGTACCTTTTTGGCAAACCATTTGTAATTGTGACAGATCACAAGCCAATTGCTAGGACTGTTTGGGGAACAGAAGGGGGTCCCACAGTTGGTAGCAGCACACACTCAGTGCTGGGCATTGACTGTAGCTTCTTATGAATATACTTTAATGTTTAGAAGAAATATGACATGCTAATGCTGATGCTTGGAGTCATCAAGTGGAGAGAGTTAGGAAACCCCACAAACTAAGGAGGTCGTCAGGCTGTTGGAGCACATGGACAGCACTCCTGTTGGTGTGAACCAGATTAAGACTTGGACATGACGAGATCCTGTATTGTCAGTGGTGTATCAATGGCAGCTCAAAATGAACTGGCCAGATAAACCTGTTGAGCTAACTTGGCAACCGTATGTTCACAGGAAAGCAGAGCTGAGTGTGGTGGATGGGTGCATACTGTGGGGGAGCCGGGTTGTAATACCTCCACAGGGTAGAAAGACATTAATAAACAAACTATATGAAGCACACCCAGGCATCAATTGTATGAAAGCACTGGCTCACAGTTACCTCTGGTGGCCAAATATGGATAAAGAAATAGAACTAGCAGTCCAGGAATGCGTTAGGTGTCAAAAAAATCAAGCTTCACCTGCGGGGGCCCCACGTCATCCATGGGAGTGGCCTGAACAGTCATGGGCTTGTCTTCATATAGATTTTTGTGGACCAGTGATGGGTAAGATGCTGTTGACTTGAGTAGATGCACATTCAAAATGGATAGAGGTCCACCCAATGCAATCCATCACATTG
Organism: Polypterus bichir lapradei; assembly: GCA_026402145.1. Classification (NCBI taxonomy): domain Eukaryota; kingdom Metazoa; phylum Chordata; class Cladistia; order Polypteriformes; family Polypteridae; genus Polypterus; species Polypterus bichir. The sequence goes on along the minus strand of JANRMT010062837.1, from coordinate 23,814,975 downwards.
TTGGCCACTATGGAAAAGTTACAAAACATTTTTGCCACACATGGCTTACCAAGAGTGGTAGTCATGGACAATGGAAGCAGTTTTGTTAGTGCTGAAATGAACTATTTTTTAAAATGAATGGCATCAGACATATAATATCAGCCCCTTACCACCCAGCATCAAATGGTCTGGCAGAAAGATCAGCACAGACAGTTAAAGAAGGCCTGCGGAAGTTAAGAACTGGGACACTTGAAACTAGACCAGCACGGTTCCTGTTATGCTATAGGACAACACCAGAGATGACCACAGGCTTATCCCCTGGTGAGTTATTAATGAAGCGGCATCTACAGACACATTTGGACTTCGTTAGTCGGAGATTGGGGGAAAGAGTGGCAGAGAAACAAGTGGAAATGATGAACAACACCTGTTGTTTCAAATAAGTTTGAAATAAATTCACAATTTAGGAATTATTCTTACTAGTTATTGGAATATTACATAATGTTACACATTATTTAAATGGAAGGAGATAATTGTTGCACTCTAGTTACAATATACATTAGTATCAGTGATTATTGTAAATTTATCAAGATGATTTATAATATAAAAAGAGAAATGTTTACAGGCAGTTTTATAATTCAAACTTAGTGCTTTCTGATTAATGTAGGTATCTATGTTTAGTGATAAAGCTGCCACTATAGTAAATACATGTCATTTGTAGCAAGGTTTTTTTTTACATATTTATGTTTTAAAGACTTTCATATGAGCTTCAAAAATAAAAGCAAAATAATTAATAGTGTAATTATCCATGGAGATTTTTTCTGAGTGCACAAAAATAAAACAGAATAAACTCATCATTGCAATTACTGGTTGTGGATCTTACTGCTCTCCATCGCTCAAAAGCAGCACCCTTTAATTATAATCTTGTCATGAATCCTGCTTATTATTTCTTTAGTAATTTGGCATTTTTGTTATATATTAAATGCAATAAGGATGTATCCTCAGGCTGAGTGTCATTATTTTATAAATGTCAGGAAAACAATAATTAGGAAAACATTTTCTTGACATGAACATATTTCAGAATTTGAAGCTTCATCTATGAGGACAAAAGTAAAGGGTGTACTATTAATGTAAGAGATATGTGTCCCTCTCTTGTTATAAATGTTTGAATCAAATTAAAGAAAATGATACAGCTAATTATTTGAAGAAATGATTAATAAAAAGATTCACATCACAAGTAATTTAGAAAACAGTTTTAAAACATTGCTGTGTACAGTATATTGAATTCACTATTTAAGATTTCAGATTATTTGAAATCAATAAAACTTTAATATATTTTGGTGAAAATTGACACAAAATTTGCAAAAGCCTCATTTGCAGATAATGCCTTTCATTCACTGACAATGAAAAGCTTATCGCACCACATAAGTCAAAAGGTTTGTTTTTGTTGCAATCATTTTATTAATTAAAGGCTACAGGTTAATTAATAGGCTTAATTATAATACATTTCGTGCTTTTACTTTTAAATACTGATGGCATTTTATAGGTTTGTTTTTGAAAGCCCAAATATTTTATACATAGAGGTTTATTAATTTTTTTCTCTGTTATCTAATGCTGATTTTCCAGAGTCTTAGAGAAACCTACAAGTCCAAGCAAAAGAAAATGTCAGGGCCTCAGATGGAACAAGGCAGCAATTAGTTGCTTTATCACTTTTATTCTTTCATTTTATTGCCATCACCGTTTGTGTTCTGCCTAAAGGTATTAGCTCAAGGATTTTGAAAGATGGATATTACCTTTATGCACATGTTCTTATTTTCAAGCCCTGCATGTGCTGGGTTCACGTCCAAATGTCTGTTAATGGTGTTTTCATTACATAGCCATGTTTCAACCAGTTCTCTGGCACTTTAAATGTTAGCCTTGAATTTTCAAACTTGTATGTGTGTAAATGTGTAGAGACCATGTGTCCTTTTTTCTGACTGCATTGAGATGTTCTTCTATACGTGTGGTGAGTGTTTCTGATGTTTATCCCAGGTATACAGCTGAGCATGACTCACATGGTATGCAGTAAACTGTGTTCTGTGTCTCTGCTGCTGATCTCTTGCTTTTAACAATAAAAAGGACTGTGAACAGAGTGTTTGTAGGCTTCTACTCTATTTTAATGCCTGCTCTGCACAGGATACGTTCTGTACCTTCTGATACCCCATGATGATTAGGAAGTGTATGCTAGGTGGGATAGGGGATCATGTTTGGAGTCGATTGTTTGCTAGGGTCTCTGGTGTCTCGTATGTAAGCACTATCTGTTTTATTCAATTATTTAACGTCTAATAATTTGATGGAACCCTTTCAGTCTGGTTTCACGGTGCAGCACAGCTGTGAAACTGCTCTGCTATGGGTAACCAATGATTTGCTTATGGCAGCAGACTCTGGACAGACCAGCATATTAATTCTGTTAGACCTCAGTGCAGCATTTGACACTGTCAGACATGACATTCTACTGTCTAGAATGGAGAACATGCTGGGTATCTCTGGCACTGCCCTCCAGTGGTTCAAGTCCTATCTGACTGATAGGCAAGAGTTTGTTAGTCTTGGCAACAGCAGATCCAGCTTGGCGCCAGTCACACAAGGAGTTCCTAAGGGCTCTGTCCTTGGCCCTCTTCTCTTCTGTATTTATATGCTTCCCCTTGGCCATATTATTCGTAGCTATGGACTGGGCTATCATTTTTATGCAGATGATACTCAACTCTACTTCAGTGTTAAAAGTGGAACTTCATCAGAGCTTTCTCAGCTCACAACCTGCCTTAGTGAAATTAAAACCTGGATGGAGCAGAACTTTTTAAATTTAAACTGCAACAAAACTGAACTCCTGCAAATTGGGACTAAAATGCAACTTAATAAAATGAGCTCCTTCCCAGTCCATCTTGGCGGTGATCTCATCAGAGGTGCCTCTACTGCAAAGAATCTTGGTGTCATTTTTGATTCCTCCCTTTCTTACTCCGCCCACATAAATCACATTAAGAAACTTTCTTACTTTCACCTCCGTAACATATCCTGTGTTCGCTCCTTCCTCTCCTTTTCTAATGCTGAAAAACTTGTCCATGCTTTTATCACATCCTGCATTGATTATTGTAACTCGCTGTTGGCAGGTGTCCCTTCTAATCTTATATCACAGCTCCAGCTTATTCAAAACTCGGCTGCAAGAGTCCTTACTCGAACCTGCAGCAGCGAGCACATCACACCCATCCTGCTCCGTCTTCACTGGCTCCCTGTGTCTTACAGAATCGAATATAAAATCCTACTAATAACCTACAAAGCCTTAAATAACCTCGCACCAAACTACATCAGTGACCTTCTCCATCACTATGTTCCTGCCTGCTCACTAAGGTCCTCTGATTCTGTTAATCTTGTTGTGCCCCACACTAATCTACACTCCATGGGTGACAGGGCCTTCAGCAGTATAGCGCCCAGACTCTGGAATGACCTACCGAAATTAATCAGGTCAGCTGACTCCATGAATTCTTTTAAAAAACAACTCAAAACTCATCTGTTCAGGAAGGCTTTTAGCTCTACTTGACTTCATTCCCCTTCTCTCAGTTTACCTCTCTGTCAAGATGGTCATGTAACCTGTGTGTGTGTGTGCTAGACCATCAATTCTGTTGTCTGTTAGGCTTTCTCTGAATTTACCGTCTTAATCTTCTTTATTTATTTATTTGGTTTGTACTATGCTATACACTGTATACCCTGCCATTCTTTTTAATATTCTGTAAGTGTCTTGAGCATGGGAAGGGTGCTATATAAATAAAATGTATTATTATTATTATTATTAATGTCTTTGGGTAGCTGTTCGATGTGAACAGTTGGAAAAGACAGTGCCTTTCATTCTTTTTAGTCTCCTTGGTATTACAAAGGGTGTGATAGCTTCTGAACAGAGTCTTAACACAGCCCTGTTTATGCGATGATGGGTGATTGCTAGCAAAGTGTGATATTTTGTGTACTTGACATTCCTTGCAATAAGCACCTGTAATAAGGGTGCCATTGTTACCTCTTTCAATGGATATGTCCAGGAAATTTTTACGTCGGTTTAACTTTTTTTCCATAATAAACTGGATCGCAGGGAATATTGTGTTGATGTGGTTGTGGAAAATCAGTCACTTTTTAATATGACAAATATGTTATCAACGCAGCATATCCAAAGTTAAGGTGTGTACTGAGTTAGAGCCACATTTTCAAATTGCTGTATTACCAGTTCAGCTAAGAATCCTGATAATGTAGATCCCATTGGCATACCTTCTTTTTTTCTGTAGTATTTCCCATCAAAAGGAAAGTGAGTTTACCAGCAAAGTGAAACTAGATGCATTATATCATTTGTGGCCAGCTTCGTTTGTGTTGTTTTTAAAATGGCGTTGTTTTAAAAAGTGACCAGCTGAATGATTTCCACTGCAACATCAACACAATATTCCCTACAGTCCAGAAAGCTTATTCTAAAGAAGATTCTAGACATATACTCTAAGATAGAATTAGATTTTTTCTAATTTGAGATAGCATAGAACGTTGCTTGCCCACCGAATTATAGGAGGTGGCTTGGGATTTTCCTAGTTGAGCAAAATAAGTTTATGCACTAGGAGTGTGGCATAGGATTCACAGCCTGTTTCTCCCTGTGCACTTTAACTTTATCTGAAAGTACACCAAATATCACCATTAATGGATTAGGAGCGATTGTGACACCAAGGCTGTTTGAGAAGTATGTAAAGATTTTATTCCAAAATGAAGTTAATTTAGTACATTCCTAAAGCATGTGAACTAATGGTGCTGAAGGGAGATGGCAACAATTGCTAGTCTGGTTTCCCTGCATACATTTTGGGCAATTATTAAATGAGATTAATGTGATTAATGAAAAACATTTATTTGAATTATGGAATACTTGCTGCACAGAGAGCTATAGTGTATTCGAAGTATGGCTAAGTTCCACTTCTTTCCTTATGTTCCAATTGAAATGTCCCTTTCCCATCATTCCCTAGGATATTTCAAAGACAGATAATTAGGTAAACTGGGTAGGTTTCTTTTAACAAAATTTCTAATTTGCATATAGGAAAAAAGTGTGTCACTGGGAAGTAAAACATGGAGTATAATTGTTCATAAGATGCAAAATAATTGTCTACATAGAGATCTTTAAGTGTCCCAATCCCATGCATTTTCCATAGGTTAAACACTGAGTAGGCCTGAGAAGGTAGAAAAGGGCAATTAACGTGTATAGGAGAAAAAGAAAAGAGCTTCTCTACCTTGAAATGTGTTCTGAATTGGCTTCTTATTTTAAGTAATTGATGGATGACAGAAATTTCCGGTAAACTGATGATAGTGAGTACTGGTTGGATCATCGTACATGCAAGGAAAATTTAGAATAGAATTTGTTTTCCATTGCAAGACAGGCTGGTTTGAATTCATGAATTTCTTTCAATTACTAAGATTTCATGGTGTGTATATTTGCTACCCAGCAGTATAATTTAAAGTTAAGTAGTGCCATGCCATCTTCTGCTTTAGATTATCATATCTTCTAGTTTTGGTGCATGTTCAAATCTTAACAAATTATTTGTTTATGTAAATATAGGGACATTCTGGAATAGAAATCGCAGCTTAGGGAGAATGTTAATTTTGACAGTATCAATTGTTCCTGCTAAGGAGATGGAGGGCGGACCATCTGTATACACCTTGTTTTATTTTTTCCATAGTATTTCCAAAATGACATGGAAAAAGATTTTATATTTAATTGTGATGGTTATCCCTAGATATTTCAACTCATTGATATTATGAATGAATAGCTATCTAATCTAAAATGATGTGTGAAAGTATTCACTGGGAAAAGTTCACTTTTATGAAAATATGTTTGGAATCCAGAGGTCTTTTGAAATTTTTTAAACACCTTTAACACTAATGGTAAGATTATACATCTGATATATAAAACACCATATCATCTTGGTATACTGTTCAAGTCCTTCTCTGATAGCCTCCTTTATCTCTGGTTTGGTAACAGTGGGCACCGTTGTCAAGTACCTTGTTCTTATCTAAACCAATCTGACTTTATGTCATTCAAATTTAATGAGGCTTTTACACTAGTATAAAGTGTTTTAATCCATGCAGATTTATTAGGGCCAAACATTAATCTATGCAGTGCAACTCTATCAAAGACCTTTTCTGCTTTAAAGATAGTAAGGCTTCTGGAGAGTCTGACTTTGTGGGTAAGTATATTTTATTTTATATAGGAGGAGCCGGAAGTGGAGGAATGCTGGGAAGGAACCGTGAGGGAGGATGGGACTGATGACGTCAGGAAAGATGGCGGAGGAAGGGCGGAAGTAAACGTACTGGGGGAAGGCTTATGATGGCGGAGCGTCTTTTTTCCTGGAAGAAATCAAAGGAGAAAGGTTAGTACCCCGCCACTCCCTGCCGGCGAACGTCTTTCGAAGCGGTTTAAGGTCCGTCCGCGGTTTCCTATTCGCGCGTGCGTGACTATATATATATATATATATATATATATCTATATCTCTATCTATCTAT
>JANRMT010062837.1:23768624-23783453 GCA_026402145.1 Polypterus bichir lapradei | reverse complement strand
GGCAATCTCATTCTCTAACCAGGCCTCAGGAGCTAACCAGCGTAACACTGTCCACCACCCCTTTCGTTATTCCGGCACATTGTTGACATCCGTGAGTAACAACAATGTACTAAACTGGAAGGTGGTCTACGTATGCGTGGAATTCGTGGACAAACAAAGATCAAGATCTAAATGAAGATCTCTTTAGTTAATTTAAAGCACAACAATTTGTTTAGTTTGAATGTCTGTGTTTTGAGGTGTGACTGGAGTACTACAGTCTTCAGTAGTATAAGCCTGGAGGAGATTCTTAATGCAATGTCTATGTTTTAGCTGTCTCTCTACTGCCATCTAGTGCTTCTTCTTCTAATTCATTCGCGGACAAACAAAGATCAAGATCCAAATGAAGATTATATATAGAGATATATATATACACACACAGTGAGGGAAATAAGTATTTGATCCCCTGTTGAATATGTAAGTTTGCTCACTTACAAATAAATGAACAATGTCTTAATTTATCTGGTAGTAATAGAGAGAGACAGAATATCAACCAAAAATCCAGAAAAAAAGTTATACATTGATTTGCATATCATTGAAATAAGTATTTGATTCCCAACAACCCAGCCAGAATTCTGGCTCCCACAGATTGGCTGTGTGCCCACGTGGCACACAGATTACAATCAATCAATTACAGATACTCCTGATCTCAACTTGTCATGTGTATAAAGCACACCTGTCCACAGAATCAGTTTCTTCCATTCTAACCAACCCACCACCATGAGCAAGACCAAAGAGCTGTCAAAGGACATCAGGGACAAGATTGTAGATCTGCACAAAGCTTGAATGGGCTACAAGATGACTGCAATTATTCGCAAATGGAAGAAATATAAAATTACCATCATTCTGTCAAAATGTACAATCAATCAGTCTGGAGCTCCATGCAAGATCTTGCCTCATGGGGTGAAGATGATTATGAGAAAGGTGAGGGATCAGCCCAAAACTACATGGGAGGAGATTGTTAATGATCTGAAGGCAGTTAGGACCACAGTCACCAAGAACATCAATGGTAACACACTATGGTGAAATCTATGAATTGAAATCTTGCAGTGCTGCAAGGTCCCCCTGCTCAAGAAGGCACATGTACAGGCCCATCTTAAGTTTGCCAGTGAACGACTCTTCGGGTCTCATCTAATGGTAATTTCACCTGAGTCAAGAATTGTTGCTGTTGTCCAGAGCCTTCTCTCTCTTTTTCTCCTAAAGACCTGATGGTCAGCAACACAAAAAGGAGTGACATTACTTCCAGGATCTGGTCCCCCAAACCCGCCTCTTCTGCCTTTTCAACTTCTTAACTTTCTCCACTGCCATCTTTTGGCAGGTCCATTTTTGACTCACATCTGGAAAGATTTTCGATTTTGCCGTTTATTTGTGATGGATGGCATGGTGGCGCAGTAGTAGCGCTGCTGCCTTGCAGTTAGAAGACCCAGGTTCGCTTCCTGGGCCCTCCCTGCTTGGAGTTTGCATGTTCTCCCCGTGTCTGTGTGGGTTTCCTCCGGGTGCTCCTGTTTCCTCCCACAGTCCCTAGACATGCAGGTTAGGTGCATTGGTGATTGTAAATTGTCCCTGGTGTGTGTGTGTTGGCTGGCGCCCTGCCTGGGGTTTGTTTCCTGCCTTGTGCCCTGTGTTGGCTGGGATTGGCTCCAGTAAACCCCTGTGACCCTGTAGTTAGGATATAGCAGGTTGGATGATGGATGTTTGTTTTGATCATCAGTTATACAGGAATCGTCATTTGGTGCCCCAACCATTTATGCTCTCTCTGTCTGTTTTCTTATGTATAGTATTTGTATAAGTACAATTGTCGAGGACATTGATAGATAGTAATTTAAGTTTTTAAGATACCTTGTGTAGGTGTTATGTTCTAATGATAAAATGAAAAAGCTACAAAAAGATGAAAAAATATTGAACTAAGCTGTAAATGACCTACAGATTTCCAGAAGTGGAGAAATTCCTACAGAAGGGATGTTAAGGTAATTGGCATGTGTATATGGTGCAACAAAATTCATACTCATATGTCTTCTCAGAACAGTTGATACAAATAAAATACAAAAAAAAGCACGCTGATTTTTAGCAGATTGTATGGACTGAAAAGTTTCCTTACACACTGTCTTTTGTTGCTCCTTTTATTGATAGGACTGGTGGTTTATCAGTCATAATATAAAAATGGAAAATGCATACTCCACAGTAAATAACACAAGACTGCAATTAAGGCCTATGCAGTTTTGTAGAAAACTGTATACCTACAAGGAAATTTACATTGTTAAAAGAGGCATAATATGGACACTTTTATTAGTTATTAATTATTTTTAAATTGAGTATTTGATGATGAAATCATAAAAATAAAAAAAAATGGTTAGGTAAACTGACAGAGGGAGGAAAAGAGAGAGATGAATGCTATTTTAAAGCTTAAATATGTTTTAACATATACTTGACACTTTGGGCTGAAGAATAAATAGTACATTTAATCCCACATCCATTGAGAGAGAACAAGAAAAGTGCCTGAAAAAATGGAACAGTATGGACACTTGGAATTATTTTTGAATTGAGTATTTGATGATTTTTAAAGTAAGCATCTAATACAACTATCGGGTAATGAAAGGAAAAAAGTACAAATATATCCAATAAAAAAAAACACACTGTACTGACTGAGAACGGAAAACATTATAATAGTTAACAATGCAAAATTAAAGCAGCCTTTTCATGGAGACTGCCAAGTATTTCTAAATTTAGGCAGTGCCATCTGGACTCAGAGTTACTGCCAATATAATATAGCAGATGGAAAACACCAGAGTTGCTGACTTTTGTAGTCTGTTTTTGTAACTGTGATGATCTTTTGGCACAGTGATACTTTGGGATTATCACATTTGTTTAAAAGACATATGATGTGATAAAGAAAACATTAAAAAAACAAAATGAAATATAAGGAACTGTGCTTCAAAATTTGTAAACTTTAATCCTTGTTGAATAAATACCCATATTTTTGCACATATACATTCACATACATGTGGTATCTTCAGCCTTTAATTTATTCAGGACAAGACAAATCATGTTAAATCTAATAGTAATAAAAATATTTTTTATATTCTTATGTAAGTGAAGGACAGTGACATTTTAAGTTAGTAATTAAGTCCCACAGAAAGGAATCATAGTGTAAGTAAGGTAATTGAATTTCAAATTACACATAAGCACAGAGGAAATTATTATTAAGATATTTGTTTTCATCTCATCTGGTAACACTGCTACCACAACTGAAAAAGACTGCAATGGTAATGCAGTACATATCTGACATCTTTATAATGATGGAGAGTAGGATGGTAACTATAGTATTAAAGGTGTGTCACTATTATACATCATCAGATTTTGACAGGTGTATGTCCCGCCCCCCTTGGCATTTCCGGTACCCACCTGCTGCCAACTTGGTTAATGGGGACGGGCGTTTCCCCCCGCGCTCTGATCTCTGCCCCGTTGTTGTGGGCGCGATGTTTGACCGGCATCGGACCTTTTGTCAGTCGTCCGTAAAGAAAATGGTCGGCCGATCTTAGCCTTGATGCTAAAAAACTGGGGGCTGATCATGTTTGTGATCCGAGACGGACCTTCGGACCCTGTAAGGTGTCAAAAAGGTAAGTCATCAATGGGGCGGAGCAGACATCCTGCTCCTACCTGCCTGCAGCGCCCGGGGTGTGTACAGAGAGTACAGAGAGCGTGAGTGACAGACCCCTGCGAGAGGATGTACAAGAAAACTTTAGAGAGAATCTATTACACACCCAAGGAACCTGGCAGTTTTGGTGGTGTTAACAGCTTGTTGAGAAATGCATCATGTCGTCGGAAAAATGTTAAGTGAAAAAACTTTTTGGAGAGGATGAGTGGACAATATATCTACAGTGTGCATAAACCAGCACGGCTCAGGTTCAAGAGAAACAGAACCATTGTTTCAACGATTGATGACCAGTGGCAAGCAGATTTGGTAGAGATGTGTTATTACTCAAAATTCAATGATGGTCATAAATTTATCCTTACGTGTATCGATGTGCTCTCAAAATATGCTTGGGCTGTGCCATTAAACGCCAAGACAGGGAAAGAAGTTTCTCGGGGTTTTAGTTTGATCTTTAGACAGGGCCGGGTTCCTAAGAAGCTACAGACAGACCAAGGCAAAGAATTTCATAACACATTGGTACAAAAACTTCTAAGACAGAACAATATTGTACATTTTGTCACAAACAGCGATGTAAAGGCCAGCATAGTAGAACGGTTCAATAGAACCTTAAAGTCCAAAATGTGGAAATATTTTACATATGCCAATACTTTTCGGTATATAAATGTCCTGTCAGACTTTCTGCAGAGTTATAACCACAGTTTTCACACCACGATTAATACAAGACCTGTAGATGTGACTCTGGAAAATGCTCTGAGTGTTTGGAAAACAGCAGGACAGAGCAAAGAAATTCTACTCCGTGCACTTTCAAAATAGGTGATCATGTCCGAGTTTCAAAATTAAAAGGTGTATTCGAAAAAGGGTATGAGCAGTCGTTTACAGATGAAATATTTATTATCGTGGACTGTTTTAAACGGATCAAACCTGTATATAAACTAAAAGGTTATGCAGGTGATGAAATTCAAGGGACGTTTTATGGAAAAGAGTTACAAAAAATAAACCCTGATGCTAACCAGGTGTACCGCATCCAGAAAATTCTAACCACGCGTGGGCGTGGTAGAAACAAGCATGTATTGGTAAAATGGCTTGGCTGGGACAAGAAATTTAACAGCTGGGTCAAAGCTTCAGAAGTGAAAGACATAAGGAGTTGAGAAAGCAAGAAAAAAAAAAAAATGTCTACAGTCAGAAATGGATTTTATGTGACACTGCCGAGTAATTCATCGGCCAGGACTTTTCCTAACAACACGATAGCATCATTCACCGTTCAGCTAGCCAAGACAATAGAACTGTCCAGAGACTGGGAAGTAGCATTGGTGGAACTGACTTACCCAAAAACGTTCAATTCCATCACTCAGCCAACACAATTTACACTAATGAATGAGGAAACAAGATCAACAAAATGGACATACACTTTAAACAAAGGTTACTTCAGGAATATAGAAGCATTGTTGTCGGAAATGAATCAAGTCATTAATACCAACCCATCATCACCTAAGCCAATACTTAAATACAATCCTGCCAGTAGAACCATTCGCCTGATGGGTGATGAAAGCATTTTGCTCCAAGTGTCCGGGGAGCTGGCTAACATTCTCGGGTTTGATCATGATAAACCGTCTTACAAGTCACCTAACCCAGCTGATATCACAGGTGGTTTTTCCACCATGTTTGTGTATACAGATATTATCGAACCACAACTTGTTGAAGATACGCATGCGCCATTACTGAGATGTGTAAACATAAAAGGTGAAGACGGTGCAAATGTCACCATATCTTTTGAAAAGCCACACTACATACCTCTCGCCGTGCAAAGCTTCAATACTATAAGAATTAAAATTAAGACGGACCAAAATAAACCAGTTCCGTTCCAGTATGGTAAAGTAATAATCAAGTTGCATTTTCGTCCAGCAAGATCTATCAATTTTTAAACAAGCTTGTAACAAACAATTATGGAGATCCACGCACCTACGCATCTTATTACAAGATACAAGCTGGCAGTGGTCTACCAGGGTTTCATGGTCTCCCGGTCCAGTACGGTGGCGGTATTGGTGGCATTTTTAAAGCTCTCTTCAGAAAAGCAGTGCCTCTGTTTAGGCGTGGGCTAGAATTTTCTAAACCTCATGTCAAGTCTGCAGCAAAAAGCATTGCTAATGATGTCATGAGTCACGTGGCCGGTGCTGTAATGAATAAAGTTGCAACACCCCAACAAGAAGGTTCTGGTATGACTGTTATAAAGAGAGGTGTTAAAAGAAAAAGACACACACCCCATCTAGCACTGCTCGGGCCACCTGCACGGCCCAGGAAGAGAGCAAAGAGGAAAAAAGCTCGACACCCTGTCAAAAGAAAAAGAAAGTCAACCAAGAGAACATCCAGAACTAAGCAAAATTCTAGTGATATATTCTAAACATGGCTTTTGTACACTGTGCGTCAGATGAATGTGCAAAATCGGAACTGGACGTATTTCAGCTGTCACCAACACAAACCAGCATTGAAAAAAGCTACTATGTCGAAGTGCCGCCTCTCACCGCATTGTCAGAAAGTGCTCCACTTGAGTTTTCGATTGCCGGAAATGATCAATACCTGGACCTCAACAACACACTCCTATACTTAAGCTGTAAAATACATAAAAATGATGGAACAACTCTGGCCGCCGATTCACGTGTTGCCTTTGTAAACTACCCGATTGCTTCTTTGATCAGTCAGGTGGACATCACCGTCTGGGACAGACTGATTAGCCAGAGCAATAACTGTTACCCATATCGAGCGTTTATCGAAACCGTACTAAATTACGGAGACGAGACCCTGAAAACACAATTTTCAGCTGGACTGTTCTATAAAGATACACCCGGTCACCACGAAGTCACTGCTCTGGATGGCCCAAATTTGGGGTTCAATAAAAGGGCTGCTTACTCGTCCAGAAGCCGCAGGGTTGATTTATTAGGTCATATCCATGCAGATCTGTTCTTTCAAGAGAAATTATTAATTAATGGGGTTGATGTGAAAATAAAGTTGGTACGGAATAAGGATGACTTTTGTCTGATGAGCAATGGTGATCAATTTAAGGTCACCATATTATCAGCATCATTGTTTGTGAAAAGAGTTCAAGTCAACCCTGGAGTCAGACTGGGTCATGCAGAGGCCTTGATGACCAGCAACGCAAAATACTCAATCGATCGGGTTCAGATGAAAGTGTTCAGCATACCTACTGGTAGTCGTGTCTGCAACCAGGAAAACCTGTTTCTGGGACAGCTGCCAAAATTGGTTGTTTTGGGTTTTGTTTACAATGCGGCTTTCAGTGGTAACTTTACACACAACCCCTTTAATTTTAAACATAACAACATCAGCTTCATTGCTCTTTACCTGGATGGATAGCAGATACCCAGCAAGCCTCTGCAGCCTGATTTTGCAAATGGTCACTGTGTCAGAGAATATTTTCAACTGGTGGAAACCGCAGACAAGAGGATGAAAGATAAGGCACTGTTAGTCGATCGTGAAGAGTTTGCTAAAGGCTATTCACTTTTTGCATTCAACCTAAGCCCTGATATGGAACCAACAGGACACTATTCACTCATCAAAACAGGCAACCTCAGGACTGAAATAAGATTTGCCAAACCGCTGCAAGATACAGTGAATATGATTGTGTATGCGGTTTTTGATAACATCATTGAAATTAACATGCGTCGGCAAGTTATTTATGACTACAGTTAAGCCGTAGACATGTTCAGACATGCAGCCTCTGGACACCGAGCAGCTCAGGACCACCCTTGCATCTAGGCCACTGACACACAGCCATTTTCTGGATGTATTCCCTTCAGATCAACTGCCCAAGGAGAAGTTGGCTGCCAGACCTCTGTTTATGATCGTAAACACAGATCCCCATGATAAACCCGGATAGCACTGGATTGCCATTTACCTTGCGGATCATGGAAAAGCTGAATTTTTTGACTCGTATGGAATTCCCCCAGGTTTTGAAATATTTCCCCAAGTTATTATGAAATTTTTGAAGATTAATGCTAACTGCATTACTTATAACCGTATTCAGTTACAGGGGTTTTTATCCAAAACCTGTGGTCACCATTGTATTTTCTATTTGAATCAAAAAAGCAAAGGACTTACCATAAACCAGATATTGGTGTTGTACCCAGGAGATGTTCATCTAAATGACCAGATGGTTAGATATTTTCATCAAATAAAAAGGGGACAAACTGAAAATATGAAACTGGACATGTTTACCCAGAAATCAGAAATAAGTCAGTCATGTGTTTGCTTTTGCTGAATTATATATGCAGAAAAAAGAAATGTTACAATTATGTGTATTCCCTTTGTTTGAAAATAAAATAAAATAAATGAGCTATTAACCAACATAAAAATGTCTGTGGTTATTATAGTGAATAATCCAATAATCAGGCAGATAAAAATTAAAAGGGTTTGTATGTTTATATTTTATTTATTATTTATTTTTTTAAATGTTCACACAGTAATAACACACGATGTTAAAGTATTTTCACAGAATTAACAGAGCCATGATACAATCAAACAAAAGAAATGATCTAAATGAAAATACTAATAATAGTCATAATACACAATAATAAAACACTGTACATTAAAGAAGTTGCTTCCTTAATTTTCTAATCATTAATACAGTGATATAAAAGTATTTTCAGAGTTTTTGACACAATTAAACAAAATGATCTAAAATTAAAATACTAATAATGGTCATAATACACAATAATAAACAGCCATATTAAAACACTATTTTCTACATTTATTTTTAAAATACTTGTATTCATACTGTTAGCCATCTGTTTTTTTTAAATTGTTGAACTTTTCTAAAGACTGGCCTTTTTCTCATCTGTCTAGATAATCTGGATGTTTCAGCTGCATAGCCAGAGGCCCAGTCGAGCGTGGATGGAAAATCACGTGATGCAGTCGGGCCAAGCTGTTTACTGGCTGATTGAATCGACTTTGTATCACTTTTAATCTCTTGAAATAAAGCCCGAACGCCCATGTTCGGAAAAATGGACCCGGGCACATTCATTTCGGCCATAGCGTTAAAGAATAAATCCCAACCTTTTGGTTTTCCACTCTTGTTCAATGTACGTGTTTGCGTAGCGAACTTGATCAGATCAACTATATTTGTGCCAATAACAGGTGTGCCTTTATATAAAAATTCCCCTCTTTCATTTCAGGACGTTGTGGACGGGTTTTGTGTCATTTTCCGAATTAGCATTTCCGTATTTTTCCGGTGTCTCTGAGAGACGGATTCCAAAACGTCTCTTATGACAATATCACCCATGTCATTGTTCGGGTGCAACGATGGTGGTCTGGGATGGCGCTTCAGTTTCTGGTAGAAAGAGAGTCAATGTAGACTTCTGTGATTCCCATTGTCTAAATAGACTCACATAACGCTGCAAAGTATGAAAATACAGTTCCACTTTTTCATGCGGTGATAGGGTGCTATTTTGTAAAATACTCCTCATTTCATGGTCAAGAGTTTGCATAGTATTTTTTGTCATATCTGTTTCTCCACCGACAGGTGTTTGGACTTGCCCCAGTTGCTGTTCTGGTACAAGATACATTATCTCAGTGTGCTCCATTTATCGATTCGAAATTAGACCGGTGAGTAAAGGGATTGCTATGCCCAGTAGTTGACCGATAAATCCACCAGACTGATTTATAATACGTTTCTTTCGTTTAATAGTAACTTTTTCATTGCTCAGATTTTTTATAATAATGCATTTCTTTTTAAGAATGCCAATCTGTCTGGAATTTAAAGGTAAGCTACCCTTAATTGCATTGAGTGCAATTTCACAAATAGCCAGAATTAAATCGTCAGAAGCTGCACACAAAATGGACTTTCTCTGTTTTGGTTTTGCCTTTATAAGCAATCACATGAGCTGTAAATTTCGTTTAATCCTGGACGACATGTTGATCAGGATGACGTCTTTTACCAAATGACACCGGGGCCACTAAAATCACATTTTTTTATCCTTGTGCTTTTTAAACACGTAAGCTACTGGGCGCTGCGATGGGTATATGGATGCTCTGAGACGAAAGTCATCTGGAGTGTTAATATTTAAATCTACCAGTAGGAAGCCAAAGGCTGACTTAGTGGCATCCTCATAAGCTTCGAGAAAGTAGCGCCACCTTGTAGGGTACATCTGACGGGCCAATATTGATATTTGTTGTCTGTCTCTCGGATTCTTAAACAAAACAATGTATTTTGCATTTAAGGTAATTGTTCGGTTCTGTTTTCCCTGGCAAAAAAGATTCTGAACAATATAGATTACGCTCAGATTTCTATGATGAACATACTTTGTGAATGCCATTTCCAACTCATTACTTTTACAGGCAGATTGCATGAGATCATCCATGACAACTAAGTTTATTTTATCACGGGGCAACAATACATCATCATTTAGGGAGTCAGGGAGATCTTCTATAAATTTTATATATCTGAATTTTTTCATCAATTCTGTATAGAGAGGTTGCCAAACGGAATAACAATACAGGATATTTTGTGGTTGGTGAGACATCATTTTAGTCCCCGATTCTAGTAATGTTTTCACAAAAAAAGATTTTCCAGAGTTACTCGGCCCACTTAAGATACAGGAAAATGGGTGTTGTAAACGAACGTCCATTACTAATTATGTATTTATCTCAGAATCAATAGCCAAAAGGTAATGAGGTGAATTTTTTTGTTAATACGCGCTTGTCATAAACAACTTTTTGTGTTTTTTTTATTTTTCTGGTTTCTATATGCCAGCTGCGTTTTACCCTGACAATACAAAAATCTTCAACTTTGATATTTTTATGTTGTGAAGACAGTTTTTTATTTTCTGCATAGTCAAAGAGCTGTTCTTTTAAGCTTTGAAAATTCACCTTTTTACAGTTCTTAACATTTAATGTTATACCTTTAACTTTTAGACAGGTTTCCCCATTGGATAGCTTATAACCATAACTTTTTGGACCAGTGGTTATAAATTCAGTGATGTATTCATTCGTTGCAACCTCGTTCGTCAATTCCCCTATATAGCATCCAATTTCTGGGTCCCATTCGTTTGCTCTGGAAATATAAAGAATTGAATCCGTGTCATAGTATAGTATTCTTTCGTTCAGTTTGTTTAAAAGATTATACAACTCTAATCTTGCATAAGCTGTAGTAAAACTAGCAATAAATATGTTTACATTGGCCGGTGTGCTATAATGATCTTTATCGTATGTCCAAGTCACACAGGCACATTCATCATCAATAAAATCACAAGTAGATACCTCATAATTTGGGGCAAACAATAATTCAAACAGTTTTTCTGGATCCGTAACTAAAGATGTATGTGGCAAATTAGGTCTTTGTGCAAACTTACCCCATAAGGAATTTAAAAAAAGTTTTGCAATTTGTCTTCTGGTCGGATTTTTTTTAATTAAGTGCTCGCTTAATTGTACACCTTCCTTTTCATAAAACGTGGACACATACTATTTACACTGTTCTGTGTTTAGGCAGCTCTCAGGATAACCCGAAGATTCTTGCTTAGCTTTTAAATGGGCATTAATATACTCTGAGAAAAGTTCAGTAGAGCTTTGTTCAAAATGCCATATCTCATATATGCTTTCAATTTTGTATCCCTGCTGAATGGCTGCATACAATTCCGGTGTTGTCCAGCAACCGGTAAGCGCTCTTTCCTCGTGAGTGTGTGTGCAGGGTGTCTGCTGTTGTGTTACAGCACAAGTGTGGCAAAGTGTAAAGTACAGCTTTTTGTTTATTTTGCATGGCAAAACAGGGAATAGAAGATTTCTGGGTGGGTACACCCTAACCCAGGCTAATCCGAAATATGTTTCTAATGGTTCAAAATCCTTATAAATAATTTTTGGATGACCGATTGGATATCTTTTGGTTTTATTCACACAAGGATATAAACTCGTAAAATCATAGTAATGGATTTTTTCACCAGCGCCCACCTTGTAGTATAAGTGTGATGCATTCATTCGACCGCCAAAGAGAGATTTCCTGGGATTCAAAATCTGAGGCAGACGTGCTGTTTTCAGAAAATTCTGCACACGGATGTTTTCACGAACCAGACGCCGCCAATTATGTTCCCAGATTTGATGCACCTGAAACCCCTGCATTTTTAAGTAGTTAACTTTTTCCATAGTTCTTGAATAAAGCCAACCGAATGTCGTGTTTGTAACACTATTCCATGATTTTTCACTGTAACAGATATTACAACCATGGTAAAAGCATCCGTTAAATTCAAAAGCCATCTTTATACCATTATTTTCTGCATACCCGTCTAGATAATATTTTCCAATACGCATTTCACCTCCGGGTTTTAACGCATGCCGAATATCTATTTTATCTTCGGCCTCTATATACATGACCCATTGGATGGATGGAGTAGAGTACCTCTTTTGTTTTCTGTGATAACTGTCTTGTAATGGCAAAGCTATGGTTTGCTCACGCAAAAATTTAAGTCTAAACATTGCCATACAGACGCTCGCTAAAGTAACATATTGAAAAGGATCAATAGATAATATTTTGTATTTGGCCTGAAACTGCTCATTTAAATCAATACGTGTTGTTTTGGTGATTTCCATAACCTCTTGCCTGAACAAGATACACGCCGACCTTAGAATTTCAACATCTAAACGGCAGTACATTTTTAATTCCTTTTGAAAATCAAATACGTCATTCTTGTGTTTAGAATACCATAAAAGAAAATCTTTCTTCTCGTCTGGCATCATACTTTCTACACCATAAAATTCTACAGCCGGTCTAGGCCCAACATAATTTTGATTTTCAGCAGTGTTAAAAAAATGAGGAAAATACCCTTTCGCCCCTTTAAAACCCAAAGCCTGCGGTAATTTACACAATTTTGATGCTAGAAAGTTCAAAGAGTCTATGAATCTGATGTTTTAACATTTCACTGATATCGACATGATTTTTCCACCGATCGTTAACAAATACATTTTCATTTTTTCTTTTATTAATTGACTAATTACAAAATAACTGTCATAGGATTTTGCATTGTGTGCAATAAAAGTGTAATTCTTAAACTTTCTATCTATAAACGTAGAGATAAATCTTTCAACACAATCGTTTCCGGCAAACTCCCAGCTTCTGTTACCATCCATGTGTAATGCGTATATGTAATTCGGTTCGTGTACACCAGTGTCTTGCCGACATTCAAAATCATAAAATATATTTTTTTTTAATACCGGGCTCTTTAATAACGGTTGCATATAACATAAGTGACTGTCGCAGCTGGTGATAGCTTCTTTACAATTTGGACATAACCTCGGTTTGCAAACGTGGGTATGGGCTGTGTAGCACTGACAACTAACGCAGTATTCTTTCCACTCGCATGTTTGTTTATTTTGGTCTTTACCGAGGCAGTCATTTGATTGACAGATGATTTTGCATATCGGACATCTAATTAAGCAGCCTGTTACTTCAATGCAAGAAGCATCTAGGCAGGCCCTGCAAGTATTGGTACAAACATGGCGATCTTTGTGAGAATATGCGGCATGACAAATTTCACAAAAATAATTAGCCCCGATAAATTTCTTTCTAAAATCCCAAAAAATTGATCGCTGTGTAATAGAAGAAAAATCACTTTATTATCTGTCGGCGTAGGACCTGTTGTGAAGTATTTCCATGCACTCTCATGCATGTATAGCACCTTTATAGAAACATTTAAAAGACGCTCAAATTTTTCTACATCTGATAATATTTTCTTATCTTCTGAAAATCCCAATTGCATATGCATTTGTCTAGCTTTTTACAGAATGTCACTATCCGGTCTGTCTTTCTGACTGAGTAAGCAGATGACAGCAAAACATAAATTACCCAGATGTGAGAAATCCACTAATAGACGTTGTTTAGTATTTATTAATTTTACTGAAGAGCAATGTGTTGATTCTAAGCCTTGCTCAACCCTGCATGTTTTTCACAATGGTTACTACAAATTGCAGAGAGGAATCTGTAATTATCTCAGTATTACTTTGCAGCATCTGAGACAAGTAATTTAAAAAGCTTCTGACGTCAAAGCTGTCTAGATTCTTTTTTTGAGAATAAAGATTGTTTTGCAAACTCTGAGAAATAAGTCGCAATTGAACAAAATCACATGGCACAATATTCGGGGATAATGTATCTAAAATACCCTGAATACCTTGATGAACAATGTTTATGGCATGCATATATGACTTAATTCTATCCAAATTGATAAAACGGAATTCATAGTTATGCTCTGTAGCCCTAAATCTTTTCATCCATCTTTCAGATTCCCTTACAATTTCAACATGTGCATTAAGAGCCGAAGAATCTGTTTGATCTTTTGCCCGAAGAATTCTGGGCCTGCGGCGACTTTGCAGTCGCCTTTTCTTATAGGCGGCCAAAAGTTTGTATTTCTTTTTAATCTTTCTGATCGTATTTAAAAACGTGTTATAAGGTTTCATTTTATAATGCCTTAGTCATATAGATTTTGTACCTGAACCGGCACCCAGACTTGTACAATCTTTTAAGATCAAGCTTTCCAGCCTATACAATCTTTGGAAAGCTGTCTGAAGTTCTTCTGCTGGAATGTGCTCAGAATCATAAATGGCTAAAATAGACGTCAGAAGATATTTTTTTAAAATATTACTATGAGGACATAATATCTCCTCGATAAAGTTTGATAAAAACTGTACACCTTTATGTCTGTTGCTAAATGAATTAATAATTCTTATAGCACACATCAACCATTTCTCGATTAAATGATACACAGGGTTATCAACTTTATCATGTGAATGAATGGTTTGCTCCCCAGACTTCGCTGTTGCTTTCTCTGTTTTCTTTCCTTTGGAAATGCTACCAATTGATTGCCCAATATCTGAAAAAAATTAAATTAACCTCAATCTTAATAGCTATATAATATAAATAATATTACGTAAATCCGTTGATTAAACACGCCGATCCCCAAAGGCCTCAGAAATGGCCAAATGGTATAGAAAAAAGGTTGGGTGTGTGTCGCTATTTCTGAGGCCTTTGGGGAGGAAAGCTCTTATCGGTGACAAGCAAGGGGCAACGGGGGGCATGTTAGGGTGTTGTCCGCCAAATTCTTATCACCGGTTTGCACACATTGGCAACCCTTGGGGCACTCGCCAATGCAATG
>JANRMT010062837.1:23718891-23763624 GCA_026402145.1 Polypterus bichir lapradei | reverse complement strand
GTGTCCCTGTGTTGCTTGGCCAGTCAAGCGTTCTTGCTGGTCCACCCGGAGCTTGCTGACCCCAGCTTACCTGTGTCCCTGTGTTGCTTGGCCAGTCAAGCGTTCTTGCTGGTCCACCCAGAGCTTGCTGACCCCAGCTTACCTGTGTCCCTGTGTTGCTTGGCCAGTCAAGAGTTCTTCCTGGGGATTAATAAAGTATCTATCTGTCTGGGGGTTAATAAAGTATCTATCTGTCTGTCTGGGGATTAATAAAGTATCTATCTGTCTGGGGGTTAATAAAGTATCTATCTGTCTGGGTGTTATTAAAGTATCTATCTGTCTATCTATCCATCTCGGCGACACACCATCATCTGTTTTGTTTTAAGAAGCAAGACATGGATTCTGCAACAATAAAACCAACTGATAAAGCAGATGACGATGTCATCATTTTAGAAGAATAGCATTCTGTAGAATGTGGAGGTGAAGCAGATAAGTCTAATCAGGTAATTTTGAATGTATGCCTTTTATAAATGTTCTTGGCTTTCAGAGATGTTTTTTTCTTGGCTTTCACAGGTGTATTGCCTTTTTTCTTGACTTTCACACCTATTTCACTTTTTTCTTTAAAGGAGGTGCCAAAAAGAGAAACTCGCCACCCCGTGAAAAAGGCTGAAGCAGCTGCTGGATGCAGCACTACTTTTGACAAGAAAAAGACGGACACACCTGGACTAGACGGCACGACCTTGGACATGGTGAGTCTGGACATTTCTGTTAAGTCTATTTGAATGGCAGTACAAAATAGGTTCTGATTTTATTTTATTTTAACTTGACAGATTGCATGCGGAGAGCCCAAGTATTATACAAAAGAAGTGCTTTCAGCAACTTTGAAAGGTCTTATCAATAAAAAGAAAGATGATTTAAAACCAGATTTCAAAGATTTAATTTGTGACATTAAAAGCCTTATTGAAAGAATGCCTGCGTTAGTGATGTGTTTCCTTTTTTCGGACAGAAGGGCCGATTTAAAAACCTTAACGGCTATTTCACGTGTGACTAGATGTATCTATAGATCAATAGGGAATACTATTCCTGTAATGACACGTGGTACGTTTTTGTGTCTTTTAAGGCGTGTGGCTTATATCTGCTCCAACAGTAATGACGATTCTGTTGATAAAGACGTCCAGTTGGCTTCTGAAATATTGTCTAGAATTCTATGTTGTGCTGATATCCCGTCAGGAATATGCATGTATCGTGTGGGAATATAACTTTTTTCATTTTCCCCATATTAGACTGACTTTAAGATGGCCGGTGAGGTCTTTAAACACGGTGTAAAAGCTTGTTCAACTTCAAATCTGAAGTCTCAAGACCTGTGTGTAATTTCCCAAACACCTGTCAGCCATCGCAGTCACAGAGCCGGATTGATTTTAATGAAGCATTGTGTAAAGTCTGTTGTAGCTTACGTGGTCAGTAGTTGTGTAAGAGATGTATTAACGGGGTCTTGTTTAGCATGCCGTTTGGGTGACGAATCTCAGGATGGGCACAGTTGTCTTTTACTAGAATCTGATTCTGAGGAGATGCACCCTTGTGTTTCCAGCATCTGTCAACAGATTAGTATTAAAAGATTAATACAAATGGTGTTTTCTATGTTTAAACCAATGTGCGGATTAAGAATTGTGAAACCGACAAAAAATCATATTCTCAACTGTCTGAAGCAGTTTGTTGCTGAAGTAAACACTTTTCAGCTTATACAAAAGATGCAACGTGCAACAAAACCCAAGATTCGAACAGCAGCTTTTGAACTTGTCTCTAATCACCATTACAGTTATTTTTTAAAGCCAAAATCGATTTACAGAAACCTAAGCAAATTGCATTATCCATGCTAAACAAGACCTGTTTGTGTTGTATTTTCTGTCGACTAACTGTTGTATTTTTGGTTTTTTTTTGTTGTCAGAGGAACCAAGACTCAGCAACTAGAACAAGGAAAACCAGGTCCCTGCCCAGCGTGACACGTAATACATCCTATAGAAGGTTTTCTCCTTATATTATATCTGCTAGAAAAAGATTCATCATGACCACAATTGACCACAATTGGTTGCTCAGTTGTCTGGGCTTATGTGTTTAGCTCTGTTGAACATTTAGGGGAAAAATGTGCTGAATGTCAAGAGAACAAATGAATACCAGACGGACACATTTGTAGTATTTGGTTCTCTAAACCATTTATTGCATATAAACATAGTTTATTTATGCTCAAAAGGGCTAGAAGAGATAGACTTGTGTCCTGTGTGCATGCTTTGTTAAAAATGTATAATCTCCCTTGTTTTCGTAAAGCTATCAAGATTGATGTGGATGATATTATAGCTGAATTTGAACAAGGAGAGATACCCATTGATGCATACGCAAAACTGATTCAGCCTGTGAAGACCAGCTTTATGTGGTCAGCTCTGTTCCAAACAGAGAAAATAGGCTTGCATAATTTAGTGAAATATAAATATATAAAGTATGTGCTAGCTTAAACATTTTTATTTTAGGTGTATTACTGACTCACTGATGGGTTTGGACCTGGTTTTGAATTTTCATTTGCATACTCATATATGTATACATTTTCTTGTGTTTTTGTTTCTTTTCAAGTGAATTGCAAATATGTATACAAATAAGCTTGTGTGATTATTTTACGGCTGTTTCTCCAGCTTTTATTCATACTTTAAACAATTTTAATGTATAGCAAACAATTTGTAACTCAAAGTGAAGGCCAGATCTTATTTTGCTATGTTTAGAATTTTGCTTCAATAAAACTTGTTGTTTTTAAGACACTTTGGCATCTTTTTTTTTTTTTGAATCATTGAATAAAACTTGTTGTTTTAAAACACTTTTGGTATCTGAAATATGCTTTGCTTTTATAAAGGGCTTGGTTTTACATGGTGGGCAAGGTAACGGTATGCCCTGGGTGTGTTTGGGACGCACTGCCAGTTTTTTTTTTTCCCTGGATGTGTCATAGATTCTCTCTAAAACCTTTTCTTGTACATCCAATCTGAAAGTTATTGTTTAAAACACTTGGGCATCTACCATATGTCTTGCTTTATAAAGGGCATGGTTTTTACATGGTGGGCAAAGTAACAGTTTGCCCTGCGTGTGTTTGTTTGGGACGCACTGCCAGGTTCCTTGGGTGTGTAATAGATTCTCTCTAAAGTTTCCTTGTACATCCTCTCGCAGGGGTCTGTCACTCACGCTCTCTGTACTCTCTGTACACACCCCGGGCGCTGCAGGCAGATAGGAGCAGGATGTCTGCTCCGCCCCATTGATGACTTACCTTTTTGACACCTTACAGGGTCCGAAGGTCCGTCTCGGATCACAAAGATGATCAGCCCCCAGTTTTTTAGCATCAAGGCTAAGATCGGCCGACCATTTTCCTTACGCACGACTGACAAAAGGTCCGATGCTGGTCAAACATCGCGCCCACGACAACGGGGCAGAGATCAGAGCGCGGGGGGAAACGCCCGTCCCCATTAACTAAGTTGGCAGCAGGTGGGTACCGGAAATGCCAAGGGGGCGGGACATACACCTGTCAAAATCTGATGATGTATAATAGTGACGCACCTTTACTACTACTAACTATACAAGAAGTAGACAATTTAAAGAAATAGGAAAATAAGAAATTAAGCACATTATGATAATGGACCAGCACTGAGCAACAACAAGACAAAACAAGGTAGAGAAGGTATGAGGTCAAAATCATCAGAGAATGAGGCGGACAAGAGAATCCTTGACATATTGTAAGATGGACTGAGACAAAATCCTAAAAATAATGTTGGATGTTAACACATCTCCTAAATACCATCCCATATTTTTGTGGTATGTAATGAGGTAGCCTACTGTGCAAACCCACTGATAAGCAAAAACAGTCAAGTCAACACCCACCACACAACGAAACAGCTCAGGATCCAGTTGGCAACCCCCCAGGCAGACACGCAGTACAGTCCCACCCTCCGGAAATTACCTTCAATCTGCCGCAGACAGGTGTTATGTGGGCAACCCCTTGGCCTGGTTCTGCCACTTGGGTCTCCAACAATGAGGATCCTGCGAGCTGGATCACCCTCGGGGAATCACGCCACATGGCCATAGTGCTGTAACTGACGCTCCCTCATAATGTAGGTAATGTGCCTGAAAGTCAAACCAGCAGTGCCCAAGGATTCTCCGGAGAGACATAGTTCCAAAGGATTCCAGTCTTCGTCTCAGGTCACTGGATAGCATCCATGTCTCACAACCATATAGCAAGACAGGAAGCACCAGGACTCTAAAGACTTGGACCTTTGTCCTTTTGCATTGATATCGGGAGCGCCACACACACCTTTCCAGCAACCTCATGACCCCCCATGCTCTCCAGTGCATCTACTGACTTCATAGTAGGAATCACCAGAGACATAAATGTCGCAAACGAGGTAAGTAAACCTCTCAACGACAGACACACTGCTGATGGCTGTGTCTAAGTGGTCATTAAAGGACTGGATCTTGGTTTTTATCCAGGACACTCGCAAGCCAAGACACTCAAACTCTTCACTCAATCTCTCGAGAGCCTTGATCAGAGCCTCCATTGACTCTGCAAAGATCAAAGTATCATCGGCAAAGTCAAGATCAGTGAATCTTTCTTCACCAATAGATAGACACAGGCCAGTCCATGCAAGCGTAGAACAGAGTTGAAGGAAGAACACACCCCTGATGAATCCCAGTATCAACTGGGAAAAATGATTCATGAAACAGCAATAACACCATTAGGCAGACCCCTCCCCATATCAGTCTGTGACAACTCTGTTCATGATGCACGTTTATGTCATTGCTGTTTATATCATCAATTTTGGACATTTAATTACAAAGAAAATACAAACTTTGCTAGAATTGGTCTTTATTTTATTCAAAAAAGCCTATTCTAATGTCAAATCTCTCTAAGTGAAGAATTCATTTTGATTTGTTGGTTAGGTTTGTATTTACAAAGAAATCCTCTAACAAAATTAATTTAGTTACAGTTTTTACAAAGCACAATGCCTTCCTACTCTCGAAAATAATCTTTTGTTTGTTTCTTTAATTTTATCTTGGCTATTCTAAAATAATTAAAAGAATATTTTGTACTGTGCTTTCTGTGCACATCAAAGAGCAGGCCTACACACATATTGTGAAGCTTAAATTAACTGTAATTGATAAATGTCCCATAAAGTAACCTTTTACACTTTTAAATATAGCCACAAACTTTTCTGTACCTGAACTTTAACATTTGATTTGCTTTATGTGCCAGCTGCTGTCACTATTGATTTCAAAAATAGCTTTGAAAATAAACAAAAAAACTGGATGGCTTCTGTGTCTACATTGACCCGACAGCAATTAGCATTGTTTCCATTACTGATTACTGGGGATAAGGAGATCCTTCATCTTGAAAACAGGCCCATGAAGTAAACCGCTTGAACTGGTATCAAGGGTTACAATGTGGTTGTGGATTCTAAATGGAATGCAGAACTTTCTGGATAATTTATTTAACGGAATTGCTTACTGGATGTTCTCAGACTTTAGAAAAAGAAGAAATACTGTCAACAAAGAGCATACTCATATTTGCATCTACTTTAAAAAAGGAGACTTTGCCAGCCACACTTGTTCCTTGTTAAAATATTCTTTCAAAGTTTGAATAGGTGATTAGTTAAAAACAAAAGTTGTGTTAAGAATATCACAGAAAAACAATTTTATTAAGTAAATATTAAAGCCTTCCTTTCTGTACTATTCATAACCCACCATTCAGTTAAATAAGCACAAATCCAGAAACCCACAATCTACCTATTATTATACTTAACAACAATTAAAACCATCAGTCAAGTCTTCAGTTCTTTTATAGACAGATGCACATTTATTTTGACTACATTTTTATTAATAGTAATAATGATAAGAGCAGTGATAATAATGATAAGCGGCAAAAGGAGAATATTTATATGAATAGACTGAGTATTATTGTGAACATGGTGTTGTGATTCTTATTACTAAAGCTCTTGTTTTCCATATTATGCATTCTCCTTGGCAGCAAGCTTTGTTTTTGAAACTAATAATCTCAATCACTGGTGCTGTACTGTATCACTATACTGGTGCTCCACTAAGGTTTGTTTGGCCTGCCAAACCTCTGTAGAGTTTTCAGAACCTGGAGTGATGTGCACAGTGAGACTGAACCATGAAGATATGTTTCAAAATCCAGGAGTGACATGAGCAATTGGAATGAAACGTGACGTATCATTTCAGAACACAGAGTGAAATGAACAGTTTGAATGCTTTGAAATTCAGGAATGACATACACAATTGGAGCAAAACACAATTCCATTTTTTTGAAACTTAGCTATTACATGCACAGTGGGAATGAAATGTGTAACAGCATTTCAAAACATGGAAGTGACATGCACAGTGGGAAAGGATTATGATGCAACCATTTGAAACCCAAGAGTGACATGTAAACTTGAAACAAAACATGAAGCAGGATCTGAATCCCGATGGTGACATACACAAAGGGAATTAACTATGAAACTGGGTTTTGTAACATCTACATTTGGAAACTTGACTGAGTATTGATAGGTGGAACAAGCCTTTGTGAAATATGAAAATGCTCAAAATGACTGGGCAGTAAATTGATGTGTGGTTTTCAAACATTTGCCAACCATATCTCTAGTGATATTTTGTGGTAATTTGTTCTAACATTACATGCTCAAGTCGATACAGTTCAGAAATAGACTCTAAATCATTGTTCCAGATAATCGTGGAAGATTCATAATCATTATTGCAGTGTAGGACAAAGTGTCTGTTGTTCATTTTGTTAGGCTTTAGTGGCATACAAGGCCTGTGATGACAGCAGACTTAACAGCACTGCAAAAATCTAGCTGCATCCCCTATCTGCATTCCTGAGAAAATAATTGAACTGTAGGTCATATCAAAAGTTTGATCATCAAACATCATTTGAATTTCATCTGGTAACAAAGATATAAATCAGAGTTGAGTTGACACTTTTGCAGAGACTCCTAGAGACAAGAAGGTAACCAAAAGGACATTCCAAACTGATCTCTACCTGGATGTAATGCACAAAGTAATGCTGCTATAAGCAGACATCGGTCCAGTAACTGGAAGTGGCCATGATGCAATCACCACAAGTTACACCTTTCTTTAAAACTATTTGCATTTATCTTGCTATTGTTTTTGGGAATTCAAAAAGCAGATAATGCATTCTCTTGTGGGGGATAGCTGACAAACCGTTCTCTTTGGATGAGGAGCCATCCACTCGCTGTGGAGCCAAGTTCACAAAGTTTCTTTGGCCTGGAAGCCATTCTAAATATAGCCTTTGGAACTTGACGCCCTGAACTAGCTCTAAGATCCATGCTGCCAAGCCAAGCTCTGTGTCAATGACCGAGCCTAGTATAAGAAGAATGAGAAGGTACAATTACTTCAAGAAGGAAACTTCAACACCTACACTCTTGCTCCACAAAGACTAAGTCAATTCCCAATGAAGTTGCAGAGGACATAGCAAAGAGAAAGACAGCATCAGAGCACAACATAAGCAAAGGACCAGTTAGCAAACAGTGCATTCCAGTGCAAGAAACGTTTTACACTTGATCCCAAAGCAGCAACACAAAACATTGGACATCATCCTTAAAGAACTGGCATTGTATTTAGAACTGTTTATCTTTTCCAAGGTAAACTCTAAATGGCCGGTAAACTGCCAGCCCCTTCTGTGTTATGTTTTTCTGTCTTGCATCCTATCATCGATATATATGCAGTAATCATATTTCTATAATTCTTTTGTTTATCAATAAATTGTGTTATTATTTCTTAAAATTAATATGGTTCAGTTATCTTGATAAGTGTCTAATGACCAGAGACCACTTCCTACAGAAAAGGTAAGGAAAATAAAGCCATAACCTTGCCAGATTATTTAATTAATTATTTTATGGGCAGTTTATGGGCATAAATTGACCAATTAACATTAATCAATCAATGCTTTTTTATATCCATACTCCATTTTCTACATGTTCCTGGATGGGCTTGAGTTAAATTTTTCTGTAGTGGCTGTAATGTGCTGTGTTTGCCCAAAATTTAGTATCACAAAATAAAACTACAAACAACATATGATGAATTTCACTGCAAAACATTTACATTTCAGATTTTAGTTTTTGGAGCAACAAGTGTAGAAAGATCATTGACTAAAATTATTATTTCATATTGATTGCATTATAAATAGTTTCTGCCCATTAGCACTTTACAAACATCTAGCATTACAGGTGTGAACTTCCATTGTTAGTGGTGTTACAGTAAGTGCTTGCTTTGGGCAACATCATTGGTGAGGAACAGGAAAAATGTCAAATGTATTAGTGTCTGGGATTGTGCTTATGTAAGTCAAAGATGCGATAGAAATTCAGAAAGGAGAACCATTCTGTCTTTATCTTTCATAAATTCTACCTATAGAAATTATGTATTCTATTGTGCTGGAGTTAAGATGACTTTTTGTTTACTGATCTCTCCTCCCGGTATCTGAAAAGATGCATTCACATGGAGCAGATATTGCTGGCAAAGTCAGATGCATTTCTGAAAATATTTCTCTTATTGTAGGTTATCCTACTGTTTGTTGCCAGTATTTAAGTCAAACTTCATGTGGAACTCTGCATGAATCGGTGAAGTATCTTTTCACCTACATGATGGTATCAGTAGTGGGACTGCAGACCTTTTCCTGGGACTGTAGACATTTTATGTCCTAATAACATGGAAATCCAGAGGTTATCACAAATTGCAGAAAACATTGCTGCTGCTGCGATTGTTGATGCAGCTGAAGCTGATGTTGATGGCACTGGTTTTGTTTGAAAAACAGTCACATTAAACTTGGATGCAGACAGTACATATCAAACATAGATTATAAATCACTGAATATGTGGTGTGGAGAGGTGGGTAGAGTAGCCAAAAATTGTACTCAAGTAAGAGTAGCGTTACTTCAAAATAATATTAGAAGTAAAAAGTAGTCCACCAAACACTTACTCAAGTAAGAGTAAAAAAGTACAGTACTTGGTGAAAAGACTACTCAAGTACTGAGTAGCTGTTTGAACATAATAAATGATTTATTTTTTAGAAATGTTGTAATAAGACAGACAAAAATATAAAAAAATGTGCAAATTCTGCTATTTCCAAATAAAAAAAATGAGTAAAAGTAAATCACATCTTTACAAAATAAAGATGCACAAATAACACAAAGTTCCAAATCTCAGTTTTTCACAACAAAGCTTTTGAAGCCGATACCTACAGTAGGTAACATGAACAGTGTACAGATATCCTGTACACTGACAGTATAATACTGTAATTGCATTTTGTGGTGTAGCGGGTCCGCAGCTTCAAAAAAAAAAAAAAAAAAAAAAAAAAGGACATGAAAGGCAGTCTTGGGAATGACGATCTGGTTCTTGCAGTGAAGCTGTGACCGTTTTGCAGTGAACAGGAGCCCTGCATGACTAAAAAGTCTCTCACAGGCTGCAAGACGCAGAAAGTTTGTGTGTGGTCATGTGACTGCATGGCTACATCTGATTGGTGAAACAGTCATGTAGTAGATCCACTGGCAACTTCTGTCTTCCAAAAATATAGTTTAATGTATAAATGGAAAAAAGTAACAAGTTGAGTGTTGCCCAATGTAGCAGGGTAAGAGTAGCGTTTCTTCTTCACAAATGTACTCAAGTTAAAGTAAAAAGCATGGTGCAGTAAAACTACTCTGAGAAGTACAATTTTTTTAAAAAAGTTACTCAAGTAAATGTAACAGAGTAAATGTAACTTGTTACTACCCACCTCTAGTGGTGTGTCATGTACATAGTATAGTGATGAGGTGTCTCTCAGCTTATTTGAAATGGTCAGGATGGCTAGGCCTGGTAGTGGAAGTTTTGAATCGTGAAAGTTTCAGAATGGGGTGGAGCCAGCATCAGGATAAATTCAGTATGAGATATGACAGTGGGATTAATGTCAATCTCTGTCAGGGCGGGATGTGTAGACTTCAAATGGGATAGAATAGAAGATGTATTATTGTGATATGCAAGCTGTCTTAAGCAAAATACACACATCGGTTTGATGGGGATTCCTCGCTCTCTAGTGTGGAATCTTTCATGGTATCTCTCAAAAGAATTTGTTAACTTACAGATTAATGTTACATAATCACATTCTCTTCACTTGGGCACCACTCAACATGTGAATTGCACCTATGGGACACACAGGACTTGAACTCATGTCTCTACATATCATGCAGAGACACCAATTGATGAATTTTGAGTTGTATTTTTTCCCAAGTTTAATCAGTGGGTTTAGGTTTTCTTTTTTGTTTGCAAAGTGTGTATGTTGCTTTGCTTTGTTCTATTATGTGTGACATATTTATGTAAAAAGAAATACTTGCAGTACCTTATCTTGCTTCCAAAAATATATATTTATATAGGTTGCAATATATATGTATACCTTACATTTTTTTATATTTAGTACATATATAGAAATTTGGTTATCTTTAAAAATGTAAGTTCATGGAACTTCAAAGAGAACTCGTTTGGAGGTTCTGTAGTGTCTAAACTGAGGAATAAGAATTTACTAGATATTCGAGTGCACAGAAGGCCATTGCTATTGAAAGATATTGGGCCTACAGTCTCATCTCTTTTGAAATAGGGGCAGTGACACTAAGGGAGACAGTACCAGAAATCATGCTAGATCTAATTGCAATAAGTAACAAGGAAGAAATACTTGCTGATTGCCCTTTAAATAAAGAAAAAGCTTTGGACTGTGGTTTGTGCTGGACCAGAAGGATACAGGAGTGCATGACAACCATAAATTATTAAGCTATCGTGTCTTAGGGACTGTTTTATTTGAAATTGTGAGAAACTGACTGAAATATGAAGGGTCAGACAAAAGAAATGTGGATTGCAATTTTATATACTCTTAATCTTGAACCTTGGGGGAAAAGACAGTATTTTCAAACTGATAGTACAGAAACAGCTTTCATAGATTTGGAGTTGCTCAAATAAACTGAATATAGCTTTTCTATGACCCATATGCTTTATTCTGTGTTACTGTACTTCTCTGTGCTCTTCCTCAGCGTTTTGCTTTGAAGCAAATTTTTAATTTTAGATCCCATTTGTATAATGTGTCTGAAGTATATCTCTGTGTCTTATGTCAGTTTATTGTATGTCATTGCTGCAATTTACAAATTAAATTGGTTGTCAGTGTATTATTGTAAAGTTCATGCTGGCGGCCACCTTGCCATGGTTACTAAAATATGTGTTACTAATTCTAAGTAGGATGAAACTGAATTGAATACAGTCAGAAATATCACTAGGTCAATGGTCATACATTTTCTGTAATGAAATTACAATCACCAAATCAGATTATAGTGCATTCATGAAACCATACTCAATGATAAACAAACAGCCAAGCAGAGATATACAATTAGTTATTTACAAAAACAAATAAGGTCTTATATCATTGTCTGCAATTTTCTTTCATATTTTCTTTTTAACACAAATAAGGTTAGAAACAATTTTTCTGATATCTTATAAGCCAGACTGTGGTTTTATTTGGTTGTTAAATAAAATCATTTTAGTTCAGCTGCCCAGAGACTGGCTATGTAATTAAAATTAGCTATGCTATAGCACACAAATAGGATCAATCACTGCTTATACTGATATTAGCCATTTTAAAAGACATACAGTATACAATAATTGCTTAATGTCTACTGTGTTTGTTTATATGAATTACTGCAGGTAGCTGCTGACTTCCAACAGCACAGACTACCTGTCATTAAAGCTTGCCCCGTATAAACCTCTCAGGCATATAAAAACTTTTGACGTCAGCCTTCAAAGGTTTGCTATGCTCCTTTACCTTTGTGTTTCCTATTCTCCAGATGCCTTTCCCTTTAGGCCTATTTCTGAAATCATAACAGTACAAATACTCACTCCATGCCTGTAAACTTGTTGCTTTGAATTGTGTCATTGTTTATTTTGTAAAAACCCATTTGGTTCACTATCTTCAGATAAGGAATAAGAGACTGAACTGTCATTTACTATCCTTATTCATTATTTGAATCTTAAAGCTAAAGGTTGAATTATCCATTTGAGAAAGAGTAACTACAATTAAGGGATGGTCAACAGTAATGCTTAAGTATGCAGTGGCAATCAAAATATACAGTACTCAGTTGGTATGAGGTAGCTTAACTTGTGTCAATAAAACATTGTCCACATATTTATACTGCTGCCCCTTGTCTGTACTGTTTACACAATGCAGGATGGATCCATGAATTAATGTGGTTTATAATAAATTCTTGCTTTACCATCTGCATGTCATTAGACAATATGACCTTTTTCCAATCTGCAGCTGTCCAGATATGATGATCTGGTGTCCACTGAATCCTACTGGAGCCCAACATGGTCTTCTACTATTGTTGCCAATTCATTTCATTGTACCTTGCATGATGCCCTTCAGCACACTATTTTAAAGAGCTACTACTGGAGCAATTGTGTACTTTGGAGTCATTGTGTAGCTTAAATCCCTCTTCCTGTTCTCATCAATGTTCTCTCATCAACAAGGTAGTTTAACAGCAAAACTGCCAATGAGTGGATATTTTCTTTGCTTAATTCTCTGCAAAGTGTAGAGACTGGAATGCATTAAAGTCCCAAGATGTCAGCTATTTCTAATACCACAATCTAAGTCTCTTGCCTTTAGAAACATTTATCAAAGCACCAAATAAACTGCTTGACTATGTTTGCATAGCATTCTTAATTAATTACTCACAAAAATGTGGAATGTGTTTAAGCTAACAACATAGAGACATGTGCACTTCTAAATATTGAACACAATGCTTAAACATTCACTGTCCAGATTGAGAACGTATATGAATAAGTAATTGATAGAATCTCCTGTAGCTTCTGATCAGACTTACACAATGGTTTGGAAAAATTTTAGATAATTTTTCCTTACAAAACTGTTTCAGTTCATTGATGTTTGAGGGAATATTTGGCTAAACACATCTCTTAAAAATCAAGCCTCATCAAGTGATGAGGGAAATTGAATATACACCAAAACTCTAACATCACAACAAATGGTGTTTTACAACCAACAAAATTCATACCATTGACATGGGAGGGTATTTAAACCCTGTCTGGAAGTGTTTCCTTGTGTTAATTCCAGAAACATCTGACTATCATTTAATGTTTAAATAAAGATTTATAGTTAAAAAAAGCAAATCTCCTGTCACATCTCGTAGAAATTTGCTTGAGCCATGAGACGTGTTGTCTGTCATGCAGAGGCCCACCACCCTGTATTTTCTCCAGACCAACCATCAAAAAGTTAACCTTCTGGCAAAGAGTGTTTAATAATAAATGGTATAACCTTTAAAGCAGCTAACCAGGGATGTTCATTTCTTTTAGGAATAAAATCAAAAGCAAAAAAGAATTATTTCCTGAAGTTTTAAAATAGAATCAAAAAGTGAAGGAATCCTTTTTTAAAGGTTGTGAGTTGTGTTTCAATACAGAGGGTTTAAGAATACCAAAGTGTTATTCAGCTGGTGCTGTGATACTGGAAAGGAGACTCTAACAGGTACATCTTGAATCCAAGAAAAGAATGTGGATTTTTTTTTCTAGCCATCGATTATTAGACCACCTCTTTTTCCTGGTATAAATATTTAATGGGTCATCAAACTCTGCTAATACCTCAAATATAAACAGTTTATGAAGGTGGTATCTTCTAGTAGGTGGTATAAGAGTATGGATTTCAAGGGCTTCTGGTGCATTCCATTCTGTTCCTGAATTTGCAAAATGAAACTTGTGTTTGAATAATTGCCATTAAATCAAGTCTGATCAATATAGTAATATTAGTAGTAGTAACATTGTCATGGATACAGGGTACAGTAAAATTATTATTTCCACTTCTGAGCAACATATAGCACATCACCACTCTCAAGCAACATGATAAAATGTGAGCATTGCTTCACCATAATTGTCATGACCAGGGGCGTCACGTATAAACAGTGTGTACGCACAAAAATATTGTGTAAGCCCATTTCCACACTGACATCGTGGTGCATAAAACCTAAACTTAGAGTAAAGCCACATACATTTTCACACCAACTAAATGCTTGGCGTACGCAAGTTCTCTGCTCTGTTTTGCAAACTGGTGGCACCCAGCGTCAAAGCAGTGCTTTTGTTCCAGTGTGTTTTCCCTTTCTTTTTTAAGGCAGATCCCTGACATGGCTTTATCAAATACACTGAAATTAACCGCATATTGTTTATTAGTTTAAGGCATCTGATTGTAATTAACCTGTAACAATGTAATGGTTAACAGAATGGCCAAACTATTCCAAATACCATAACTGCTATAGCGTTGTTCCTCTCAATGCACCACTCAGAGTATTTATCCCACTGTATCTGAGTGTGGAATCACAGCTCTACAGGAGCTGATCAGATTATCAGTATACAGGATCAAGAACACGCTGCCTCAGCCATGCGCTATTTGAACTGCTCTCATACGACAAACACTTCAGAGCCTTTCCTGTATGGACCTCGCGGTTCAGAAACAGTTTCATCCCAAGAACTATAAACACACTCAATCAGTCCATCAAGTGCTCCTTGTAGAACTGTTTGTACCTATTAGTACAATTATCTCACTGTAAACTTGCAATACAGTTATAATATTGCACAACCTGAGCCACTGTATAAAGTGCGTATTTATATATGATGACGATATCGTTTTTAAGATGAAATGCAGCAAAATATGTTTATTACATTATACAGATAAAATGCTAACATCATTTAAATAATCTATATTGTTAATAATTAAACATGTAGGACACAGCGTCGCAGTGCTAGCTAGTTCAGGGATTGTTCCTGTCTCGCACTGTATTCTTGCTGTGGCTGGCGCAACACTGGAAAGATAGATGGATAGAATAATTAAACATGTAATACAAAGATATTTCAATGTTCCTTAAAAGTTTTGAAGAATCTGCGTTCTAAGCTTACAGATGGCTTAACATCTATTACAGAGCTGATTGTGTGGCGATTGGTTACTTGTAGAAAGAAAAGGAAGGATAGGAATTGGGGGTTAGTACGTCTGAAAGAGACAGTACTGCTGCAATAAATTATTTAATCGAAGGTCACGTAGCATGCATCTTGTGGGAGGCAGGAACAATCTCTGGACACGGTGCCAGCTCGTCACTATCACTACACCCCCGTGTTCTCATGTTTAATAACATGCTTTAAATCCTATCATCATGAAAATAGACAGACAGACAGACAGACAGACAGACAGACAGACAGATAGATAGATAGATAGATAGATAGATAGATAGATAGATAGATAGATAGATA
Organism: Polypterus bichir lapradei; assembly: GCA_026402145.1. Taxonomy (NCBI): domain Eukaryota; kingdom Metazoa; phylum Chordata; class Cladistia; order Polypteriformes; family Polypteridae; genus Polypterus; species Polypterus bichir. Next base: position 23,748,280 of record JANRMT010062837.1, on the reverse strand, counting down.
GATAGATAGATAGATACTTTATTAATCCCAAGGGAAAATTCATATACTCCAGCAGCAGCATACTGATAAAAAACAATATTAAATTAAAGATTGATAAAAAAGCAGGTATAACAGAAATAACTTTGTATAATGTTAACATTTACCCCAATCTTATTGCAGATGTTGAAACACGCCAGTCTTCTAAGGAAGTATAGTCGGCTCTGTCCTCTCTTCCACAGAGCATCAGTATTGGCAGTCCAATCCAGTTTATCATCTAGCTGCACTCCCAGGTATTTATAGGTCTGCACCCTCTGCACACTGTCACCTCTGATGATCACGGGGTCCATGAGGGGCCTGGTCCTCCTAAAATCCACCACCAGCTCCTTGATTTTGCTGGTGTTCAGTTGAAGGTGGTTTGAGTCACACCATTTAACAAAGTCCTTGATTAGGTTCCTATACTCCTCCTCCTGCCCACTCCTGATGCAGCCCATGATAGCAGTGTTGTCAGTGAACTTTTGCACGTGGCAGGACTCCGAGTTGGAGTTGGTCCTGAAAATGATATCAAGTATACATCTCAGTATTTTAATTATTAAGAGAGCTGTAATATCACAAATGTAATGGATTCTGTGTCCTGTCGGAGGAAGAGAAAGCCCGTTAAAGATGCACATAGTGATTCACACACATAGAAGAACATATACAAAACAAAGCATTTAACGTGCTACTTTAGTTATGATGGGATTTGAGAAACTTGTAATTTAAACGATTTAAAGATGAAGTTTCTGATATTCTACTTTAATGAAAAAATAAACTACTTGATTAAAGTGGAAATTTCGAGATTAAAGTTTTTCCCACTGTGTCCCTATTTTTTTTTTTCTTTTCTCAATACCCAAATAAGCTTTCATATGACACTCAGACGGTGGGCTACGACTTGCCTTTTCACAACAACTTTGATATCTGACAACTTCTTTTTTATTTCCGGCACTGAGCGACTTTGTAAACTTGAGCTTTCGAGTTTCTCCGATACTCTATGTCACTCGATCAACTTCCTTTTGTTGTTTATACCACTGTTAAAATCAACGAATAGTATGTTTTTCCTTGGTATTCAGTGAAATTCTATTTTCCCCAATCCTTTTCCATAGCCTTTTCACAGAACGCTCAGCTTAAGGGCTATTTATATTGATTTGCATATTCAAAGAGGCGTAATTCTGGGAGGGGTTTGGGAGTGGCAGCAGGCTCGTGCACATGCGTTACTTTTCACGCTGACTGGGATTTATGTAGCGGAACAACGTGGAAGTTGGTAAACACACTGATTTATGCATCTGGATTTTTTTGTGCATATGAACATTTACGCTTTTGTCCGTACGCCATGTTTTAGTGTGAATTCTATGTACAGCATTATGCATGAGGCCCCAAGCCATTAAGGAATAGCCAAACATGAGAAATGTCCATTTTGTGAACTTAAGGGTTACATTCTCATGTTTAGACATGATGTCTCTTCAGCCTCATCAGGCTGAGACCTCTGATATGCACTGGAATGGTTTCCAGGTGACTCTTATTCAGCTGGAAGAAAAATTAGCACTTTCCTACCTAAGGTTAAGGGCCTTTCTCAGAAAAGAGAGTTTCAACATGACAATCTGTCCTAAAAGGGAGAGTTCAGGTACCTTAGGGTTTTGGTCAAGAATGAGTATAAAAGTCATCATGAGACTGACTGAAACATCAGTACAATGGCTGTAGTTTTGCAAATGTTTACTGTAAAAAAATAATGTTAAATTTATGGTAAAGTACTGGCAGCTGTGTTTGTCAGACGTTTACTGCAAAAAAGAAGGTGATATTATATTTTCAGGTCTACAGTACACTTTTAAAAAATGTTATATTTACGTTAAAAAACTGGCAGCTGTGGTTGCCAAAATTTTACCATCAACATAAGATGACAATATTTTTAGGTCTACGGTATAACTTTGTAGTAAATAACTATTTTTTTTTTACAAAACATTCCAATAGAAGTGGACGTTTAACCATAACCTGAAATACATGCACTCTAATAAATATGCCAATCAATAAAATATTAGAAAATATTGTCAAGGATCAAACACCAGTACACAATTTGTATAAGTAAAATAACAACAACCAATAGCAAACATTTATCATTTAATTATAAACATTGAAAATAATTCAGTGTTTAAGGAAGTTATGGCATATTGTCTGGTGGAGAAGGAAAGTTTGCTTTTGGGGTATATCAAATACGACTCACCATAAATCAGCTTCCATAATCTCAAAAAATCTTCAGCATGCCAGGAAAAATAAGTCTGCTAACTTTGTTTAAGTTTTTTTTCCCTACTGTTCAAAGGTATGTGGCTCACCAGGAACAATATGGTATAAGGGTGTGTTTCCTTATGCAAATATCAAAACTTCGGTGTTACTGAAACAGTGCTTTACCGTTTTACATTTTACAGTAGTTTACCTTCGCTATTTAAAAGTAATACAGTGTAAAATTAACAGTGATTTTTTTCAGTGTAACTGCAATGTATCAGTAAGATATATAGCATATTTTGAAGGTAGAAAAATATTGATTTTACAGAACTTGGCTGTAAAAATAATGAAATGTATTGTTTAAGATATAAAGGTAATTTTCCTTTTTTTTCAGAAAAGGTATTTTACTTTCACCATTTACAATGTTTTTACCTTTAAATTTACTGACATTTTTTACAGCGTTGTATTGGACCATGATGGTGAAAGATAAGCTAAGTCCATCAATTGAGGCATTCAATTTACCAATTAGTCTATATCCTCTTTGTCATCTATGGTTACAGACAATGGATGGTGATCAAAAGAATGAATTTGCAAGTATAATCAGGTGAAAAGAGGATTCTGCACAGGAATCACACTCTGTTATAGGGTTCAATGACACATAATAACCTCTAATTAGAAATTCTGCTTCCCAAGATCAAAAGCAGCCAGGTATGTGGTTTGTACATACAGTTAGGAGGCCAACTGAGTGGTTCCCACAAGAATCCTCCCAGGCTCTTACTTAGTAGGAAAAGACCCTAAAAGATATTACAGTATAACTCTCAAGTGGTCCGAAGTATCTGGGAATTCACCAGGAAAGACTGAAGAAAGTTGCTAAGAATAGAATGTTCTAATCTGTTCATCCCAGTAGCTTTCTATGGCAACAGCCACCAAGAAAAGCAGGCAGAAACTGAAGTGACAATAATGATTTGTCTTTCAATGTACTGCATTTCTTTAATTAATCTTTGACAAATCATACTTTATGCAAAGTCTTTTACATCTGGGAAACTATACCCTAAAAACTAAAATTTGTGTGACAATTATATTTATAATCAAAATGGAGTATCAAAAAATCTTTATTTTATTTAATACCCTATACAGAATAAGGCTGTTTCAACAACAAAAGAAGGCTATGTATTACAGTATTTAGTGAATATTTTTTTTATTTTCTTTTTCTTATTTTATAGGGCAATTTGTTGCTTTAATTGAAATTGAAAAAACAGAGAAAAAATGAGAAGCTTTTCAATCAGCCAGTACCTCTGTCATACCTGCCAAACCACATAGTGAACAGATCTCTTAAAGTCTTGGCGGAGCAGATGGGGGTTTCATTTGTTTATTTAATTTCTAACTGTTATTCTCGCCCCCATGCTGACTCATACAGTGCTGCAAACAGAAATGAATTTCAGTTGTTTCATTTAAACTGATGACAATATTTTTTCTATTTGATTTTTTTATGCTTACTTTAATTTTTGATAATATATAGAGAATTCACAAGTATTTGAATTTGGATGGCCGTAGACCATTAAAAATATTAATCTACTAATATTGTGCATTTCTGGATAAATTAATGACATATTGTTTTATATTATAGCTGTTTCACTTTCAATGAATATGAAGGATATGAAAAAATGAACAACTGCAGCAAGTGGAATATACTGCATTGCATGTACTATGCTATTTTTAGTTCTAATTTTTACTTAGTTTTTATTTCTGTACTTTTTTCACCTGTGAATTCATATATTTAGTTTCAGTTTAGGTTTATGATTTTTTTGGCCATACTGTGTCTGTTTTAGTTTTGTTATTATTGGTGATGGTATTAATTTGTTTTTACTCTGACAGAATCATTTCAGTTTTCATTTTGGCCTAAACAGTGGCCATTTAGTGAAGATTAGTGTTGATCTGCAAAATTCACCAAAGCATTTTTTGTAGCGAATATGGTGCATTATTGTGACCTTGCTCAAAATTTGACCTACCAAAGTTAAACTTAACAATGCTATTCTTTAGATCTTCACTCTTCCAAATCATTGAGAATGGTTCAATCACCTCTGTACCCCCAGTTCTGTCTTGGTTATTATAAAATGCTAAATCTAGACAGGCTTCACCCAGCATTGGTGCTTTAACATACTGTGACGTATAGGCAGTCACTTCCTAACCTTTGTCTGAGGGAATTTGAGAGCTGGAAGGAGAGATTTCTAATTGTAAGGGGCAGACACACCTTCCGAGAGGTTAGTGACAGGGGTAAGGCTTGGGGGGGAGTGTGGGGAGGAGTTTTTTTTAAGAGTAAGGAGACTAAAGGAAACAGATGGTGGTGACAAGTGAAGTGGACAGATACGTAAGTGTTTGATGAGTGTTTAAGGTTTTGGAGATGTGCTCCATAACCCAAAATAGCAGAGCTAACGATAGTGCTCTGTTTGTACAGAGCCAAACTGAGCATTAAAGTTGAAAAGGCCCCAACAGCTGTAATTCATCCTGTTCTTATTAACATGGGTCACTAACAATACTGCTTTGAAAAACAATCACTGAATCTGTCTATAAACTCCTGTTCTTGTACTCCCCTATTTGTAAAGCTCAGTCCAGTTATTTAGTCAGTTTTTGTTATTGCTATAATATTGTAATTATACTGAGCCAATACTCAACTACATGCAATTGTAACTCATTTGTTTTATTTCTGATACTTACAGCATTAAGAGAAATTATTTTTAATGTTTTATTTATTTTACTTTTTCACTTAAACTTTAGGTTATAATTTTAAATGAAAACTATGAATATGTGTTTTTATACCTTTGTTCATCTTCTCATGTACAGTTCTAAACCTGGCCTGTCATGACATCCTTTTACCCCTCTTCACTAGTTTAAGTAATCATTGACTAATCTAGTCATATGTCTCCCCAACACATCTGTGGCCCTCCATTTCAAATGTAACTTGTCATGGTGGAATAGGTACCATTTGTTCCAAAAGGAGTCCTAATGCCTCATAAACCTATATCCCTTTGTCCTACACCAACTTTTGAGCCACATGTTAAGCCTTTTAATCTCCTCAGTCTTACTTACACTAACAAATGGCACAGGCAGAACTTTAGAGAATACCTTGTGTCACACATGTATGATTAGGAGACAGTTAAAGGGCTTAAGTAACGGTAATACTATGCCAGACCAGGGGGTGGCAGAGTGTGCTGAATGTCTCTCTCAGTCTCTTGCAGACCATTCTCGGGAAATCCCATCAGGTTCTAGCACCACCGATGACATCACTTCCGGTCCAGAAGACGTCACTTCTGGTTCCAACCTGGATGACCTCATTTCTTCTCCCAGCTTTTAAAACCGCCATCTTACCTCCAATTGAGCGGTTCTGTTTTGGACTCTGTTTTGTAAACATTGCAAACCTTTTTTTCAATCCTTTTGCAGCCAGGAACATATTATATGGGTGGCTGCCCCAAACCTTTGTAACTGTCTGGAGTTAATTTGGTTATACTTGTCAATTCTGCTCCTCAGCATGGCACCCAACACTTTAAATTTGGAATGCGGAACTGACAAATTACCCTTATGTGTGTCATTTGTTCCAACATGAACAATGATAACTGGGTCCACCCCAACTCTGGCCAACAGCCTATCAATCTTTCCAGGGAGCTCTTCCACTTATGCAACCTTGAAGTCAACATACTGTACGCGACTGTGTCTCTGGAGCAAACCTGCAGTTCAATCTCCCTAATGATTGAGTCCCCAACTATCACTACCTCTCTCTTTCTGGTTTTGAGATGCCTTGTTGGGTCTCCTCATGCCTGCTTACCACCTCAGAATCTTCAGAGACACCGACCTTAGGGGTTCTTTCTAAAGGACACCTGGGAAAGGTCTGCCAATTCTTTCCTACAAAGCAGACCATCCAACTTCTCTTCCAGTTCAGTGACCCAAGACTGAGGTGCTGGATGAGCTGGCTTTTCCTGCAGACGTAGCCTTCAAGGTGTACTGACACCTCCAAGTCATCCTCCGAAAAGTCCAACATCCATGAGGCATTGAACCTACCTCATTGTAAAAATTTGACTTTGGATTACTAAACTGCACATCTCTTCTTATTAAATTTAAATGATTTAATCCAAATTATTTATATGAATAAATAAATAGAAAAGAACTGCTGCAGTTATTTACACTTTCTGGTGCCTATTTACACCATTTGTATTTCTTCCTGACCAATAAAAATTGTTCTATCAAGTAAAATTTTTCACACCCTCCTTCTTTCTTACAGGGAAAACTTGCTAACTCATATCAGCCACTAGTTATTTGCTTTTGATTTGTTTGTTTCTACTGCCACTTCTACCTGATCGGCGCTCACTTGCTAGATGTCTGTATATGTACCACAGAGTCCCTCTCTTAACCTCTTTGAAGTCAGCCGCCTAAATGTACTTAAAATAAATGCTTTCTTTCTAAGGAAAGAATGCATATGTTCTCCCTTTCTCTTTCCTTGCGTTAGTTTTATACTGCTAAATGGTGCTTTGTCTAATTTTTCTTTATATGCCTTAACTTCATTCTACAAAAGAATTACTGTTACTTGAAATTACAACACCGGATATTTACTAACAGACTGGCTTATTTCAGCTGCCGTTTTCTGCCCCATCTCTCCTTGTTTCGCCAATGCTAGTTTTGAATACAGCTAACAAGAACAAGTAACAGTTGACTTGCCAAATGCTTTCCTAAACATTCACTTGTTTGCTGCTGTGTGAGCGAAAAAAAAAGCAAAACAAAACTGTTTTAAAGGGAAAAAGTCTTTAAAAATTCCTGTATGGCTCCTTAGCAGCATCCAAAATACAAAGCTTTTATGAGCAAAATTTGTATTTTAATTAACTCTAACACAGTTGTAGCACTACTCACTTTCCACTCTTCTTCCAATTCAGCTCATAATGATCAGACATTAGGGCTTTCTTCTTCAAATAAGGCTTATTTTTTTGGATTAATTTTCTCCTGAGCTTTGCTTTACTGCATTTCACAAACCAAAGATGCTTCAAAGCAAGTAACTGTCAAAACTGTGCACAAATAAAATTCATGGTGACTGGGCATAAAACAAACAAATTGGTTCACTTTTATGATCCTTTTCAAAGAATTTGCCTTTGGACTTTCCAGACATTCCAAGTTTTAATAACTGATTTCCCAGAGGCAGATTATTTGTGCCATTCCTCTTTCGACAGTTAGAGACTGGACATTAATGTGAGAATGTGGATTTTCCCACTGCTGTTGGAAAAGTTTGTGTTCACATCGAATAGTAGACTTCTGGCATCTGGTTTATTTAAGAAACAGAAGCAACACATACTGTATTTTTGGTTCCCACCATTTTAATTTTGTTTAATTGGGTTTTGTTTTTCATTCACCGTTTAGTTTTGTTTTAATTTTAATTAATTATTTTAATTAACAGTCTATTTTTAGTGTTTTTGTTATAGTTTTCATTTACAATGTAACATTGCTTATGTCATACATTTTGCATAAGCATTTATAAGTAACATTAAATAATGTATTTCAAACTGCAGTATCCGAAACTAGCAAATCCAATATAGGAAATATATAATTTAACTGGATTAATATAGGATAGCATCAGGAAGCAGTGGTAGTGCTGCTAGCTTGCAACAAACAGACCAGGGTTCACCTACTGAGCTTGCATACTATCCCCATGTCCATGTGGGTTTCTTCTGGGTTCTCTGGTGTCCTTTCACAGTCTAAGGACATGTAGATTAGATGAATTGGTGATGTTAAATTGGCCTTAGTCCAAATGTGTTCACTCTGTTATGAACTGGCACCTTCTCAAGTGGTTGTTCCTGCCTTGTGCCAAAAGCTTGCTGGTATAGGCTCCAGCTTCCCACCAACCCTGAGTTTGAGGTGTAGGTTAAGAAAATGGATGGATGAATGAATTAATCTAAAAACCTGGTTATCCTATATTGCAAAAGGAAGTTTTGAAAACAAATGAATGCATTACTTACTCTGTTATACAATAAAAAATATGCATATTCTTAAAGGAGGAAACTTTTTATCCTATGCTCTGTTTATTTGAATAATGACTGTATCGACTGTATTGCAAATTGTAGCTCCCTATTTAAACAATCTTTACATAAACTGAACAAATAACAGACAACACAGAAGACATACAAGCAGTATATACTAAAATAAATGAAAACTGTTAAATGCTATGGACTAGCTTTGGAACATATGCTGGGAAAAACAAGACACTTATTTTTAATTATTCTTCAACTGCAATTCTTTCACTGTGCATATTTGACTGACCCAAAGGAATTATATTTTGCGATCATGAAATCACAGAACAAATATGTTCTAAAATAAGAAATATCAGTAAGTTTTTCCAAAAGTTACCATCAGAAAGGTTTGAGAATGTTATGTGATGTAACCACTTGACATTCTGTATTATATTTATAATGACCTTTATGTAAGCCATTTTCAAATATTCTATGGAGGAGAGACCCAAAACAACAATGACATAATCCAAAACAAGACATTGAAAGGACCTTCACCCTTTCAATCATATTTAAAACAATATAGTCTTGTAAAACCACCTAAAGCTCAGCGGCTTGGTACAGATTAGAACTGTGAGGAATTGAAATATCTCTAATGCACTTAATATTAAAAAACACAACATTATTGGCTTGAATATGTTCAGACAGAGTTTAATGAAAAAAAGAGCACTTTGCTGTTAAGTGGTGGTTTTTAAAGATCCATGTGGTCTAATATATTCTTCAACCTTGTAGCTAGCCATGCTCCCTGTTTAAATTAGTTCCTCATTTATTGCTCACAATGTCAACTGAGGTTACTGTTGTAAAAGAATAAAATATATATTTTTGTTTTGTAATGCAGTGTGGTCTTTTTGTTAATTTTTTTACTTATTTTCTTTATCAATAATTTAAAGAGTGACTTAGCAAAAAACTAAAGAAAAGTTTAAAGTAAACCTGGGCTGGGTACCAGTCCATCACAGAGCACCTACAAGCACACACCCACACTCAGCCAACTAACCTAACACAGCAATCTTTAAGATCTGTGGGGTGGAAGATTCCTGTGAATTGAGGAAGAATATCCAAACTCTAAATCTTCATTTCATGATTTCTAGAAGTGTGAGAATGGACACTAACTACTGAGCCACCATTCCGCTTTACAGTACTGTAGTTGTGTTTTCTTTATCGCAGACCTTCTTCCTTCATGTTTATTCCTTGCCAAGAAATCTATATGTGGGTGTTTCTTAACTCTTAAGTTTTCTTACTAAAAGAGTTCTCTTTCCAGAAATGCCACATTCCATTTTTATTATCAATTCTATCATTCTTTTTTTTTTCTTTCACATAAATTCCAGACTTCTTATTCTTTTATTTTCAAAAGGCCCACAGTGGCTTACTCTTACTCTGCTTTTTTGCATTTCTTCTATGTGTCTTTATCTTTCCTTGTCTTCCTTCTATTTGTTGTGCACTATGAACTTATTTTGAGCGTCATTATAGCACCCAAGACTTTAAAGCAGCTTTACTTTTAGTTTTTTTAATTTTCATTACAAATTTAGTTTGCTGTACTGGAAAGTCCAAATGGGATTAGAATAAGTGGGCAGATGGGGATAGCTATGCCTTGTGATGAAGTGACATTCTGTTCAAGGATGACTCCTGCACACTAGGTGATGTTTTTGACACTATTATGTGTCAGTTAATAGAAGATATAGTTTTTATAAACAAATCATAGAAAGGATTAAATATTTAAAAATACTATTATTTTTCATTCTGCACAAAAATGATTATGTGAATTATTGTAAAGTAATAAATACATTGTGATTGAGATGTATAAATTTAACTTAACTTTAAGTCCTATCTGTAATCATCTGTTTTTATTCACAATGCACTTAACTGAAATAGCTTTATATAGGATTACTAGCAAAATACCGTTGCTTTGCAGCGGAGAAGTAGTGTGTTAAAGAAGTTATGAAAAAGAAAAGGAAACATTTTAAAAATAACGTAACATGATTGTCAATGTAATTGTTTTGTGACTGTTATCAGTGTTGCTGTCATCAAGAATTTGATTATCATTACTTCTTTCAATCAGGTTCGTATTTGGAGGATGTGTTGTGTTCAAGTTACATTCCGCATTTGTCAACCATTGTAAAGATAACAGATTTCATTCATCGACATGTTCACTACCCAAATCGGTACTCGTGAATCTAAGATGTTTAACAGGCATTCCTGGTATTAAGTTGTGGATTTGCCTGCAAATATTTAGCGGCAGCGTGTCTATGAACTTAATTTAAATTTAAGCTTTACACCTTGCTTTCCTATTGATATGTCTACAAAGGCTTGTCCAGCTTCAGAGGGTTGTTCCTTTCTTACTGCATCAATAAACAGTTCGTCTTCCTCTTTATCTGAGACATCACACACTGCATGCACGGGTTTACCTTTCCCAGTCCTGCAAACTTTAGTGAAGTGGTTCAATTTACCACATTTTTTACACTGTTTTCCTTTAGCTGGACATTGACTTCTTTGTTTCCGCAGTAGTTGCACTTATGGATATGCTTGTATGCGTCACTCGCTTCATATTCTTTTGCTGCCTTCTCAATTGTGTAATGCGTTTTTTGTTCAGCGCTCTTTGGAGCTCTTGCTTGTTGTCTGTGTACTGTGTTCACAGTCAGTTCACGTGCGCCGCTCGGAGTACATGCATCAAAGGTTCTCAGCTGTGCTTGTGCTATCTCGTGCGATCTTGCGATGTCCACAGCTTTATTTAATGTTAGCTAAGACCCGGCACTTAAAAGTTTCTCTCGCACTTTCGCTGAGTTTGTGCCAAACACTAGTCTATCCCTGACCATCTTATCTTCGTTTGCATAAGCACAGTCCTTCACCAGCAATTTTAACTCTGTTACAAAGTGATCAAAAGTCTCGTTTATACCTTGCGTCTTCTCACTAAACTTATATCATGCGAATATCGTATTCGTCTTAGGCATGACAAACGCCTCAAAACGGTCATAATAAGTTTTCAGTACCTTGGCTTCCTCCTGGATGAGAGTCCATGTGTTAAAAATGCCTCTTCCTTTTTCTCCAGTCCACAGGAGCAGGTAGCTGCATTTCTCACTCTCGTCTTTGCCTTTTAGCGGGCCAGAAAACATCAGCTCCACTGTCGGAACTTTTTCCATTCTCCCGGCAGGTTAAGAGACTCCCAGTCAATTCGTGGCGAGGGAACTCCAACAAAAGTCCTCTATTCTGACACCATGTCTTGTTTTCACAAATTGTGAAAAATGAAATGATGGCGAGACTTTCTTTTAAAGTATGCAGGGGAACTTTATTTATTACAGCTCTTACATTCACAGCATCCATGCTCTAAATTAACTTACATAATAGTAACCTTGAGGTCCATTTTTCTGGTGCCTTCCTGAAGACATAGGTGCCTAAACCATGCCTGATAATAATACATTTCAATAACATATAAATATTACAGTGATCACCTCGATAGACATCTCACCACCCAAATCACTACTCGTGAATCTAAGATGTTTAACAGGCATTCCCAATATTAACTTTTGGATTTGCCTGCGAATATTTAGCGGCAGCGTGTCTTTTGGATTGCTGCTGACGGATGGCCTTATATGGGCAGGCACTCAATTATGTGGGAGGTGTGCGTATGGAGGACACAATATAGGCAGGCAGCCAACTGCGTGGGAGGCGTGGTGATGGGGGACACAACTCCGTCTCACACGGTGACCGAGCTGCAGGCTATGGCCGTATTTATGTATGTAAGTAGGATTCAGTTATGACCGTTACGCGTAGAATTTCGAAATGAAACCTGCTTAACTTTTGTAAGTAAGCTGTAAGGTATGAGCCTACTAAATTTCAGCCTTCTTCCTACACAGGAAGTTGGAGAATTAGTGATGAGTAAGTCAGTCAGTCAATCAGTCAGTCAGTCAGTCAGTCAGTGAGGGCTTTGCCTTTTATTAGTACAGATAAAAGTACAGAATGAAATTCTTACTTGCATGCGCTAATCTACGTGCAACATGATTTGTGAATAAAACTACCTCACCTTGAAACCTCAGACTTTCTTACCAGAAAAATATCAGAACATAGGAAAAAAATGAAATAATCATCATCATCGTCATTGGTTTAACAGGTTTAAATTCAAAATATTACATCATATACTCAATGTTCTGAAGAATTCAGACCAGGTCTGAAGCTTCAAACAAAACTCAGTTAATGTTTTACCTGTCCAGCAATCACTTTAAAGGTTGGTTCACCAAACAAGATAAAGTGAATAATTTTCTTTTTTGTCAGGTTTTTGTATGTTCCTAAATGACTCTAATCTTAGATAATTACCTGCTCTGTTGAGCCCCAGTTGCTGGCAAAATACAGCTTCACCATCACTATATAAATGTCTATATTTTTTGCCCCAGAAACCTAGAAATATGATATTTATTCATTTATATATGAGTATTTATGAGAAAGCAGACATTGGCCAAGACACAAAACTGTTTCATATAAAAAGGGGCATAAGTAGTTGACCTTGAGAGCAATTGAGGTTTATTACCATGTGAAATAATAAAGTGACTGCAATCAAGTATGAAGAGGTCACCTGTCCTTTCAATCATATTCCGCACTGAAAATCAGTAAATCAGAAATTGCATAGGTTGCGGCATTGTAGAAATAAACATTTATATTATGTCAGTGATTCTCAAACTTTTGCCCATTATGGACCAATTCCAATTTGTTTACTCAACATATTGAATAAAACAATGCTTGCAGTCATCATTTAACACCTGGGGCCTCATGTATAAACGGTGCATATGCACGAAAATGTTGCGTGCTCCCGTTTCCATGCTCAAATTGCGATGTATAAAACATTACGCCACGCACATTTTCACGGTAGCACAAACCCTGGCGTACGCAAGTTTTCTGCTCGGTTTTGCAAAATGGCGGCGCCCAGCGTCAAAGCAGTGCTTTTATTCCAGTGTGGTTTCCCTTTCTTTTTTATATCCACATCCCTGATGCGGCTTTATCATATACACTGAAATTAACCGCATATTGTTTATTAGTTTAAATGCATGTGATTTTAATTAACCTATAACAATATAATGGTCAACAGAATGGTCAAACTATTACATATTACATTGCTACTTTAGCATTGTTACTCTCACTGCACCTTCTTCTTCTTCTTCTTCTTTCAGCTGCTCCCGTTAGGGGTTGCCACAGTGGATCATCTTTTTCCATCTTACTCTCACTGCACCACTCGGAGTATTTATATCACTGTGTCTGAGTGTGGAATTACAGCTCTACAGCAGCTGATTGAATATATATGTATACAGCATCAAGCACATGCTGCCTCAGCCATGCTGCCTATTGAACTGCTCTCATACGGCAAACACTTCAGAGCCATTCCTGTACAGACCTCGCGGTTCAGAAGCAGTTTCATCCCAAGAACTATAAATGCAATCAAGTGCTCCTTGTAGAACTGTTTGTACTTATAAGTACAATTACCTCACTGTAAACTTGCGATACAGTTATAATATTGCACATCCTGCACTTTAGCGCGTATTTACATATGATGAAATGTAGCAAAATATGTTAATTATATTATAAAGATAAAACTTTAACTTCATTTAAATAATCTATATTGATAATTAAATTAACATGTGAGGACGTTGCCGCAGCGCTAGCAAGGAGCATGGCGACCCGTTCATGGATTGTTCGTGCCTCGTGCTGTATTCTTGCTGGGACTGGCGCGACACTGGAAGGATAGATGGATAGAATAATTAAACATTTACTACAAAGATATTTCAATGTTCCTTAAAAGTTTTGAAGAATTGGCATTCTCAGCTTACAGATGGCTTTCCATCTATTACAAAGGTGATTGTGCGGCGATTGGGTATTTGGAGAAAAGAAAAGGAAGGACAGGAATTGGGGGTTAGTACGTTTGAAAGAGACAGTACTGCTGCAATAAATTATTTAATCAAAGGTCGCGCACGGCACAGTAAGCATCTTGCGTGAGGCATGAACAATCTCTGGACGAGGCACCAGCTAGTCACTATCACTGCACCACCGTGTTCCCATGTTTAATAATATCCTTTAACTCCTATCATCATGAAAATAATATCAAGTATACATCTCAGTATTTAAATTATTCAGAGAGCTGTAATATCATGAATGTAATGGATTTTGTGTCCTGTCAGAGGAAGAGAAAGCCTGTTTAAGAAACACGTAGTGATTCACACACATAGAGCACATAGAAGAACACATACAAAACAAAACATTTCATGTGCTACTTTAGTTACTATGAGATTTCAGAAACTAGTAAATTAAACGATTTTAAGATGAAGTTTATGATTTTCTACTTTAATGACAAATAAACTATGTCATTAAAGTGGAAATTTTGAGATTAAAGTTGAAATTTCAAGCTTTTTTCCCCACTATATCCCTATTTTTTTTTCTTTTCTCTGTACCCTAATAAACTTTCATATGAGGGCTACAACTTGCCTTTTCACTGTGACTTTCATATCTGACAACTTCTTTTTTATTTCGGGCACTGTGCGACTTTGTGAACTTGAGCCTTCAAGTTTCTTCGACACTCCATGTCACTCGATCAACTTCTTTTTGTTGTTTATACCAACAAATAGTACGTTTTTCCTTTCCTACACTTGGTATTCAACATAAACATAAATTCTTCTGTTTTCCCCCATGCATTTCCCATTGCCTTTTCACAGAACACTGAGCTTAAGGGCTATTTATATTGATTTACATATTCAAAGAGGCCTATTTCTGGGAGGAGTTTAGGGTGGGGCAGCAGGCACGTGCGTTACTTTTCATGCTGACCGGGATTTATGGAGCGGAAGAACGTAGAATTTGGCAAATGCACAAATTTATGCATCTGGATTTTTTTGTGCGTACTAACATTTCCGCTTTTGTCCGTATGGCATGTTATAGTGCGAATTCTACGCACAACGTTATGCAAGAGGCCCCTGATTATTTTGAAACACTGCATTTCTAATTAAGAACAGGAACCTGCCATTCATATTAATATGATAATTGTGACTGATTCATAAATATTATGATATCCTCTCATGTTGAAACTGGTAAAAAGTTGACTTGGAGTATAGCACACAAGCTGTTGATGGCCTATTCCTGCTCTTTGTTTTAGTTGTTGTGTTAAACAGCAACAGAACTTGGTCGCACGATCAGCAAGTCATAGATATTTGTACCTGGCTTAAAGACAGAAAAAGGCCAAGTGGGTCTTACAAAATACAAGGTGTTGGCTGTCATTGGATGCAAGTTCAACTAGTTGTGTTTGCAAGTCAGTGGAGAGGAAAATGTCTGTGCCATCACTTGGGTCAACAGAAAAGATTCTTTGGTTGTCAGAGACATAATCAGGGAACTACCCAAATGAATTTGTCAGGTGCTTTCTGACAACACTGAATAACTTAGTACTTATGTTGGGAACTACTGTTAAACATGGCAAGGGACGAAAACATTTCAACAGTTCCTTCCTACTCCTTCTTCTCCCAAATCACAAGTTTCTTTTTCAATGTGGTTTTGAATTTTGTTCTCACAAATTTATACATCCAATATTTCTTATTACAAATGTGGCTTTCATTTCCTCATTTCGAACATTTCATCATAATCTTTTTATGTAAAAATTTTGCAGGATAAAAAAGGGTGACTCACAAAGGAACAGATGTCAGCCAGAGAGAGCCTGTCAATCAATATGGCAATGTCACCTGAAGGTGCCATTTATGAAAACTAAGGGTCATACAGTATAGACACAGAGGAGCGCTATTTATGTATCTCAAGGGCGGACCCCACTCCCCAAACATCGATAGAGAGAACTTTATTTGACCCCAGGGGGAAACGTATCTTTTTACAGAAGCTTTTTAAACAAATAAAAACATAAATAGGTAGATAAGCAACTAAGGGGGGAAATTTTAAAGGGCATTTACCTAACGCTGTGGTGGGTTGGCGCCCTGCCCTAGATTGGTTCCTGCCTTGCGCCCTGTGCTGGCTGGGATTGGCTCCAGCAGACCCCCGTGACCCAGTGTTCGGATTCAACGGGTTGGAAAATGGATGGATGGATGGATTTACCTAACGATAAGTATGTTCGGGCCTGGACAGTACTTGGATGGAAAACCATCTAGAAAAAAGCTTGGGTTGCTGCGGAAAAGGTGTTGGTGAGGACTGCAGGGTGTGTTCACCCCATAGTCTGTTTGTGGATCCCAATAACACAGTGCAGTGACGGGGACACTGTTCTGTAAATATGTTGCCATCCTTCAGATAAGATGTAAAAACCGAGATCCTGACTCTCTGTGGTCATTAAAGATCCCTGGTTATCTTTCATAAAGAGTAGAGTCTATCCTGATGTCCTGGCTAAAGTGCCCATCACAGCCCCATCTATTCTGGACCCCTAATCATCCCCTGTCTCTAATTGGATATCTCTCTCTCACCTCTTCATCACCTAATAGCTGATGTGTGGTTAGCCATCGCATCAATTAGGTGAGTGCTGAATGGCCTGTTCTCATCTAAGTCTTTCTAATTTTTTAATATTAGGTATTTGCCCAGTTCAGAAGAGAGCATTTAAAAGTGGCAGAATTGATTCTTGTTCATATCATTCTTCAGTACAACACCAAATCTCAGATTTTTCATTTACCATTTTATTATGTTGTATTGAAGTTGAATTATTGTAGTGTGATATTAATGCACGTTTGTCTTATGTGTGACAAATTCTGGTTGAGTTGGAAATTTAATAATATGCCTTGCGTTTAATTATAGTTAATTCCATATTTACATAAGTGCTCAGGGTGGTAATTTAAAGATAAAATTTCATACCAAACTGAGCAAAGGAAACCAGAGCTTTTTTAAAAGAATTATTTTTAAAGGTAAACCACACTTCCGAAATTTAATGTAATAATTGTCCTTTATTTTTACTTCAATGAAATGAAATAACCTAGTCTGTGTTGATTTTCTGTTGGTTTCCTTTTTTAATATTATATATCTATTCAAATAATAAGGTTGTGTTCACTTATTTTTTACTCTTTATTTTATACTTCTTGTATCTCTGGTGTAGCAATGCCTCGTCTACTGCTGCTGGGTATCCCAATATGGTAGGCACACTGCTAGTCATATCCACACTCACTAGCACTACACTTCAGGTCATCGCTGTGACACGAATCCAATCCTGGAGCCCCAAATGTCTGTACACTAAGGGTAGATGTAAGGAAAAGTAGTTAGTGTACAGGGGCACAGACCCTTTTGTATTCCTGCCTTTCCCTAAGATCGGGTCATTTACACCAGTACTAAGAGGCCATAGTACTATTCTCTACATTAATACCTATTTCTTGCTTATTGTTGTGTTTTTTAATTAATAAAAATAATAAAAATAATATTGAAGTTTTTTTTTTTAATTTCATTATTTTAACTAGTTGTAGAATCAAATGAAATAACAAAACAGAGAATAATTTGTAGGATATCTCAATAATTATGTTCAATATGGGTGGTAGCTCTATATTTCGATTTCCTACAATTGTATGAAGTAGTACAATGAGATTTAATAGAAAGAATGTCTTTGTTTAAAGTATAACTTCATCAATTATGGTCACCAATCCATTTGGATTCACAAACTCACCAAAAACAATTGTGCACATATGAAGCTTACTGTACTTGTCCTTAAGGGAACATAATTCAAAATCTGAGGCCATACAATAATGTATTGTGCATTCAACAAAACTAGTCTTGTTCCCACAAGATAATAACTTCTGTGCATTAAATACACATCTTGTTTGCACAATATTTAAGTTGTGACCTCAGGTTGTGATCTCACCTAACGGGTGCCATATTACAAATAAAAAATATTGTGTTTAAATGAGATAGCATTGAATTTATATGACATAACAGTGAGGTTTTAAACTAGACAGTATTTCATTAAAACTGTAACACAATAATTATTGCATTTAAACAAGACAATGTTGCTCTTAAACTCAATAACAATGCAAAGAAAAATAAGCTGTATTGTTGTTTGCTTCAAACCACGTAATCATTAAGCACCCAAGTGCAGTGAAAAGCTTCAGAATGAATACTGAATATGGCACATTTCATTCATTTCATGTCTAGTACCAATTGACACGGTCAGTTTACAAATCCTAATATTACTTTTAAGTCATAGTAGAAATGTGTCCTCTTAAATCTCTAAGATCTTTCAGCATTTTTATGCCCAAAAAGGAAGAAATTTGTGAAGACTATTGAATGTTTTTATGCTGATAGGATTCTTCAAGAGGGTACTGTTGTTTGAAAGTGAAAGGTCCAGCACTGTAGGAATTTTTTTTAGCCCTAGATGAGCATGGCTGGACAGCATTTTTGAAAATCACCTAATAAACAGAATGCTTTATGGTTTATGAACTGTATATATAATATGTTTGGGAGGAAAATTAGAATCTGTTTTGACTGCAGTTATGTACTAATCCAAGATATAATTTTTACTATTATTATTATTAAAGTACTTTTACCTTTTGTACTTAAGTACTTTTGAAAGCAGATACTTTTTTAACTGAAACACTTTTTATTTCAGTGAAAGTAAAACTTTGAGGAAGTACTTTTATTTTTACTCAACTATCATTTCTGAGTATGTTTTACAACTCTGGGTATTCCTAGTAAATGCAACAATCTTTTAAGTGGTAAAATTACAATTTACTATTGGTATATACATCACACTTCATATTGCATTTACAACATACGTATCTATATGTAATGGACAATGTATTGCCATTGGGTGGTTTACTTTATCTTAAATGGTTCTCTTTACCAAAGGGTATATTATCTAAAAGCTAAAAAAAACATTGAGTGCATTTGTTGATGCACACATTTTTCATGCACACACTTTTGATGGAAAAGTGACTGAGCTATAACTGAACAAAATATATTTGTCATAGTGTTCCACGGGGAAACCAAATTAATAAATCAGAATAAGATTTAAGCACTTGATTCAGTATTTTATCCAGTTAAAATGAGAATGATATTGATGGACAGAGCCTAACAAGAGGACATCCCAGTTTAGGAAGAGTGTAAGCCAAAACAACCAAAACAGGTGCAGTCGTGGACAGAACCCATGCCAGATTGTGACATTTCCTGATTTAAAGGTTATATTCTATTCTAACAGACTACAATAACTAAACATAGTTAGTCATATAATAAGAAAGCATTTTTTAACCTTATCATGGTATTCAAATTCCATTTAAACACTGGTATAATTAATTCAGCATAATTAATTTAAATAAGCAGTGGTCAAGGAGTAAGACTACCTGTGGAAAACTTAAGGAAAATACAATAGCTGTGAAAACTAGAGATTTTCTCTTCATACAAGGGATTATAGGAATCTTAGGCATTGAGTCACATAGTTAAAATGAATACTCTTTAAAGGTCTTATATAATTATCTGGAAAGAATATTAGGACTATTTACTACATCCAGCAAGTTTGATTAGGTAATAATTAAGTTTTATAAAAGTATGGGAAATATTAGATTATCTGTTTGTCATTTTGTCAAGGTAACAAAAATTCAGAAAAATCCTGTCCCATCACATCATTAATAAATTTCTAACTATTTAATGTAGGAAATTCTTTCATCTTGTACTTTTTCTTTAGCTTTTTTGTTTCCCTGGCAGTGTTTAATACAAATATGTTGTTTTTCAAATATTACACTGAGCTATAGTATACAGAACTCACTAAGGCTTTTACGGACTTTTTACATTTCAATACATTTTATTTAACTGCCAACTAAATATGAAAATATTAGACTGGCAACAATTATGCTTACAGCTTCAAAACACACCTCAGACCAAATCTGTGACCACAGGTAAGTTCCTCACTTAACCTGCAGTAGTCATCATGTAAAAAGAAATGTGGTGGTATAGTATTTGTCAGGAAAGATTCATTCATAAAGTTCAGGTCTATGCTTGATTCCATTATGTAAACTGTGTTTCATTGTTTCATTTTTTTTTCAATTATCATCATTTTCAATCATCCCAAAGCATCCTTTTCGGTGCTGGGTTACCTTTACTAGTAAAAATTCCATCTGTCACCTGGTCTTGTTTCTATAGTACTGATTTTTCTAAATCAATGTAACAGATGTTCTTTTTATTTTACTTAATATAGCTATGTTTCTGCTGTTTCAAGTGTTTTTCAAATTAGTGCTTATCATTTGTTACTCTTTACTTTTTGGATTTGTTTTGTTTAGTCATTGTGATTTCTAAAAGCTTCCTCTGAAGCACAGTTAGGAAACATAAAAGAAGAAGCTAGAAAATTGCAAGCAACTCTGTGTTATGAATTTTTTAAATACATTTTTAATACATTTTAATATTATTTTGTACAGTTCAAATATATTTTACTGAGGTTTTGAATATCAGAGAATTCCAATTTACTGTTGTGTTTTTATTGCATACTTTGGTAAGAACTTTATTTTTGTTTTGAAAATTCTAATGTTGCAGTTTTGTTTTTAGTGGATGCCACCATTTTGTGACGTTGTAGTCCCTGACGCAATGACTGTTACTTGGGGCATGGTTCCAGTAGACGTGCTGCATAACATATCCAGTGTGATGGTGTATAAGCCACTGCAACCATGGTATCTGATTTCCAAGATTGTGGGTACAATTTAAATGTCTTTATTGTGCTTAGTGATTCCCTTTAAGGCAAAGATGTTGGTTTAATGTTAGCTATGTAGCTAGGTGCAATATGGAAAGATGCTAAAGACACTGCCTGCTCTGCTTACACCTGCCTCTTGTCTGTCTTTATGATCTATCTAGCTTCTCTCCATTCCTCATTGATGTTTCTTTCATGCTGCAAAATGTGGCTGATGTTGGACTTTTGAAATGTAAATTTAAAATCATTTTAAAGATCAGTATGCAATATAAGGTCCTCTAATGGACTGCTGCCCTGACCAAAGCTCATTTATACTATTAATCCAATGATGCTAAGTTAGGCTGTTCCTCTAGCTCTACTCAACCAATCCAGTGGAGGATTCAGTGGGGAAAATGTTGAAACTACACACTGATAAAGGCTGAATATGGAGTTTGAACCTAGGACGTTTGGGACAAGGAAACAGTGCTAACTATTGCACTTCCATAAAAATCTGAATTAATTTTATGCTGTATTATTATCATTTAATTTCACTTAACGTAATTCACAACCAGCTTAATTTCAGAGTCAGTGTAAGTCAAATCTCCTGTTACTTCAGATTGTGTTTCTGAAGTGTATAGCCACAGTGAACTTTCTTAAAACTTTTGTTAACAAATCACCACGTCCCATTACCAAAGTAATAAATGCATAATCAGAGGAACACTAACAGAGATGGCTGTTTGGCAATTCTATTATTAACTTAGATTATTGCCTTAGTACTGTATAGACAGTATACCATGGTTTTTCAACCAATTCCTTTGCCCAAATATAGCCATTATCCTTCTCTCTTTTCTGTTTTCGCAATCTGCTATTATAAAGTAACACATTTTAAAAATGAATCTCACTGATATAGTAAAAAATTTCACATACCAGGTTGATGCAATAAGAACTGTTGCATTAATTTGGGGCTACAGATATCTTGTACAGTGTCACACACGTGCAAATAAGAGGATGTTGTGTGGACCAAGTAAAGGTAATTCCATGCCAGGCCAGGGGAGGGCGGGGTGCATTAAACCTTCTCCTGCTATCTCTACAGACCAGCCGCGGGAAAACCTGAATCTGAATCAAGAACATCACTTCCAGTTCCGGCGCCTAGAAGAACATCACTTCCAGTTCCGGTGCCTAGAAGAACGTCACTTCCAGTTCCGGCGCCTAGAAAAACGTCACTTCCAGTTCTGGCGCCCAGAAGATTGTCACTTCCGGTCCCGGTCCCAGACTGATGTCAGAGAAACATCACTTCCGGTCAACCTACATCACTTCCTGTCAACATACATCACTTCCTGTCTGACCATTCATCCTCATAATTCATATAGTGCTGCCTATTTGGATGATGTTGTCATCTATTCCAACACCTGGGAGGAACACATACTGCAGGTTGAAGCTGTATTGCGGACACTGGCAGAAGCTGGGCTTCGTATCAACCCGAAAAAATGTTACTTTGGGTTGGTCGAGGCCAAATATTTAGGCTATCTAGTGGGCCGGGGTATGGTGAGACCACAGTGTTCTAAAATAGATGCCATTGTAAATTGGCCCCGTCCGATAACCAAGAGGCAAGTTCAGGCATTTCTCGGCTTAGCGGGTTACTATCGCCAGTTTGTACCCCGGTTTTCTGAGAGAGCTACGCCCTTGACAAACCTTACAAAGGGTAGACCTAATCATGTGGTATGGGATGAGATATCAGAGGCTGCATTCAGTGACTTGAAACTGGCCCTTACGTCAGCTCCTATATTAAAGGCACCAGATTTCTCTTTACCTTTCATTCTCCAGACGGACACTTCGGACACAGGTCTTGGGGCCGTGCTGAGCCAGAGCGTCGAAGGAGTTGAACACCCCATTATGTACCTGAGCCGGAAACTGTTGGATCGGGAAACTAGGTATGCGGCAGTGGAGCGGGAGGCTTTGGCTATTAAATGGGCAATTACTCAGCTGAGATACTACCTCTTGGGACGTGAATTCACTCTTGTGACAGACCATGCACCCTTACATTGGATGGCCTTACACAGGGAGTCCAATCCGCGGGTCACGAGGTGGTTTTTGGCTCTACAGCCGTATAAGTATTCGGTTGTTTATCGCCGGGGTGTTCTGCAAGCCAATGCCGATGCCCTTTCCAGATGCCACGACTTCTTGGACCGGTACGCCCGACCGATGGGTCTGGGCTGAGGGGGGGGGGGGCCATGTCACACACGTGCGAATAGGAGGACGTTGTGTGGACCAAGTAAAGGTAATTCGACGCCAGGCCATTGGAGGGCGGGGTGCATTAAACCTTCTCCCGCTATCTCTACAGACCAGCCGCGGGAAAACCTATCTGAATCAACAACATCACTTCCAGTTCCGGCGCCTAGAAGAACGTCACTTCCAGTTCCGGCGCCTAGAAAAACGTCACTTCCAGTTCCGGCGCCCAGAAGATTGTCACTTCCGGTCCCGGTCCCAGACTGATGTCAGAGAAACATCACTTCCGGTCAACCTACATCACTTCCTGTCAACATACATCACTTCCTGTCTGACCATTTAAAACCGCCATCTTTTCAAACCTTCACCAGTTCTGTTTTGGACTCCGTACTGTCAACATCATTGACTAAACTTAAAAGGATCCTTTGCAGCTAGGAATATTATATGGGTGGCTGCCCCAAACCTTTTTCTACGTGTGTCGAGTTGCTTCTTTTTACAACAGGTATGCAGGACCTATCCTCAGGACCAGAACACCTCCAATGAAAAGAGTAATGTACGCTTGACCCACATCTGTGGGAATCCACAGTTTTATAAATGTCAAATTCTGATTAACCTTCTGTCTTTATTGAGATGGAGGAGTACAAAGTTTTCCATAAGAACTTACTTGAACAGATTTAAGTCACAAAATATGAATCAAATGATGTATTTTGAAATGGCTTGGCAAATCCAGTTTATATATGACATTTCCAGTTTTCTTAATTACTCTGTAAGGACCAAATTATCTCAGAACAAGCTCCCATTCCGTAAAATTGCTTGGAAGAGGTTAAAACTGGAATTAGGTTCAATCTGTTCTGCCAGGGATAAAGAAAACAGTCATATTTGTGAAATAGACCAGGGGCCTCATGTATAAACAGTGTGTATGCACAAAAATGCTGAGTACGCCTGTTTCCACGGTCACATCGCAATTTATAAAAACTAAACTTTGTGTAAACCCATGCACATTTTCACGGCAGCTCAATCCCTTGCATACAGAAGTTCTCCACTTGGTTTTACAAACTGGCGGCACCCAGCATCAAAGCAGTGTTACTTTTCCTGTGTGGCTTCCCTTTCTTTTTTAGATCCACATACCTGACTCGGCTTTATCAAATACACTGAAATTAACCGCATATCGTTTATTATTTTAAGGCATCTGATTGTAATCAAACCACAGCTATTTATTGGTGCATGGAATGGCCCAACTATTCCACATACCACTGCTGCTTTAGAGTTGTCACTCTCAATGCATCACTAAGAGTATCTAACTCACTGTATCTGAGTGTGGAATCACAGCTCTACATCAGCTGATCAGATTATCGGGATACAGCATCAAGTACATACTGCCTCAGCCATAGTTTTTTTGAACATCTTCCATACAGTACAGCAAATGCTTCAGAGCCTTTCCTGTAGGGACCTTGTGGTTCATAAACAGTTTCATCCCAAGAGCTCTAAATGCACTCAATCAGTCCATCAGGTCTTCCTGGTAGAACTGTTTGTACTTATAAGTACAATCATCTCGCTGTAAACTTGCACTACAGTTATAATATTGCACAACCTGAGCCACATTATCAAGTGTGTATTTACATATAATGACGAATGGCTTCTAAGTCAATTTAGATTTCCAATGGCTATCTTCTTGGTGGCTCTTGATATCATTTTTAAGATGAAATGCAGTAAAATATGTATATTACATTATACTGATAAATTTTTTATTTCATTTAAATAATGTATATTGTTAATAATTAAATACAGTGCATCCAGAAAGTATTCACAGCGCATCACTTTTTCCACATTTTGTTATGTTACAGCCTTATTCCAAAATGGATTCAATTAATTTTTTCCTCAGAATTCTACACACAACACCCCATAATGACAACGTGAAAAAAGTTTCCTTGAAATTGTCTGTAGACCTCCGAGACAGGATTGTCTCGAGGCACAAATCTGGGGAAGGTTACAGAAAAATTTCTGCTGCTTTGAAGGTCCCAATGAGCACAGTGGCCTCCATCATCCATAAGTGGAAGTAGTTCAAAACCACCAGATCTCTTCCTAGAGCTAGTCGGCCATCTAAACTGAGTGATCAGAGGAGAAGGGCCTCAGTCAGGGTGGTGACCAAGAACCCGATGGTCACTCTGTCAGAGCTGCAGAGGTCCTCTGTGGAGAGAGGAGAACCTTCCAGAAGGACAACCACCTCTGCAGCAATCCACTAATCAGGCCTGTATGGTAGAGTGGCCAGACGGAAGCCACTCCTTAGTAAAAGGCACATGGCAGCCCACCTGGAGTTTGCCAAAAGACGCCTGAAGGACTCTCAGACCATGAGAAACAAAATTCTCTGGTCTGATGAGACAAAGATTGAACTCTTTGGTGTGAATGCCAGGCGTCACGTTTGGAGGAATCCAGGCACCGCTCATCACCAGGCCAATACCATCCCTACAGTGAAGCATGGTGGTGGCAGCATCATGCTGTGGGGATGTTTTTCAGCAGCAAGACCTGGAAGACTAGTCAGGATAAAGGGAAAGAAGACTGCAGCAATGTACAGAGACATCCTGGATGAAAACCTGCTCCAGAGCGCTCTTGACCTCAGACTGGGGCGACGGTTCATCTTTCAGCAGGACAACGACCCTAAGCACACAGCCAAGATATCAAAGGAGTGGCTTCAGGACACCTCTGTGAATGTCCTTGAATGGCCCAGCCAGAGCCCAGACTTGAATCCGCTTGAACATCTCTGGAGAGATCTTAAAATCTGATACAGGCTGATACGGTGGAGCACTTTAAAAAACTGCTGAAAACATATTATTTTAACATGGCTCTCTCATAACTTCACTGTAATCAAAATCCTGATACTCTGTATATCCAACTCATTATAATAACTATTCATGGTGGCTCTAAAATCTGTACTAACCTCTACTCTCTCTTCTGTTTCCTTTTCCGGTATCCTTTTAGTGGTGGCTTGCACCACCACCATCTACTCAAAGCACCGTGATGTTCCAACAATGATGGATAGATTAAAAGCTAGAAGTCTGTATGACCATCAACATCAAGTGACTCCGTGAGAACCCTAACTACAAAGAGGACAATTTCATTTATGTTAGGTAGAATGCCCAGAGGGGATTGGGCGGTCCCGTGGCCTGGAACCCCTGCAGATTTTTTTTTTTTCTCTAGCCGTTTTTTTTCTGTTTTTTCTGTCCACCCTGGCCATCGGACCTTACTCCTTTTCTATGTTAACTAATGTTGTCTTATTTTAATTTCTTATTTTGTCTTTTATTTTTCTTTTCTTCATTAGGTAAAGCACTTTGAGCTACTTTTTCTATGAAAATGTGCTATATAAATAAATGTTGTTGTTGTTGAAAATGGCTGTGCACCGACGCTTCCCATCCAACCTGATGGAGCTTGAGAGGTGCTGCAAAGAGGAATAGGCGAATCTGGCCAAGGATAGGTGTGCCAAGCTTGTGGCATCATATTCAAAAAGACTTGAGGCTATAATTGCTGCCAAATGTGCATCGTTAAAGTATTGAGGAAAGGCTGTGAATACTTATGTACATGTGATTTCTCAGTTTTTTATTTTTAATAAATTTGCAAAAATCTCAAGTAAACTTTTTTCACTTTGTTATTATGGGGCGTTGTGTGTAGAATTCTGAGGAAAAAAGTGAATTTAATCCATTTCGGAATAAGGCTGTAACATAACAAAATGTGGAAAAAGTTGATCAACTTGATCAAACTTGAGTTAAACTTGATCAACTTTCTTTTGTTGTTTATATCACTTGTCACACGCGTGCACATGGGAGGCAGCTAATAGGCTTGAGTAAGGGCAGTTCCAAGTCATACCAGGATGTGGCACTGATTTTTTTGCTCCCTTTCCTGCAGACCATTTATGGGAGATTCCACCTGGCCCTCTTAATGTCACTCCTGGGACCGAGGCTATGGAAGAAGACCTTTCTGGCTCCGGCCCCTGTGATGGCACGTCCGGGCTCGTATGTATGGCTGAAGACCTTCATGAGCTTGACCCCTTTAACCTCACTTCCGGTCTTCCCTTTAAAAGCCTCCACCTTTTCCCTATTCCCTCAGTTCTGTTTTGGACTCAGTTTTGTGCACAGCAGTGCTATCATTTAAACTACAATTTGCAGCCAGGAAACCAAATATTTGGGTGGCTGCCTCAAACCTTGCTATGGCTCTTTGTGGCTTTTGTGGCACACTGCTTAAACCAACAAATAATATGTTTTTCCTTGACTCTACTTGGTATTCGCTGAAATTCTTCTGTTTTCCTCCGTGCTTTTGCCATTGTCTTTTCACAGAACGCAAAACATAAGGGGTTATTTATGTTGATTTGCATATCCAAAGAGGTGTAATTGTGGGAGGATTTGGGGTGGGGTGGCAGGCGCACGCACAAGCATTACTTTTGACGCTGACCTGGATTTATGGAGCTGAAGAATGTGGAAGTTGGTGTATGCACAGGTGTATGCCATATTTCAGTGTGAATTCTATGCACGGCTTTATGCATGAGGCCCCAGGAGATAGGCAATTGTTAAAAAATCAAGGTCAAAAATATGTCAACAAAATACAGAGAAAACAAAGCTCAAACTGTTAACCGGAATCAAGTTGAAAGAATATGCAATATTAGCTTACAGTCTTTAAACCAACATTCTACTAACAGTAAAGTATGTATTGTCTTTTGTTCAAAATCTTGGACAACCATAAAGTGAGGGACAATAGCCTTTATACCATCACAATGTACGCTAGCAACAATGCTAGAAATGGTGCAACAAAAGTAAGTGGAAGCTCCCACGAAAAACCAACAAGATATTATGTCAACATTAAATATTTCAAAGACATTCAAAATGAACTCAGAACAAAAATGTAACAGATTTACTAAGAACAGTTATTTTAAAACCATATAAACAATCAAGCAAGGACATTTCTAATGAGGAATTATACAAAACATTTTGTGAGAAAGGAAGGACAAAACTAAAGTAGGACCTAAAATCATCAATGATGTAGTGGTATAATTTTTTCAAGTACTGATTTACACATTACAGTTTAGCTGGTGCTTTCAGAATGATAGCCGTATTCAAGATTTATTTAATTCCCAACTTTGCATAAAATAGTGCCAAAAGAGGAGGAACATTGATTGGAAATAGTAGCTTAAGGCATAATGTATAGCTGAAATTTTTCTTTAAAAAAATATCTGCTATCTCCTTAGGTATATGTAATTTCTTTAAAAGAACAAAGCAAGCAAATTTTCAAAACTGTTTACAGATACCAAAATTGTAGTTTTCTCCTGAGAAGATGGTAGATAAAATCCATAGTCAGCTCCAATGCTTGAGTTATACCTTGATGCCTAAATATTAAGAGAATGTGAGACTGTAGCTTGATTTTGACTTCTGATTTGATTTCTTCAGAGGAATTTATTTTTTCAGATTCTGCTACAATATCTGGGACTTCCTCAATGGTGGTTGTTGCTAATAATCTGTAGGTAAACTATTTCCTGGTTTACTGTTGTAAACTGTCTAGAGAGAGCATCATTATTCTTACTCTTTTACCCTAACCAATACAAGGTAATAAAATCAAAGAAGTGTGAACATCTTGCCTGGCAAAAAAGTTTTTTTGTTGTCTTTAAATACATAAGGTTTTAAAATGACAAATGATTTTTGTGCCCCTTCTAGCCAACACGGCCATTCTTATAGTCACAATTTATTGCTCATAATTTCTTGTTGACTACATAATAATTCTGTTCAGCAGTACTGAGTTGTTTTTGTAAAATAGACACATGGCTGAAGCAGTCCATATAATGATGATATAATATGCTGTAATTAAAAGAGATTTTAATTGTTCAAAAGAGTGTTGTGCCTCTGGTGTCCACTGGAATTTACAGACAGATTTGGAATGGAAGAGATCAAAGTATACAGTTTCTAATAAACATCAATAATAACTTGCAAACTTTACAAGTCATTGTACTTGTTTCAAATTTCAATTAGTAATAGCTTTAAGTTTAGATTGGTCCATTTTTAGTCTGAGAAATTTAATATCCTAAAAAAACTCACATTTTTCAGTTATTTTCCTGTAACTTTTATAAAGGCTCTCAAACATGTGGGATATGTGTTGTAAAATCATTTGAAAAAATCAAAATATCTGATGTAAACTAGCACAGAAACTCTTAGTAGTTATATAAAGCACATACTAAAGGTATTCACCTCATTGAATGTTTCCATATTTTATTGTAATACAACATTAATTCACAGTACTTTTAATTTGGTTTTTGACATTGACCAACAGAAACAGGCTCAAA
>JANRMT010062837.1:23678446-23708891 GCA_026402145.1 Polypterus bichir lapradei | reverse complement strand
CTTTGGACTGTGGGAGGAAACCCACACAGACACGGGGAGAACATGCAAACTCCACGCAGGGAGGACCCAGGAAGCGAACCCGGGTCTCCTAACTGCAAGGCAGCTGCACTACCCACTGCGCCACCATGCTGCCCCCTTTAACCATTTTTCCCTTTGTAATTTCTATGAGATAATTTGGCTACATTACTGCAATATGTATTTACACAGACAATTGCATAAATAAATATCAAATTTGATTACCGTAGATCCCGGAATACAAGCCGAGAATTTCGTCCTAGATGTTTGGCTTGGAGTTTGGCGTTCGGTTTATACAACGAGTATCGTTTCAGATTCCAGATTTCCAGCGCAATGCCGGTTTTGCCGATGAATACGGAAGTAAATAATGACGAAACCACAGAGCCATCTTTCAGATGAAGAAGTAACTTTGCATGCCGGTACTTTAAATTAAATAAAGAATTTATTTAAAAAAGTGTTTTAGTTGTTGATTTTATTAATAAAATTTATAATAAATTATCGGGAAGTTTAAAATAAAATTTATTTTGATTCACCATCCACATCTTGCGTTACGAAACGGATGCGGTCACGTGTATCCGCTTGCGTGATTGTAAACAAACAACCGAGAGCGTTAGTAGCGTCAGTCAGAGCCCAGATACATGTGTTTGTGGATGTAATTTCGAAACGAAGATGGACATTGTGTGGAAATATCTCCTCCTCCCTTCCTGCAGCCCAAAGATGTCAAATTAAATGGTGAGTACAGTATGAAATTGTTTCTAGAATAGAATGCCTTTTATTGTCACTATACGCATCTACAATGAGATTAAAAGCAGCTCCTTCAGTGCAGAAAAAAGTTCTGTATAGGGCTTGTATGGTTGTTTATTAGCCTTAGCATAACGCCGTATCTGCGGCCCCGCTTCTGCTTTCTTTCCCTCCTCCGTCTGTGTCGTCTCCTAGACCCGACAACAAACCACGGAGAGCCCGCTGGTCTCGCTATGTTGTCTGGGATGTTGTGCGTGTGATGAAAAACACTCAAAACAGATGTCTGGCTCTGGACACCGATGTCTATAAGGTTCTGAATGGTGTAGCGGATGTTCGCCAAACCGATCGTGCACAAACAAGGACAAAAAAAAAGTACAAAAACAACAAAAAAGTGCACTGAAAAGGAGAGCCCTGCTGCGCGCCGCCATGCTCCTAGCCTAATCGAAGTAAGTTAGGCACTTTTTATAACTTTTTGGTTAGTACATTAGAAAAAATATTGGTGTTTTTTATTATGAAAAGGTTAAGTAAGTGTTGTAGTGGGAGGTTTGGAACGCATTATGGGTTAGCCTTTGCGAACGAATTAAGTTCGTAAGTCAAGGGTCCACTGTATTGCGTATTTAAGTTAATCAAATTTATAACAAGTCTCCGGAAATCCACCCGCCGATGTACCGTATTTGCGTATATAGTTTCAACACAAAGGTTCCAATTTACCAAACTTCTCCGCAATCACTTCCTAGTTTCCATCAAAAATGCCGGCAGTCTCAAATTCTCGCCGATAAACATTATAAATATACCCAAAGAGACACTTTTAAGGAAATTTAGAAAATTTTGCTTGGAGAAGGGGGTCGGCTTAAATACCGGTCATCGGCAAATGCATGTAATTTAGTCGGTAGAGAAGGGGATCGCTAATATACCGGGTCGGCTTGTATTCCGAGATCTACGGTAGTTAAAAATGCCTTTTAAATGCCTATTTTTATAGTTTAAACCCTAAATACAGTATGCCCCCAAAGCACTTTAATTTCGTTGCAAACTCAGCTTAATACATTACCTAAAAAATTACCTTAACACATTACCTAAAAACAGAATGTAAAGGTAAACCCGTATACTGTACAGTACTGTACTGCTATGTCTCCCACAGTGCTAGAATATAAAATACCGATGTTACGCTATATGTACTGTAATTCATGCAAGTGCATTTTCTTTGGTATGCGCTGTCGTTTTCTTTGTTATAAGCAGAGTAAATACATAATAATTTCATTTGATTAAAATACAGTAAAATGTACAGGTACTCACCAATGATGAATGATATTGATGATGATGATGAAGTAGCTGTGCAGTACGACGCAGAGGATTTAAAACTCCTCGGGTCGCGCCTGTTCTTCATGTACTTCATGAGGAGTCGTATCTTTGAACGGGTCTTCTTCTGGTAGGGTTTCATGCTGGCTTTTCTTTATAGGTTTCAGGAACATTGTAATGGGAAGTTGCTCTTGTAGAGAACTGCTGGTACAATTTCCGTGCTTCCTCACGAATGATGTTACCTTCCAAGGGGATGCTTTTCTTCCTGCAGTTGGTGATCCACAATGCCAAGGCAGATTCCATAAACTTTTTGGCACTATCACAGAATCTTACAGATACAGTACTCCGGATCGCTGCCTCGTTCTTCTTTATGTAGCATACAGTGCTTTCATTAATGCCATAGTGGCGCGCTACTGCAGCATAACTTTTTAGTTCCCGGATCAAATCCAGTAGTTCAACCTTCTCCTGGAGTGCTTTAAACTGCTTCTGGTGCTTAGGCTCAGAGCCAGAAGCCTTAGAAGGCGCACAACGTTTCGGCAACATCTTGTGCGTTTATGAATAACAAAATGGAAAACACGAGGACACTAAACTGGAGACGCATCACAGGGCAACACTCAATCAGCAGCAAGGAGAAATGAATAACACTCTCAGATTGGCTACTTTCACCATCCCAAACCGTGTTTCCCTCAGCGGTGGTAAGCCCTCTCAGCTGGAGACGCGTCACAGGGCAGCAATCAATCAGCAGCAAGGAGAAATGAATAACGCTCTCGGATTGGCTGTTTTCACCATCCCAAACCGCGTTTCCCACAGCGGTTGCTTCCTGTTCTCTCTACAGCACAGTACTGCCACGAAAAAAGCCATAAAAAAATAGGCAGAGGATATTTGCGTTTTCCGCTAACAATTAATAGTTAGCTTCTAAGGAAAAATCTGCGAATGACTGAGTCCGCAAACTCTGAACCACAACTTTGCGGGGGTCTACTATACTTGATTCAATTCAGGAAGGCTGTCAGGAAGAGCCAGCCCCTCCCTCCATTAACATTTTGAAGCACATCGCTGGCCTGCACAAATGGTTTGTGCAGCTCCGCCCCTTGATGTTCACTGGCAAACTTAAGACGAACATGTACATGTGCCTTTTTGAGCAAGGGGACCTTACAGGCGCTGCAAGATTTCAATCCATTACAACATAGTGTGTCACCAATGGTGTTCTTGGTGTCTGTGGTCCCAACTGCCTTCAGATCATTAACAAGCTCCTCCCGTGTAGTTTTAATAATAATAATAATTCTTTGCATTTATATAGTGCTTTTCTCACTACTCAAAGTGCTCAGCAATTGCAGGTTAAGGGCCTTGCTCAAGGGCCCAACAGAGCAGAGTCCCCATCACCTTTCTCATGATCATCCTCACCACATGAGGCAAGATCTTGTATGGAGCTCCAGACTGAGGTCAATTGATGTTCATTTTAGATTTCTTCCATTTCCGAATAATCACTCCAACAGTTGTCACCTTGTCACCAAGCTTCTTGCTGATGGTCTTGTAGCCCATTCCAGCCTTGTGTAAGTCTATAATCTTGTCCCTGACGTCCTTTGACAGCTCTTTGGTCTTGCCCATCATGGTAGAGAGGTTGGAATGGAAGAAATTGATTTTGTGGACAGGTATGCTTTATACACATAACGAGTTGAGATCAGGAGTATCTGTAATTGATTGATTGTAATCTGTGTGCCACATGGGTACACAGCCAATCTGTGGGAGCCAAAATTCTGCCTGGGATGTAGAAGATCAAATACTTATTTCTCTCAATGACATGCAAATCAATTTATAACTTTTATGTAATGTGTTTTTTCTGGATTGTTGGTTGATATTCTGCCTCTCTGCATTAAAATGAAACTACCATAAAATTAGAGATTAT
This sequence comes from Polypterus bichir lapradei, assembly GCA_026402145.1. Taxonomy (NCBI): domain Eukaryota; kingdom Metazoa; phylum Chordata; class Cladistia; order Polypteriformes; family Polypteridae; genus Polypterus; species Polypterus bichir. The sequence goes on along the minus strand of JANRMT010062837.1, from coordinate 23,704,936 downwards.
TCATTTCTTTGTAAGTGAAAAAACATACAAATTCAGCAGCGGATTAAATACTTATTTCCCCTCCACTGTACCTCTTTCGGGGTGCCATTGTCTGGTGCTCCTTCCTTCTGACAGGTGTGTTCACTCCACGTCTTGACTCCCACAACAACAATATGAAGCGCCTGTCTCCTCAGCATATCTTCAGTCTGCCTGTTCTTTTTCTTTTTGGCAAGGGGTTCTGGCTGGCTCACTCGTGTCGCAGCACTGTCGTGTCGGGGTGTGTCCACAAGAAATGTATCATTACAGGTTTCTGTCAACAGACAGCCAGTAAATCCTGCAAACTAGTGGACACTAGAGGGCACTATTGCTTCTCAAACCCAACACAATAGACGCAGGGCACAAGTTAAAAGCACAAAGAGCTTATTTATTTTTAGGAAGACTCTTCAGCAAGCATTTCCCACCACCATGACCACAAGTAAACCACAGGCACAGCACACAACTATACTTCTTTCTCTATTTCTTTCTACTCTGCTCCTCTCAGCAAGCTTCATCCACCTTCCACCCAGGGAACCTTACCCTGTCCCTGTGAGGTTGGTCAAGTCCTCTTATAATTCTTTGATAGTCCTCAGCTCTGTGGCACAGTCGTCTTTTTAAAGCATTTTTAAAACATAATTGATGTGGTGGTATAATGCTAGAAAGCAAAATTTAAATATAATTATAATTTATAGGAAAGCAACAACTACTTTGCCTAATTTGTCTAAAGCAGCTGAGCGCCACGGCACATGGGGTCCTTCTATTAGCGCCTTGCAGCAAAAAACACATCCTGTGTCAGACAAAAGCAGACAGGAGAGAATAACAGAGCTCAGCTCTCTTTATATTGTATTTTCCCGCTATGCTGAAGGAGAAAAATGTTCTTTGTAAAAGAAGGTCCAAGGCTTGAGGATTTCTTACTCAGTAAACTGACCATTCTGAGCTTTGTGGTGTTTGACTAACTTAAAATAAAGCTTAGTCTTATTATTAAAACAACTAATCAAAATAGAATTACATATATAATCAATTAAAATGTAACATAATTTGTATGTATATTTATTTTATTTATTCAGGATTATTCTTACCTAATTTGTTTTTCTTTTCTTTTTTATATATTTTATTTTATTGATTTTAATTTGAAGGAAATAACAAACTTAACAAACAAAAATTCAACCCCTACCCAAGAGAGAGGAGAGCCAAAAACAAGAGCAAATCTTTAAACGCAGAAAGGAAGGAAGAGTATCCTTTTCCCCAATTTTAGAAGCTTATTCTAAAATGTTGTTGATTAGATCCTGCCATATTTTAAAAAAAGTTTTGAACAGATCTTCTAAGTGAGAATTTGAATTTTTCCAGTTTCATATAGTATAGAACATTAGTCACCCACTGACTTAAAAGAGGTGGGATGGGATGTTTCCAATTGAGCAAGGTAAGCCTACATGCTAGTATTGAGGTAAAGGCAATTACTACTTTTTTGTCCTTCTCCACTTTAAGCCCATCTGGGAATACACCATACACAGCTGTTAATGGGTTAGGAGTGATTGTGACTCCAAGGCTGTCTGAAAGGCATTCAAAGATTTTTGTCCGGAATTATATTAATTTGGTGCATGCCCAACAAATGTGGCTCAGTGAGGCAGGAGCTATAATGCAATGTTCACAGGTTGAATCTTACCCTGGATGCATTTTGGACAATTTTAAATGAGATAAATGTGCTTGATAAAAGATTTTAAGTCGAATGATTAGAGCTTTGCACATATGAAGCTAGAGTGTATTCTATGTAAGGCTGCCTTTTACTCCTTTTCTGAAATATTAATTGAAGGGACCTTTCCTCACCATACCCTGTGATCCTTGAAAGGAAGGGACTTTAAAATGTTTTTATATATTGTAGAGATGCTGAGTCTTCAAGACTAATCAATATTTCTTCTGGAATAGAAATAGGTGGGAGGTGTGGAAAATTGGACAGGTTCTGTTTAGCAGACTTTCAAATTTGAAAAACAGTGGAAAAATTGTGTTGATGAGAAGTTAAAATTGAAGCTTGTTTGTAGGATGAAAAGACATTATCTATGTACAGATTTCTAAGTGTTTTATCTCAGACAGTTTCCAAACAATAAATATCGTGTATGTTTGTTTTGGGGGGAGGTGGTTGTCATGTAAGAATGCAATAGAGAAAAGCTTCTTTTCCTACATTGGTTGTATATTCTGAGTGAATGAAGGGCAATTGGATAATTAGTGTATTGATGATAATTTGTATTTACTAGGGCACAGTTCAGGGAATAAAAAGAAGTACTGCAAGATTTTAATTTTATTGCGTAACAGACTTGTGTATATTCATCGATTTGTGTCACTGTCCAGGTTTTTATGGCCTGTATATTTGCCACCCATTGTAATGGATGCATTTAAGGTGGAGGTGGGATTACATCAGGGATCGGGTCTGAGCCCTTTCTTATTTGCAATGGTGATGGACAGGTTGACAGACGAGATTAGACAGGAATCCCCATGGACTATGATGTTTGCTGATAACATTGTGATCTGTAGTGAGAGTAAGGAGCAGGTCGAGGATACCCTGGAAAGTTGGAGGTTTGCTCTAGAGAGGCGATGAATGAAGGTCAGTAGGAACAAGACAGAATACATGTGTGCAAATGAGAGGGGAGGTCAGAGGAATAGTGAAGATGCAGGGAGTAGAGTTGGCAAAGGTGGATGAGTTTAAATACTTGGGATGAAGAATTCAGAGTAACAGGGATTGTGAAAAAGAGCTGAAAAAGAGGGTGCAGGCAGGGTGGAATGGGTGGAGAAGAGTGTCAGGAGTGATTTGTGACAGACGAGTATCAGCAAGGGTGAAAGGGAAGGTCTACAGGACGGTAGTGAGACCAGCTATGTTGTATGGGTTGCAGATGCTGGCACTGACCAGAAAGCAGGAGACATAGCTGGAGGTAGCAGAGTTAAAAATGCTAAGAGTTGCACTAGTTGTGACGAGGATGGACAGGATTAGAAATGAGTACATTAGAGGGTCAGCTCAAGTTGGACAGTTAGGAGACAAAGTCGGAGAAGCGAGACTGTTTTGGTTTGGACATGTGCAGAGGAGAAATGCTGGGTATATTGGGAAAAGGATGTTAAGGATAGAGCTGCCAGGCAAGAGAAAAAGAGAAAGGCCTAAGAGAAAGTTTATGGATGTGGTGTGAGAGGACATGCAGGTGGCCAGTGTAACAGAGCAAGATACAGAAGACAGGACGATATGAAAGAAGATGATCCACTGTGGCAACCTCTAACAGGAGCAGCCGAAAGAAGAAGAAGATGTTATTTGCCGCCTAGTAATAATACTGAAAGTTAGGTAGTGCCAGTCCCCTTCTGCTTTAGGTCATTGTAGAGTCACCCTTTGGATTTGTAGATTTTTCAAATTTCAAATAAATGAGGGTGTGAAATTAATCAAATTTCTTTAAAGTGATTTGTTAATGAATATGGGAGTGCTTTGAACTTTGAGAAGGATGCTCCCTGCTAATGTTAGTTGGCAGATAGACCCTTGTTTAATTTTTTCCATGCACACAGCAACATTTTGTTGAAAAACAGCTTCACATTTACTTGTGATATTTACCCCTTGGTATTTAAACTGATCAGCTAAGATAAATGGGAATGTGTTAGGTCTAATATTGTGTGCTAGAGAGTTCACTGGAAAAAGCACACTTTTACTCAAACTGATTCTGAGTCCAGATATCTTTTGAAAATTTGTTAGTACTTTTAGGACTTCTGGCATGGAATTTTGTGGGTTAGATATATACAGTACCATGTCATCTACATATAATGATATTTTGTGCTCAAGTGCTTCTCTTATAATCCCCTTTATTTCTGATATCAGTGGCTTAATAGTAATTGCAAAGAGCAATGGTGATAGGGACCATTCTTGTCAACTGTCACGCTCTAGTTTGAAGTAGTTTGAAATAATGTTGTTAATACAAGCTGAGGCTTCTGGACTAGTATAGAGTAGTTTGATCCATGCACATATGTTTGGGGCAAACCCAAATGTATGTAATATGGTGAATAGTTAGTCCCATTCAACTACATCAAATGTTTAGAAGCTAAGTGTTTGCTATAATACATCCACATTGTGATATTACAGAAGGAAGCACTTTCTCAGTCCTTTTGCTAGAACTTTAGAGACTATCTTAACATCATTATTCAGGAGTAAGATTGATCTGTACAATTGTAGTAAATCCTTATTTTTATTTGGAAAGATGGTAATTAATGCTTGGTGAAAGGTTTGTGGTAGCATTTTGTTGTCTCTAGCTTCTATAAACGTTTCTAATAATAGTGGAGCTAACATGTTTGAATTTTTTTTATAAAATTCCTCAGCCATCAGGGCTTTCAGCTTTCCCACTTTGATGTGAGTTTATAGCAAGTAGCAATTCTGTGAGCGTCAAAGGTTTATCCAGTTCCACTACACTAATATTATCTAGTTGTGGTATCTGTAATGCATCAAAAAACTGTGTCTTATCTTCTTTAAACTAAGTAGAATATGAAGAATTATAGTACTCTTGAAATGTATGGATTATATTTTTATGGTCAATGATTTTATCTTGGTCTGTGTTGATAATTACTGTTATATCCATTATGGACCTCCTGCTTCTGTATTTGTTGAATTAAGTTCATATTGGCCTTTTCTCTGTGTTCATAATAATGATGTTGCAATTTAAAGATGAGCTGTTTCCGTTTCTTTAGTTGTCAAGAGGTTAAATTCTGATTGCAAAACCTGTCTTTTCCTATTAAGTGCCTCATTTGGAGACCTTACGTATTCTACATCTGTTCTGGTAATTTTACTGATTAACTCATATGCCTTCTTGGTTTCCAATTTATTTTTATAAGAAAGATGTGACATAATCTGACCTCTTAAAAATGCCTTCAGAGTTTCACAGATTATTCCTGCAGAGACCTCTGAGGATGCATTTGTCTCTATAAAATAATCAAGTTGCTTCAATATGAATTCTGTACAATTTTCAACAGCTATTGACAGGGGGTTAAGATTTCAGCTATGAGATGAGTGTGTAAGGCATAGTGATTTAAGCTCCATGATCAAATGACCTTGGTCAGAGGTAACAATAGCATCATACTTACAAGATTTGATAATAGGCAAAAAAGTATTGTCTGTAAAGAAATAATTCTTGAGTAACAATGATGTACTATTGAGAACAAGGAATATGCTCTTAGGTTTGGATTTAAAAAATATCAATGGGTCTAATAAGTTCTGATCCTTTACAAACTGTAATTATTTTTTCAGAATTAGATATTATTGCCACTGTAGCTGAAGACCTATCCAGGTCTGGATTTAAAACACAATTAAAGTCTCCAGCCATTATAATTTTATGAGTGTTCACATTAGGAATAGATGCAAATACATTTTGGATGAAATCTCTATCTTCCAAGTTAGGGGCATAGATATTTATGAAAATCAATTTAGTTTTAAATATATTGACCAGAGTTGCCATTGAGCCATGCGCTGCGACTCCTCTCGATGATATCCAGGGTGCCCTGCGAGATGAAACACCTCCTTCTGGGAACACCGGTAACACCAACACAACCCACAGCAACCTTCAGGTTCTTGTTACGGAAGGTCTCCCACATCACATTAGGATTGGCAGTCGTACCCAAATCTGAAAGTTCCTCACGCAAACTGCGTGCAAACTCATTAGAAACAACCTGGTCTTGGAGTCTGGCCAAAACCAGGCTCATTTTCCTAGCAGGTGGTAACCTACTGGACCTAAGCTGGATCCTAAGAGTAGCAACAAGTCTATGGTCAGAATTCACAAACTGGGCACTTCTGTAGACCCTGCAGTTTTTCAGCGTCTGCCCACGAGGATGTGATCGATCTCCTTCACACCAGTATTGGAGTACCAAGTCCAACGATGTGGTTGAGGGCGCTGAAACCAGGATCCAGCAATTCGCAGCCCCTGACCTTTTGCAAAGTCAAGGAGCATGGAGCCATTCACCATGGTCACCAGACCCATGGGGATCGAGACAAACCTCATAGCCAGCCCAGTCAGTGCCAGTGGCTGTATTGAAGTCGCTAATGACCAGAGGAGTGTCACCCTGTGGGCACCCATCAACCACCAAGCGAAGCTGCGAATAAAATGTCTCCCTTGCCGAGACATCACTCACTGCGGTCGGAGCATGCACTGAGACAACAGACAAGGCACCCAGGGAGTGCCATAATCTGAGTCCCATAATAGGCTTGTTGAAATAAGTGACATCAGACACAATCGGAAGAAGCCAATCCGCTACAGCAAGAGCAACTCCCTGAGTATGACAGCCATCAGACCGACCAGACTAATAAAAGGTGTATCCATCTACAGAGATCTGGCCAGTCCCTGGTCTGCGCACCTCAGTGAGTGCCACCACTGAAATGCAGAATTTACGCAGCTCCTCCGACAGCAGAGGAAGATCATCATCATGATCAACTCTGAACTGAGAGGGATGGCTGCGAGGGCTCTGAGGGCAGATAAAGAGGCATTTGTTAGAAGAATCTGTGAGCAAGTGACACACCATCTGTGGTCTAGCGACCCACGTCCTGCTTACAGAGGAATTAAAGCATTCCACACATCTGAATCTGTTCCTCGGAGAGTCACAGTCAGGGCAGCTGATGAAACGGTCCTTACAGATGACACTGCAGTTGTGACCTGCTGGGCTGGCTACTTTGAGCAGTTGTTCAAAGTTGATCCTCTAGCTAGGACGTTGGATATATCTAGGTCCACGGTTCTTGAGGCTGATCCTCCAATTAGCTGTGAACTTCCCCATTTCACGGAGATTGCACAGGTGGTGAACCAGCTGAGGTGGGGAAAGGTTGCAGGGATCTGTGGTATCCGGGGTGAACTTCTCCAGGCTGGTGGTAAGGCTGTCCTCCTGGCATTGCAAGCAATCTTTGCTTCCAAAGACTGGCATCATCCCAACTGACTGGAAAACAGGACTTGTCTTCCCTATCTGGAAAGGGAAGGGTGATTGCCTGGATTGCAGCAACTACAGGGGGATAACACTGCTCTCGGTGCCGGGTAAGGTCCTTGCTAGGGTCATCCTCAATAGCACAGGTGTCAAACTCTGGTCCTGGAGGGCCGCAGTGGCTGCAGGTTTTCATTCTAACCATCTTCCTCATTAGTGACCAGTTTTTGCTGCTAATTAACTTATTTTGCATTAGTTCAATTAACTAGTTCATAGTAGTTAGCTAGTTAGTTAGTAGCCAAACCATAATGAGACACAAAACAAGCCACCACATGACCAGCTCGCCTGTACCCATCACACAATATCTGAAAATAAAGAAAGATGATTGTCTCAGTAAGGTTGATCTCATAGGTCACCAAAAGATTTTGATGGTGTTCTTAGAAAAAAACAGAAAATCAACAGTTTTGGAAATGTCTGCTGTGGCAGAATGAGAGCAGCAACAAGCCATGGATTTAAATAACAGAAAGAATTGGCTGCTCATTAAGAAATTGGTTGGAGTTTGAAGCCCCAATTTAGCTAGCCATCTGTTTGCTCGTTTCACATTTCACTTCTGTTTGGCTGTCATTTAATGAAGGAATGAATCAATTCAGAGGAGTGAATTCTTAAACAGGGATATTGAAATGAAGGGAAAAGGAGTTAATTAGCAGTGAAAACTACTCACTGATTGGGAAAAGGGTTAGAATGAAAACCTGCAGCTGCTGTGGCCCTCCAGGCCCAGAGTTCGACACTCCTGCTCAATAGGATTCATGATCACTTGCTCACCTACCAGCGACTGGAACAGTCTGGTTTTACGCCTAAGAAGTCTACCATCGACCACATCCTGGCACTGAAGGTTCTCATAGAGCGCAAACGCGAATATCGGCAGAGTTTCTTTGAAGCCATAGTCGATTTTTGCAAAGCATTCGAATCAGTTGATCGAGCTGCCCTGTGGGACATCCAGAGGGTTCGCGGGATCCCCTCGAGGTTGCTGGAGATCATGGCTGGCCTGTACACTGGTACTGTGAGTGCTGTGCAGAGTGGAGGCAGGAGCTCTGTGTTTTTCCCAGTTGATTCTGGGGTTCGTCAGGGGTGTGTTCTTGCTCCTACTCTGTTCAATGCTTGTATGGACTGGGTGTTGGGCAAGGTCGTGGGGTCCAGCGGCTGTGGAGCATCTGTTGGTGAAGAAAGATTCACAGATCTTGACTTTGCTGACGATGCTGTGATCTTCGCGGAGTCAATGGAGGCTCTGATCCGGACGCTCAAGAGACTGAGTGAGAAGTCTGAGTGTCTGGGCTTGCGAGTGTCATGGATAAAAACCAAGATCCAGGCCTTTAATGACCTCTTGGGCACAGCCATCAGCAATGTGTCTGTTTGCGGAGAGAGTGTTGACCTTGTTGAGAGGTTTACTTACCTTGGCAGTGACATTCATGTCTCTGGTGACTCTTTCTGTGAAGTCAGTAGACAGATTGGGAAAGCATGGGGGGGTCATGAGGTCGCTGGAAAGGGGTGTGTAGTGCTCCCGATATCTATGCAAAAGGACGAAGGTCCAAGTCTTTAGAGTCCTGGTGCTTCCTGTCTTACTATATGGAAGTAAGTAAGACTTACTTATCAGGACACTATCCAGTGACCTGAGACGAAGACTGGACACCTTTGGTCCTGTGTCTCTCCAGAAAATCCTTGGGTACCGTTGGTTTGACTTTGTGTCGAATGAGCGGTTGCTCATGGAGTCCCAAATGAGGCACATTACCTGCATTGTGAGGGAGCGTCAGCTACGGCACTACTGCCATGTGGCACATTTCCCCGAGGGTGATCCGGCTCATAAGATCCTCATTGTTGGGGGCCCGAGTGGCTGGACCAGGCCAAGGGGTCGCCCACGTAACACCTGGCTGTGGCAGATAGAGGGTCATTTCCGGAGGGTAGGACTGGACCACGTGTCTGCCTGGGGGTTTACCAACCGGGATCCCGAGCTGTTTCGATGTGTAGTGGGTGCAACAACGCACTGTACCAGTGCATGCTCCCCAAGTTGACTTGACTTGATTAAATATATTGCCCATCACCATGACATATCGCCCTTCAGGATCACATACTACGTCTGATACTACAAATAGAAGTGTTCTATGTATTAGGATTCCCACACCCTTAGTTTCCTTTGTATAGCTGGAGTGAAAAATTTGGCCAATCTAATCCCTAATCCCTTTGCAACTGAAACTGGTCCTTACTTATTAAGTGAGTCTCCTGTAAAAATACTGCCTTGGTATTTGTTAGGTGAGAGAATACTTTTTTTGTCTTTGATTCATGATTGAGCCCTTTCACAAAGTTCACTGTATGGTGATAGAGACATTGCTTCAGAACTGTTATTGACATTTTTTAGTCTAAAGTTAAGGTAGTGAATTGTTATATATGACAGCTTTGACCTAAATGTCATAGTATTGCCAGGTGTTATGGCTAAGGAACCTATGGCTATGTTGGCATCTAAAGTTATTGGGGTAGCATTGCTCTCTTTCTCCCCCACAGCACTCGGCAATTTTGCTTCCCCAAGTCAGGCTAGACTACACTTCATAAAGTCCCAGTACACTGATATGCCAAGAGACAAAGCATGTCCAGAACCTCCCAGCAGCGGTGTAGAAAAGGTTAAAATTGTGATATCTTATGATAGTACAAGTCAAATACAATAAACCAAAGATATAATCTTAATCAGCCCCAATACAATAAACCTAGGGAATGATTTTAAACAGTTCCCATGGAGACTGAGATAATATATGATAGTATATTCCTGATACAATAAACCAAAGGTATGATATTGAAAAAAAACTGTAAATAGCTAGTTACTTTGCAGTTGCCAAAAAAAAAAATATTCAATGAAAGAAAGTTCAATATAATAATTGAAGTTCAATTTTCAACTACTTCTTTGACATCTTGTAAAGCACTTTGAGCAATATCCTACATATGAAAATGTGCTATAGAAATAAATGTTTTTGTAATAAAGACTAAAGTTAGATACCTGCACATGTGGTAAATGGAGGAAAAGACAATGTTTTAAAATTTACATTTTAACTTGTGGTATTAATCATGTCACATACTTAAGCAGTAAAATATCAAAAATTTTGATTGTAGACAAGTTTTGCCCAGTCCAGGTTGATTTGCTGAATTTATTGCCAGACTTACATACTCAGACATCTGCAGTGTTGGGTAGAATACTATAAAAAATGTAGATACTGAATACTGAATATAATGTATATACTGCCAGATTTGTATTCTGATTGAATACCCACAATGTGTTATTTTAAATACTTTATGAATACTTTCAGGAATTGATATATACTGTAGTCTACTTCATAAAATGGTATAACAGGTTAAACATATTTCAATTAAATTGTGACCTGAAAATGTGCTTCAGTCTCACAAAATGCAGAAGCTGTATTTTTACTGTTCATCAAAAACAAGAGAAACCATCTTTTTCAGGAAACCTTTTTCAATAAAAGTTGAATGTTTGAAAAAAAAATAATGACTGTAGCCCACAGTGCGTTTTAGCCATTTCACATTCTTGAGTTGTTCTGCTTTTAAGAAAAACAATATTATAATTGGAAAACAAAGTCAGGCTATGCATTTTTCACATGGCACACTTACGCTTAATTAATCTGACGACTAAATAATTCAGTAAAATATTAGTATTTGCATATACCTTGCACAAATCATCACATATACTTTAAATCAAATCAAAAGATGAAAGATTTTTCTTTTCAAGGGAAATAGCACTTTACACTTCCTCTTAGCCTTTGAGAGAATGCTCTGTCAACTTAATTGAATTTTGTTGCAATTTTTCACAGAAATAAAGGGTGTACATGTAACTCTTCTTTTATATGTGCATGCATGTAAACTCCAGATGATGTTCTCTGCATTGTGTAACTATGTTTTATTTAGTCAAATAAAGTCAACCCCAACAACAGATTGCCTTTTAACTCTGTAACCTGTTTTAAGCTACAATTAGGCTCAATAGGCTAAATTTCAAACAGAATAGCCAGAATCAGCAGAGTGTCGCAAACCATTTTATATTTCCATTGCATCTATAGCACTGCTGCTTAAAAAATTAAATAATTACTTAACATAAAAGGTACAAACAAATGTAAAGCAGCAAAAAAAAACAAAAAACTTTTAGACAACTGGGTAAAGAGAACACATTTTATGTGAGAGTTTAGCTCACCTAAAAAACAAACAGCAACAGATAGAATCAGTGGTGTGTCACCAACCGTTTTGCATCTACAGTGATGCTGCTTCCAGCATAAGAGAAAGAGAAAGGCCGAGCAAGTGTTGGGCTTCCTAACAGAAAAACATTTAGAACCCAATCTCCCAATGCTAGAATATTAAATTAATTAGCCACACACTCAACACAAGCAGTGAACAAAGGAAACGCGAGGCGAACAATGCTCTAACAATGAGTGGTGAAGGGTAACTAAGGATGAGTTAAATACCGAAAGGCTAGAAGAGGGTATGCCTACACAACACTTCATTCACGTAGATTCAGCATAGTAGTCAATGAACAGCAAATTCAGATTTCCTTTTTGAAACTTTCTGGATTTTAGGTTTATAATATTTTTGATTCACAGATGATTGAATTTGTGGATAGAGACGGCCAACTTTACATCACTTTCTTAGGAGTTCTAGTTTAAAAGGATTCAGTATTAAATTTCATAAAGTAACTGTGTTCTTGTATACAGCTTTACAAACTTACCACATACTGAATCTTAACAGTACTATAACTGAAGCCTGCGAAAATTTTCATTGTCTCTGACCATCATAATTTTCCTGACATACCTTCTTATCACTGCGCTAATTGCCTGGCAATGACTGACGTTTTTATCAAATGTGTCAATTTGTGGCACTCAAACCCCTCCCCCCATCGGCCAGCCAGATATATGCCCTACCTGAACACAGTAACCTTCTGTATTTGTCTTCCCCAGCCGGAATTCTCACTTTCAGCACACAGCAGGAATTTCTTTTTGTCCATTTTTATTCTTGAATAAAAGCACACTTGCTTTGTTATACATTTTATAAAAGTGTTTATTTTATATACAGGAAATGTCTCTTGTAGAAAGCGATGACAAATAGTATAGTACATATCAGAATTCTTCTTAGATGCATACATCGTTAGCATGGTGCTGCCAATTCTAAACACTAATGTGGAGAATTCCTCACGTCTTGAAATGTCTTTAGCTGGAGGTGGAAGTTCCCATCTTACCTTGTTTCAGAATAGAAAAGAACAAGAATATAAGTTGGTACAAAATAAAGACGTTTGCGTGCATGTGTGTGATTGCCTGTGTATATTAACATTATACAGTTCATGTCTACATTTTATTTATTACTAAAACATGAAAAAGTTTCTGTTTTAACAATGTGTTTACATAGATTGTTGTAGACACAAAACACGCCTCAAATTATTTCCCCTTACAATTCTGGGTAGCTTACTCCTAGATAATCAATCAAGGCAGGAACTGGGAGAACTTCTTGCCCGTTCTGAGGCGGTGGGGGGATGGTATAGCAGGCAGCTTGCTGCATGAGCTTATTGACACATTTAGAAGACAAAAGATGTTGGCAGAGAGGTGCGAAGGGATTTAAGGTGGGCCGAATTTACGGGTTTTTTCATTGTCTCTGTAATTCTAATGTTAAAGAATATTACCAGTCTATTATCATACTCATAATGATAGAATCTTTTTCATGGGTAGCACATAAGGGGTTTATTGCTATGACTCGGTTTGCTGCTATGGCAAACAGAAGTTACATTCAGACTGCAGTTAAAAGTGTCTCAATTCATTTTTAGGCTCATAGACAGTTTTCTTGTTTGTTCAAATTAACTTTGCAAGTGATTTAAATCGAATAAGGCTGTGTACCTATATCTAATCTTAATATGCAACATTAATAAAAATTAACTCAAAAAATTAACTCATCAAACAGATGCAAACAATAAACAAGCATGAATACCAGCCTCAGGCTGACTGTTTAGTGTTTGACATCTGCAAATAGGTCGGCTCAAAGATGCTTTAAGTGGACTCATCACTGATAAATGTGTTGGCAAGACTCTCAGAAAAATATGTGTTTGAGCTGTGACATTGCAGAAAAACATTTAGCATTTAGCAATTGGGCTGTATTGACAGGATTTCTTTTTTTTGTTTTTTTTTTGCATTTCACATTTCTCCAAAATTTCACATCTGTGCAACAGCTGAAAAAAATGTGATGTTTGAATGGCAATATGAAAAACTATAGTTTGAGGTAGCTCTCTGTTTAACCTACCAGCCTACCATGTAGCTTACAGTGATGGTGATGCCACAAGTATAATTTTACTATGCACCGCCATAAACTATAACCATATAGATTATATTTAGGCTCATAAAACAAACTGACTAGCCTAATATATGCACAAAATTCAATGAAACCTAAGTGTAATTATAATCTCTAAACCTTTACCAGTGATTCCTGGTTGCCATACTATACTAGTGTATGCAAAGGACACAATATCATCATTGAATCAAATCACAGAGTTCGATTTTCCAGTGACTAAAAGCTGCAAATATGAAGTGTATTATCATCCAGTCATTGATGGTGGTGAATGTTATATATTGAAATAAGTGTAATAATGTTTGGAAGTATTCCTAGGCAGCAGGGGGTGCCGCAGTGGGATTTATAGATATCTTTGTACAAGTGGTTGCGAAAACTCTTAGTAAAAAGACTACTGTGCAGTCAGCATAATTTCTGGCCTCAGTGTCCATCGTTGAATGTCTACCATAATCAGCCTCAAATTACCGGACATAATACACTGGCGACGAGGATAACAAAGTTGATGCCCAGTGCCTGAGTACTTCTGTTTGAGACTGCAGTGGGAGCTTTTACTCAGTAAAAAAAAAATTGTGGCAATATGGCTGTGATGCTGGGGCACATGGATGATTTTGATGTGGAGCAGTGGACCAAATATATTGAGCATTACAAAACCTTTGCATTATCTAATGATGTTGGGGACAACAAACTGGTGCCAGTACTATTAAGTGCAATTGGACAAATGACTCATGGTTTGCTGCATAGTCTTTTAGCACCGGAAAAACCAAAGGACAAAACATTTGACCAGATTAAAGCAGTGCTACAGCAGCATTTTTCTTCAAAGCCTTTGGTGATAACAGAAAGGTTTCGCTTTCACTAAAGGAACCAAGCAGAGGGGGAATCGGTTTCACTAGATGTTGTAGTCTTAAAGAAACTGTCCAAGCACTGTGAATTTGGTCCTTACTTAGAGGAAACATTATGTGATCGATTTGTTTGTGGACTAAATAATGAAGCGATACAGAATCGACTGTTAACCGAAGTAGCATTGACCTATAAAAAAGCAGTTGAAATCGCAATTTCCATTGAGACGGTGGCACACGAATTGCAGCAGCTTTGTGGATCTTTAAAAGTGAATGAGCTATTGGTTTCAGATAAGATAAGGAAATGCAAGCAATGCGGAAGAGTTAATCAAGTGACAGTGATTGTTAGTACAAAGATCAGGATTGCCATAACTGTGGTAAGAAGGGGCACGCAGTGTGTAAATAGAATGAACCTATAAGGAGAGAGGAGAGGATACAGTAGAAAGAAAAGCCACAGCTGCGAATGGATTATCCTAAAAAGAGACATGTAAATCATGTTTTATTACAGGAGGTGTCCAGTGAAGCGTCAGGTAACAAAACTGACACAAAATTAGCTTTACATAAGCTGATCAAAGAAAGGGAGAAGTCACACATTAGTGTGAAACCTAAAATAGAATGAGAAATGGAGTTGGACGCAGGGGCAGCAGTGTCATTAATTTCAACAAAACTATGCAAGAAATTACTGAGCCACATGCCTCTAGAGACAACTGATGTATTTTTGAAGACTTACACTGGGGAACCAATATCCCCTGAAGGAGTTATTAATGTGAACAAGCAATTAGCTGTCCTTCCATTATATGTTATGAGAGGAAATTATACACCCATTTTTGGTAGGGAGTGGCTCCGAAGAATTAAATTGAACTGACAAGAGATAAAATCAGTACAGCAAAGTACTTTGAAGGACATAATACAAAAACATGCTGCAGTTTTCACTAAAGATTTGGGGACAATGAAGGGCATTGAGACAGTCATTTCTTTGCAACTGCAACATAAGCCAAAGTCCTGTCGTGCTCGGGTTGTGCCCTATGCCCTGCATTCCAAAGTAGAGACTGACCTGTCGTGCCTGATAGAATTAGGTTTTTGTCACACGTGCAGTATAGTGAGTGGGCCAGTCTTGTGGTGCCGGTTGTAAAGAGAGATGATTCCGTGGAGCTTTGTGGTGATTTTAAAGTGACCTTGAACCTGGCCATTTGTGTGGAACAATATCCAATTCCACACATTGAAGACTTGTTCGCCTCATTAGACAGGGGACAGCATTTCAGCATGTTTTACTTGGAATAGGCATACCTACAGATAAAGGTTGAGGAACAATCATGCAAACTGCTCACCATTAATACCCAAAAGGGGTTGTTCTGCTATAATCGTCAACCATTTGGGATTGTTTCAGCACCTTCCATCTTCCAAAGGGCAATGAATCAGGTGTTACAAGGCCTTTCCAATGTACATTGTTACTTGGACGATATATTGGTGACAGGGTGTAATGATGCAGAACACCTGCAGAATTTGGATAGATTATTGGGCGATTTGGAAAAATTTGGACTGTGTGTCCAAAAAGAAAAATGTGAATTTTTCAAGGAGACCTTGGAGTACCTAGATCATAAAATTGATGCAGGAGGAGTGCACAAGTCACCTGAAAAGGTTAGGGCTATTTTAGATGCTCCAGCCCACAACAATGTAACTAATCAGATGTTTCTTTGGTCTCATCAATTACTATGGGCGATTCATACCCAATCTTACAACCATTTTGACCGCATTAAATGAGTTGCTCTGCATTGGTCATCCGTGTGTAAGGCTGCATTCCAGAAAGCTAAGGAACAGTTGGTTTCTCAAAATGTCCTAACACACTATGATCAACAACTAAGCATCCGACTGGCTTGTGATGCTTCTCCACCTGGTGTGGGAGCTGTCATTTCCCATTTCTTATCCAGTGGTGAAGAAAAAACCAATCGTTTTTGCGTGCAGAACACTGAGTAAGGCTGAACAGAATTATGCAGAGGAAGTTTCATCAATACCTATATGGATGGAAACCATCATCCACTGACAAGAATCTTTAGCCCAGAAAAAGGGGTACCGTCTATGACAGCTGCAAGAATGCAGAGGGTGGCATTAACATTATTAGCCCACAATTACACCATATTGCTCTCAATGCCAATACTGATGGGCTTTCTCATTTGCCCTTACTAGTCAAACATTACTACCAGTGAGTAGTGTGGAAATTTGTAGAGAAACCATGACTCTACATTGTCTAAACTAATGGATATGGTGATGCTGGGGCATTTTCCTAAACAATTGGGAAATAATAATGAGTTACTGCCTTTCATCAACAGACAAATGGAGCTTACCGTACAACAAGGATGCCTGATGTGGGGGAGCAGGGTAATTGTGTCCCCTAAATTGCACCCACGTGTTTCATCAGAGTTTACATGTCAGCCACCCAGGTATAGTGAGGATGAAGTCCTTAGCATGCAGTTATGATTCGTGGCCAGGGATCAACAGCCAGATTGAGTAACAAGTACACAACTGCCAGTCATATCAGCGTGTTCAAAATCATCCAAGCCCTGTGCCCCTCCACCCATGGATATGGCCATGTGGGCTATAGCAGAGAATTCATGTTGATTTTGCCTGGCCTTATGAAGGCAATATGTACTTAGTAGTAGTCGATGCCCACTCAAAATGGCTTGAGATTCAACTAATGGATAGCGTCACAACTAGTAAGACTGTTCATGTCATGAGAACCCTTTTTAGTCCTTGTTAGTGACAATGACCCACAGTTAATTTCTGAAGAATTTGCACATTTTCATTCAATTTCAATTCTTTATTGTCATGTCTACAAGTACAAGTACCATGTACAATGAAATGCTTGCTTGCATGTGCCCCTGCAGACAGTGAACACAGAAAAAAAAAAACACACACAATAAATAAATGAATATAAATAAGTAAATAAATAAAACCGGAATCCTAGGAATAAATAGAGACAGTGGCAGAAGTATATGTGCTGGTAGCAGTGGAGATGACACAAGGTTACTGATTGTTCATGAGTCTGATTGCAGTTGGGTAGAAACTGTTCCTGAACCTGGAGGTGCATGTCCGATTGGACTTTAGTTGCTTTCCAGATGGCAGGAGGGTGAAAAGTGACAGTGCAGGGTGGCTGGGGTCCCGCCTGATACGGTTCACTTTCCTGAGACAGCATGTAGTGTGGATGTCATGGATTGCAGGGAGCTGTGTGCCCGTGATCTGCTGTGCTGTATTCACCACACGCTGCAGAGCTCTGCAGTCCTGAACTGAGCAGTTGCTGTACCAGGATGTAATGCATCCTGTCAGGATAGATTCCACAGTACACCTGTAGAATCTGCATAGGGTTGTGGGAGACATCTGGGCTTTACTCAGTCTCAGTGTGACTTGACCATTTAAGGTCATCAGTTAGGGTGACTCCGAGGAACCTAAAGCTGCTGACCTGCTCCACAGCCTTGCTTCCGATGCAGATGGGACTGTGCTCTGTTGCCTGTTTGTGGAAATCCACAATCATCTCCTTAGTTTTGCTAACGTTGAGGGTAAGGTTGTTGTCCTGACACCATCCTGACAGGAGTCTGACCTCCTCTCTGTAGGCCGTCTGATCTTCCTCGCTGATCAGACCTATTACAGTGGTATATCAGGCATATACGAACTGCTCCCTATCATCCAGCTACCATTGGGCTTGGAGAACACTTTCTGCAAACTTTCAAACAAGCTTTGAGTGCATCAAAAGGGTATGCTTCAGTACAGCAAAGACTAGACATGTTTTTACTCTCATATGGCAATACTCCATATGCTACAACAAGGGAATCTCCAGCAATGCTTTTTATGGGTTGCAAATTATGTTCACGTCTAGATGTACTTAAACCAAATGTGGCTTCTACAGTGAGTCATTCTCAAGATGTTCAGCTATTGCACAGTAACCGGAAATCCAGACAATTTAATGTGGGTGACCCAGTGCTGGTCCAGGATTACCGAAGGGGAGAAAAGTGGATGCCTGGAGTGGTAACCTCCCAGCTGTGACCAGTCTCCTACAGTGTAAAAGTTGGGGATGCAGAAGATCGGAAACAACATGCAGACCAGTTACTACTCAACCTAACAAAGGAAATTGTTCCACAGATCACACAGGCTGAAGAGGCACCTTCCTCCAACTTGGTAACAATGTCACCACTAACATTAGAGAATTAGACAGTCAATGCAGGGCAAAACCCTGCAGGACAAGGCTTGGTCATTAAAACTGGTGAACCTCAGACATATGCACCTCCAACTTCACCTACAGAGAGCAGTGGTAGATGCTATCCTTTGTGAGTACCTAAGCCTCCAGATTGCTTAAACCTTTAAATGTTATAAAAGTAGTAGAAACAATACACTGTATTTATATAAATAGTTACCTTCAAGCAGAACTGCTCCATTCTGGTTACAGTATGTGGCAGTGAACTACAGCTTTGTTTTGGTAGTTTTGCTCATTTTGACTGTTTATTCTTTGTGGATTTATAAATAGGTGGAAGAGAAATGTTATGTATTGAAATAAATGTATTCCTAGGCAGCAGGGGGTTCAAAAGTGGGGTTTAGAGATATCTGGTCGTGAAAACAAAAGTAAAAAGACTACTGTGCAGTTAACATAATTTCTGGCCTCAGTGTCCATCATTGAATGTCTGCCATCATCAGCCTCAAATTATTGGGCATAATCGTGAACAACAGAGGATGGTATATTCTGTGTTTTAACACATGTTTTAATATAAGCCCATTAAAGAGACGTACATGCTTTGAATTAAATTACTCCTTAGCAATGACTTCAAAATCTACAGTTAGAATTTTTGACTCAGGTGGCATTATTCAGCAGATATATTAGTCAAATTCTCCAGCACGCTTGTCACACTTGTGATATTGGGAGTGTCATGAAAACACACAGATGGATTTTGATTGTGGATATGTGCCTGCAAGACAGTTACCATGATGTACATTGTGAAGATAGGGAAGTAAAGTTTTGGAATTTGGAGAAACAACTTCTCTTATGTTTTCCTTCATAGCACAGAACAAATTATGTTATTATTATTCTTTTTTTAATTGTATTGATTTTATTGTAATCATTCCATATAAATAGATCAATTTTTACAAAAAATAGGATTGAAAACAAATCAACCCCCACCCCTCTGGAATGGAACATTTGGCCATTCCAGTCTTTTTGCAGCCGGAACTGATCCTTGCTTAGTAAGTGGGGCTCCTGCAAAAATAGTATTTTAGCGTTTAACCTGTTAGGTGAAAGAATACTTCCTTTCTCTTTAATTCGTGATTCAGGCCTTTAATATTCCAACTCACAAAGTTAACTGTCACATAATAGAGGCACAGTGGTCTGGCTGCCTGCCTGTCTTTGTGAGATGGGTGCACGGGGGTGGCAGTTGCAGTGAGACGCAATATGGTTTGTACCTCCTGTCATTGTAAGTGTCTGTCCTCCCAGGCAAACGTTGTCATAGGTGCATCAGCTACATGAACGTGTTCAGCACCACGATCATCTGGGGACCAATCAGCCGATGCCAGTACCTCACTTACATTTTTGATCTACATTTCCAGATCACTTGCATCAAAATTGGAGTCTGACATTGGGCTGTGCATCTTCAATGTGATGTATAATAAAGAATCTCCTTAGATATCAAGGTCTTCCAACAAACACTCCAAATGCAGGCAAACAACTTCAGATAATGAGCTTAGCATCTTCTGTTTTCCTTTGACAAGTGTCTTTGAAGCCCTGCGAAAGAACACAAACAGAGAGATCAGTGTGGCTATAGCCAAGGGATGTAAAGTGTTGTGCAATAGGCTTTGTAAGGGCTTTGTTTTCAACGGCTGAATGTCTGCTAGCTGTCTCCCTAATTCACCTATGTAGATGACTGGACACAAAAAATGCTGTAAGTATGTTTTTGACAGACAAGTGACTTGTTATTTAACCTCTGCAGTACTGAAAAGTCCTCCCTCTCTCAATTTCCCTTTTCACCTCCTCTAATCTTTTATGTGTTCTGCTATTCTTTTGACTCTGTACTCAGCTGGCCTTTGTTAGTGAGGCAGCTTTAAACCCTACTCCAGAACAGCCATAGACCTCTGTTTAGTGGCTTTTGGTGTCCCTAAGCCCCTAAGCCTACTTTTGCCAACTGCCTGTACTCTTTAATGGTGAAACGAATTTCATAAGGTCCCTTCAATGGGCTGTATAAAAATGATGATGCCCAAATATTTCATTGAGTTAGCCAAAGGGATGTGTGATGGAAAAACTGGCTTTGGAAATAAAAGGAAGTCAAGTAGACTTTGCCCAGTTAATTTTAGGCCAAAAAGTGTTTCAGACGAACTAAATAAACCAATCATGTGAAGAAGATCATAATGGGCATTACCAAGAAAGAGACAAATATTGTCAGCATATAAAGAAATGTTAAGGTATGATGCATAAATGGGGGTGATTAACTCAGGAATGCAAACAGCAATAGCAAGGACCCCAAGTGAGATATTAAAAAGTTAAGGAGATAATGGATAGCCTTGTCTGGAACCTTTTTCAATCTTTAAAGGTTGTATGAGATAATTGAGTCGGGCAGAACTAAATCCATGGGATAGGAATCAAATTTCTAGATCAGATTGATATAGCTCACACCAAAACTCATGGGCTATATCTATACTAATAAAAGGCAAAGCCCTCACTGACTGACTGACTGACTGACTGACTGACTCACTCACTCACTCACTCACTCACTCACTCACTGACTCATCACTAATTCTCCAACTTCCCGTGTAGGTAAAAGGCTGAAATTTGTCAGGCTTATTCCTTACAGCTCACTTACAAAAGTTAAGCAGGTTTCATTTCGAAATTCTACACGTAACGGTCATAACGGTCGAAAACGGTCGACAACATCCGCCATGTTGAACTTTCTTATTTATGGCACCATCTTCACGAAATTTGGTAGGCGGCTTCCCTGCACTAACCGAAACCGATGTATGTACTTATTTCAATGGTATGACGCCACTGTCGGCCGCCATATTGAACTTTCCAACGTCACTAATTTTCCAACTTTCCGTGTAGGTAGAAGGCTGACCCCATATTCATGAAATTTGGTAGGTGGCTTCCCTGCGCTAACCAAAACCGATGTACATACTTATTTCGGTGGTATGACGCCACTGTCGGCCGCCATATTGAATTTTCCAAACATCAATAATTCTCCAACTTCCCGTGTAGGTAGAAGGCTGAAATTTGGCAGGCTCATTCCTTACAGCTTACTTACAAAAGTTAAGCAGGTTTAATTTCGAAATTCTACACGTAACGGTCATAACGGTCGATAACGGTCGATAACGGTCGATAACGGTCGACAACGTCCGCCATGTTGAACTTTCTTATTTATGGCCCTATCTTCACGAAATTTGGTAGGAAGATTCCCTGCGCTAACTGAAACCGATGTATGTACTTATTTCGATGGTATGATGCCACTGTCGGCCACCATATTGAACTTTCCATCGTCACTAATTTTCCAACTTCCCGTGTAGGTAGAAGGCTGACCCCATCTTCAAGAAATTTGGTAGGTGGCTTCCCTACGTTAACCAAAACCGTTGTACGTACTTATTTCGGTGGTATGACGCCACTGTCGGCCGCCATATTGAATTTTCCAAACATCACTAATTCTCCAACTTCCCGTGTAGGTAGAAGGCTGAAATTTGGCAGGCTCATTCCTTACAGCTTACTTACAAAAGTTAAGCAGGTTTCATTTCGAAATTCTACGCGTAACGGCCATAACGGTTGACAATGTTCGCCACATTCAACTTTCTTATTTATGGCCCCATCTTCACGAAATTTGGTAGGTGGCTTCCCTGCGCTAACCAAAACCAATGTACGTACTTATTTCAGTGGTATGACGCCACTGTCAGCCACCATATTGAACTTTCCAACGTCACTAATTCTCCAACTTCCTGTGTAGGTAGAAGGCTGAAATTTGGTACTTATTTCGGTGATATGATGCCACTGTCGGCCGTCATATTGAAATTTTCAACGGTCTTTGTTACTTATGGGCCCATCTTCAAGAAATTTGGTACGCGGGTTCCCAATGCTAACTGAATCCTACTTACGTACATATATACGTCCATAGCCTGCAGCTCGGTCACCGTGTGAGGCGGCGTTGGGTCCCCCATCCCAACGCCTCCCACATTGTTGGCTGCCTGCCTATATAAGGCCGTCTGTCGCTCCGGTCTCTACATTCCCTTCCTTGCTTCGCCACGGTATTCACGTCTCCCTGCTGATAACTACAGCCTTTTTATTTAATCCACGGCTTCTCCGCTGTTTTATTGTTCATTTATTACGATTATAGTTATTGTGTAGGTATTTTAGACTTACTTTCTATTGTTCGGGTACCCATTTCCTTTATCATTCCAACCGTACCCCCATTAACATGTCTATCGAGGTGATCACCATCGATCAAAGAACTGTCACTTACCAAGTGGTTTCCATGCCCGGAGATGGCACCTGCCTTTTCCATTCTCTTTATTACATATTGCACGGCCATATCAGGCTCACTCTTGATATCCAGAGGAACATTGTGTCTTATGTATTGAATGACTGGGACAGGTTCAAGGTGTGGACTGATGACGGTACAGGAGATAATTATACTACACAGGAGCACTAGAAGAGTGAAATGCTTAAGTGTACTGAAATGGCCAAATATTTTACACCTTTGGACAACCGCTAATGCCTCTTAAACATCTTAGATTCACAGGTGACGATTTCAGTAGTGGACACTTTGATGTTTAGAAATGTTTAAACTCTCAAAAGCTGGATGTGAAGTTATCAATGAAACTGGTTGTATACTTACAACGCTTGACAGATGCCGAATGTCTCTTCAACACAAGTCCTACACATACTGTCGTAATTGAAATAAACCATGAAACTCAAACCGATTATGACAGCAGCAATCCAAGCTGTGAGATTTGAAACAAGATTACTGTTCACATGGCCAACTGTACGTTGTATGCTCAAGAGTAAGCTCAGCGCACAGCTACAGCTTGGTCATATTACAACTGGAGGTCCGAACTGACAACGTGGCATACAAAGAGATCCTTAACAAATAATTATTGGTATATTTTCCCTCAGTTTAAAAAGGTTTAATTTTCTTCTTAATAAAAATTTTAAGGCAGTACTTCGCCGCTGCGAAGCGCGGGTATTTTGCTAGTCTATAATATGTATAAGGTGACACATGTCATCTCTGCCATTTCAGGAATGATTAAAAATATTTTGATCAGGGTGAATTGATTTATTAATAACCCCCTGCAGATGCAGTGCAGTGAGCTTTGCTAAGAACGTTGCATCAGAATTCTTTAGGGAGATTGGATGATAATTAGAGAAGTAAGATGGTTCTGTGATTTAAAATAAAGGGAATCAATGTTGAATTATTCGTGGGGTTCAGATTTAAGGAAAGAAATAGCAGAGTTCAGTATCTGTATGTAAGAAGGTATTGGTTGATACAAGAAAGCAGAATGGACCTCCAGAGGCAATAAGTCAGGACCTGGTAATTGTCCCAAGTTCCAGGAATCTAGAACCGTTTTAAGTTCTGATAATGTAATTTAGTCATCCTGTTCATTGGCATTGTCACCTGAAGGCCTGTGAAGCAACAGTTTATCTATAAAGGATTTAATTTCTGAAGGAATAGATTTAAAACACTTAGTAAAACCGCAGAAAAAAGATTATTTATACTGAAAATGTTGTTAGTTTGGGTTCCTGATTATTTTTAACTAGCCATGTGCGCCCAACTACATTGCGCGTGTTAAAGCTGTCTGTGAAGGGCTCCCTGTTTAAAACGCGGCTGCCAGTCGTGAACTGGGCCCTTCGTCGCACAGCATTATGATTTTTTATAAGGGAAACAAAATTACAAAAGAAAACCCTTGGATATTGATTCGATAAGAACGGCCTACTCGGAATCACTGTCTGAATTGTAATTATGTGGTGGTGTAGGAGCATTTCTGCTTCTGTCCGTTCACAGTCCGTCTCATTTTCACGACGCTGTCGTTTCCTCTCACGATCTCTTCTCAACCTTTCTCCAATCTCGCAGGTTGCTTTGTGGCAATCCAAAGAGTAAGGCAATATACACGGAGCAATGGTTATAAAAGGGGGACACATAGGTATCCAGGCTCTTTAAAGCATAAATAGAGATCACTTCACTGACATGTGAGCAAGCCACGGTACAACTGTGAGACGCGCAGCCCCCGCCGGCTACAACATAACAATAATAATATCCGGAACGTGCTGTTACATTGTCATTCATTTTACCCACTGTCTTTCTTTCACTCATATGTTACGTAGGCACGTACCTTTTATCTTCGGCAATCTCATTCTCTAACCAGGCCTCAGAAGCTAACCAGCGTAACACTGTCCACCACCCCTTTCATTATTCCGGCACATTGTTGACATCAGTGAGTAACAACAGCGTACTAAACTGGAAGGTGGTCTACGCATGCGTGGAATTCGCGGACAAACAAAGATCAAGATCTAAATGAAGATCTCTTTAGTTAATTTAAAGCACAACAATTTGTTTAGTTTGAATGTCTGTGTTTTGAGGTGTGACTGGCGTACTACAGTCTTCAGTAGTATAAGCCCGGAGGAGATTCTTAATGCAATGCCTATGTTTTAGCTGTCTCTCTACTGCCATCTAGTGCTTCTTCTTCTAGTTCATTCGCGGACAAACAAAGATCAAGATCCAAATGAAGATTATATATAGAGATAGATGAAATAGTTGCACAAGCCTGTAATCTCTGTGCCAGTAACCTGCTAGTCTTAGCTCCAGACACATAATATCAAGCCCTATTTTGGTCAATTTCAAATTCAACTTTCTGCAGCAACACATTGAAATCAAAACCTCATGCTCGAAGCTTGACTCACAAGCTTTCTATCAAGATAAGCAAGATTCAAGTTCAATGATTTTTTGCCTGTGTGCTCAAGCCAAATTACTAGAATGTTCAATCATGAGATTATGAATAAACCCTTTTATGGCCAATTCCCACATATGCAAAGTTGTAGCTTTTTTGTGATCAGATATTTATTGAAGTTTAAATAACATTAATGAGCAATGGAAATAATGACACCAACAGGTTTTTCAAAAAATAAAGTCAAAAAACATTCTAAATGCAATAATAACAGTAAAAATACAAACCCCACCTAACCAGAAAATTTGCACTGTTCAAAAGGTAAAAAGAAAATGGCCTGACCAAAACCTAGGAGGGAAAAACATCACAAACTTCAGACTCCACCAAGCCAAGATTTAAGAAGCAGGAAGAGGAGAACAATAGCAACCACCAGCCACCTAGCTCTGCAGAATTTCCACTAGAACATGCCATTTTGTAATATATAAGGCTGATGACCCACTGATTAGTACATCAGAGAGTTCTAGAAGAGTAAAATTGAAAAATAGATAGAAATATCAAAAGAGGCTGAAAATGTCTTTGCAAATATTGTGCCTAGACAGAACAACCTCCACTGGATAGAGGTGTGAGAGAAAGAAACGAGAGGTCCAGTAAGAGAAAAAATTGAGAAATGGGATATTAATGTAGAAAACAGTTGAGAGAAATTTAGCTATAGACAATCACAAAGCCAAGATTGGGGGCACTCCTGAAACATATGCAAAAAGTATCTGGGTTGCGCACCTGTCAGAAAGGACAATAGGAATCATTGAACAGTCCCAAGGCAAAACACTTTCTGGGAGCAGAATAAATGCAATGAATAATTTTAAATTAAATGTTTTGAAGATTAGGGTTCTTAGATGAAAATAAAATACTATTAAAAATAGATTTCCAAGAAAGTGGTAGTGTTAATGGAATTAATGGAATGTCCTGCTGCCAAACAGAGAGAACTGGAAAAGGTCTATATGAGTCAACCTTGCACAGACCAGCATACAGAGATGCCACAGGTCTAGTGGTAGAGGATAGAGAGTCACAGAAACTGTGGAATGGAAGAGCAAATGTCAGGGAAAAATTGCAAGATTTGAAAACATATCTTAGCTTTAAATAAAAGAAAAAAGAGAAGGATGTGATTCCAAACTCGGACATAAAGGATTGGGATATCCAGAGCCCAGCATCATTAAAAGTGTCTCCAAGGACGCTAAAATTCCAAAGGAGGTCCATGAAGGAAATTAAATGTGTCTGTAGTCAAGGAATTTCCACTGCATAAAAGTGAAGCCTCAAAATGGCATTAATCAGAGAGTGGCTAGGGGTCCTTGGCCCTGGCAAATTTTAAAAAGTCATGACCCTAAAGTGAAATTATCCTTCTCTCATCTATTATGGAAGAGAAGAACCAGGAAGAAGAAGAAGAAGAAGAAGAAGAAGAAGAAGAAGAAGAAGAAGA
>JANRMT010062837.1:23603274-23678436 GCA_026402145.1 Polypterus bichir lapradei | reverse complement strand
GAAGAAGAAGAAGAAGAAGAAGAAGAAGAAGAAGAAGAAGAAGAAGAAGAAGAAGAAGAAGAACAACAACAACAACAACTACAACAACAACAACAAAAAGCATAGCCAAGAAACAATGTGACCTTAAGACACTGAAAAGCCAGGCACATTTGAGCGTCAACAAGCATTGTCTGCAACAGCTCATGGAACAGCCAAGTTGTATAAATGATTTGCTACAACTTTTTTCTTTTGCTTATGCTTTATTTGGCACATTAGGAATATTAAGAATGTTAAAATCAATATTGACTAAACAAAAGTTTATTGCCTGCTTGCTCTCCTTGATGCTCTATCTTGCTATCTGTGGTCAAGGAAAAAAGGGGACATCCTCGAATAGGAGAAGTGAAGTACAGTAGCAGTTAGTCATGAGTGCAGACAGACCTCAGGCCCAGCCACAGGTTTATTGCAGCTGCGGGCTGTTTCTCTTTCCAGGCCAGGTGAGTGCAAGAATATGAGAACATGAGTAGAGGTGGTAGACATATGTGTGGAACTATGTAACAAAGAATCTGGTCATGGGAATTAAAATATTTTATGTTTTTGGATAGGTCACTCCAAAACCCTTCCATGATAAATCAAGGGCCACAAAGATACCTCTGATAACTCTGAAGGAGTTATAAGATACACCGAAAAAAACAATATATGTATACCTGTTGGCTGGGAGCTTTATGAGAAAGTGGCAAATAGAAGGCTATTTTTAAGAAACCCTGGTAAAGTTTACTAGAAGGCATGTGAATGAGACCAAATTCGAGCTTTTTAGCCATTAGACTAAACACCATGTTTGAACACAGCACATTATCAAAAACATACCATTCCCACTGTGAAGCAAAGAGGTGGCTACATCTTCAGGCTATGGAAGATTTGTAGGGCTAAAAGTTAAATTGATACAGCAAAATACATTGAATTCCTGGAGGAATACCTACAGCAGTGTACAAGAAACCTGTGCCTTGGGAGAGATTTGTTTTCCAACAAGGCAAAAACCATAAATATAAAGCCAAAACTACACCGGAATGGCTTAAAAACAACAATGTTAATGTCCTGGAGTGTCCAGTATTTCAAACCAATTGAAAATTTGTTACTGTGCTTGAAGAAAGCTGTTCACTCCTGATCCCCATGCAATCTGACAGAGCCTGAACAGCTTTGCAAAAAAGAATGGGGAAAAATGCAGTGTCCAGGAGCCTCATGTATAACGCCGTGCGTAGAATTCGCACTATAACATGACGTAAGCACAAAAGCCGAAATGTGCTTACGCACAGAAAAATCCAGATGCAGGAATCTGTGCGTACTCCAACTTCCGCGTTCTTCCGCTACATAAATCCCGTTCAGCGTGAAAACTAACGCACGTGCACGCGCCTTCTGTCCCACCCCAACTCCTCTTTGAATATGCAAATCAATATAAATCACCCTTAAACTCAGCCTTCTGTGAAAAGGCAATGGGAAAAGCACGGGGGAAAATATAAGAATTTCAACGAATACCAAGTGGAGGCAAAGACAAAACATACTATTTGTTTATTTAAACCGTGGTATAATCAGCAAAAGGAAGTTGATCGAGTGACATAGCGTGTTGGAGAAACTTGAAAGCTCACGTTCACAAAGTCGCACAGTGCTGGAAATAAAAAAGAACTTGTCAGATATCAAAGTTGCCGTGAAAAGGCGAGTCGTAGCCCACTGTCTGAGTGTCATATGAAAGCTTATTAGGGTACAGAGAAATAAAAGGCACACAGTGGGAAAAAGCACGAAATGTCAACTTCAATCTCGAAATTTCCACTTTAATCATGTAGTTTATTTTGTCATTATAGTACAACATCATAAACTTCTTCTTAAAATTGTTTAATTAACCAGTTTCTCAAATCACATTGTAATTAAAGTAGCACTTTAAATGCTTTGCTTTGTATGTGATGTTCTATGTGCTCTATGTGTGTGAATCACTAATGCTTCTTAAACTGGCTCTCTTCCTCCGACTGGATACAGAATCCATTACATTCGTGATATTACAGCTCTGAATAACTAAAATACTGAGATGTATACGTGATATCATTTTCATGATGATAGGAGTTAAAGCACGCTATTAAACATGTGTTTCACAGCGCAGTGATTGTGCGCGACCTTTGATGAAATTATTTATTGCAGCAGTACTCAGGGGCGGCTCTAGGCTTGTGGCGGCCCTGGGCAGAGAAAGAATCAGTGGCCCCTTCGCCCGCCAATGTCAATATGGTATATTATGCACGGTGGATGGCCATGTCTGTGGCGGACAATGCATAACCGCCTCGTGCCCATGACACAAGCGCTTAACTTTTGTCGAAATTTGCCTCTGCGTTTTTAGCTGTGTCGTTATTTTCTCTTTCTGTTTTATATTCAATATATATTGCCGTGGCCGCCCCTGCAGTCCTTGCTTTTCTTTCTCCAAGTAACCGATCGCCACACAATCAGCTCTGTAATAGACATTAAACCATCTGTATGCTTAGAGTGCCGATTCTTCAAAACTTTTAAGGAACATTGAAATATCTTCGTAGTACATGTTTAATTATTCTATCCTTCACACCAGTCCCAGTGAAGAATATAGATTATTTAAATGAAGTTAAAGTTTTATCTGTATAATATAATAAACATATTTTGCTGCATTTCATCTTAAAAATTATATCGTCATCATATGTAAATACGCTCTTTATAAAGTGGCTCAGGTTGTGTAAGATTATAACTGTAGTGCAAGTTTACTTATAAGTACAAACAGTTCTACAAGGAGCAATTGATTAAGTGCGTTTAAAGTTCTTGGGATGAAACTGTTTCTGAACCGCGAGGTCCGTACAGGAAAGGCTTTGAAACGTTTTGCCATGGTTGAGACAGCGTGTGCTTGATACTGTATACCGATAATTCTCTTTCCGATCAGCTGCTACTGTGATCCCCCACTCAGATACAGTGATATAAATACTCAGAGTGGTGCAGTGAGAGTAATATGGAAAAAGATGATCCGCTGTGGCAACTCCTAACGGGAGCAGCTGAAAGAAGAAGAAGAAGAAGGTGCAGTGAAAGTAACAACACTAAAGCAGTTATGGTATTTGGAATACTATGGCTATTCCCTGGACCATTATATTATTACAAGTTAATTACAATCAGATGCATTACAGTAATAAACAATATGCGGTTAGTTTCAGTGTATTTATAAAGCCGCGTCAGGAAAATAAAAGAGTAACCACAGAGGAACAGTAGCACTGCTTTGACGCTGGGTGCCGCCAGTCTCCAAAACCGAGCGGAGAACTTGCGTACAACAAGGTATGAGGTACCGTGGAAAAGTGCGTGGCTTTATGCCAAGTGTAGGTTTTATACATCGCGATTTGAACGTGGAAAAGTTCTTACGCAACATTTCTGTGGTTACGCACCGTTTATACATGAGGTCCCAGATGCGCAAAGCTGATAGAGAAGACTCAAGGATGGAAATGTAGCCAAAGGTACATCTACTAAATACTCATTTGAAAGGAGTGAATACTTATATGATCAGTTATTTTCTGTTTTATTGTTGTAATTATTTTAGACCTCTTTGCAGAGATCATATTTAGCTTTGACATTAAAGAGACTAATTTCTTTTGATCAGTGTCAGATAATCAAAATTAAATCAACTGTTATTCAATTTTGTATGACGAAAATATCGAAAACTTCCAAGGGGTGAATACATTTTATAGGTGTTATATCTCTCTCAGCATTCTGCAATCACTAACCACCATCTCTACTATTGTCTTTTTTGCATAGTATACAACTGCACTAATCAATTTTACAGTATCTTTAACGCATTTGAATGAAATAAATCTGTAGATATCTAATCCAATAACACAGAAAAATGAATGCTAATTTTACTTCCTGCATTTTATCTTGTTTTGAACAGACAATGCTCCAAATTTTGTTTATATACAGCATTTTTGATATCTAAATTTGCAGATATTTATAAGTCAGCTCAAATGCTTTTAAGTAATGTACATTTGCAACACCCACTGACATCCTTGTACTATTTCACATCTGCAGTATAAAAGAGCAAGTACTTTGCTTTTTAAAAGCAAATAATACATTGATCTCTGTAAAATAAAGGGAACAAAATAATTGGTCTAGTACATAATTTTGACCACAGACACTTACAGATTTGTTCCTTATTCATGCAAATTAACTGCACTTTAGAAGAAGCACACAATGTAAATCAACATATTGTGTTTTAACTTCCAATGTCTATATTGAAGATATCCCTGACAGCCTGCACAAATTACTTATTTTATCAGTTGTGATTTTAAGGGAGCAGAAAAAAGCTGGTAAGTCAGTCTACAGTTTAATGATACCTTTTGTTTGTTGCCGTGAAATTTCATTCTAATCTTTTGTTGCTCTAAAGACTTGCCAAGGAGAATGTGTAAATCCTTGATTTCTTATTTTATCCGTTCACAACTAAATCGATCCTTGGTGCTTTTGCACCTGCTCCCTCGCTTCTGGAAAAATAATGGTGCTGTCCTACCTCTTTCTAATCAGACCATTTAAAGTAAGCTATTTCAAAGGAAAATGAAAGCGTCTCTGCTGAGGGCTATTCAGTGTTGAAAAGAATAAGCTAATAAATTTCACAAACATGACACATTTAATTGAGATTTCATTCCCTGTTTCAGAGAAAGTCAACTGTTTTCTCACTATATCTGAAAAAGTTGCATTTCCCAAAGGGTTCACATTAAAGAACAGTTTGGGCTTTTGGTAAATAAGACAATTTTTATTCAGCTGAAGAGGTAAACATTTATATCAAGTTAATAACTAAATGAACAAAATAACAAACAAGATAGGATAAATGTGAATATTGCTTATGTGTTTTGGAAGTTAGCACTGACATTTTAAAATTAGATGAAGAAAGAAATCACAATAATTAGTAATTGTATATACAAGTCCTTTCTTCTTACAAAATAGAACACCATCCTGATACATTTAAATGTGCAAGTGATGGGTAAGGAATATATTTTTTGAGATAAAATTTTAACAATAAAAATGCAAGTATAGATTAGTAGAAATTAAACACTGAACGATAGAAAAAATTATTTAAAAAGAACACTCACACCGTGGTGTCCATCTGACACACACTGCACATGTAGCCAGGATATAAACTGAGAAGAGAAGGTATACCTAAAAAATAATAATAATAACTTTGTTAACATCACTCATGGCTCCCATTCATGCAACATTAAACAAGTTGCACATATGACTGCCAATTAGGAACACTGGAGCTGGCTGCACCATTAATTTGTGTGGTAGATACTTCAAGTATCATATGGTTAGAAAAGAAAGATTTCTACTTATTGCAAGATAGAAAATCACTAGATATTAAACAAGATCATGTCCAATGAGAACAGTCTCTGCTGAAAAGATGAAAGATGACGAGCTCAAAGTTCTAGTAGAAACAACAGTTGAGGAGTAAAAATAATATCATAGGGAAAAACAGAAAAATTAAACTGTGACAAAGCTCACCCAAAGACTGAGATTTTAGGACATTCCTAATGTATAAAAGAAAGAAGATCCAAATGCTTATAGGGAGTGAGAAACAGGCACTTTACTGCTTGAACTGGATATATTGATGAGTTTGGTATTTAGAACTGAATGAAGTGTTGTTGATAATCAGATTGCTGTTAAGAGAAGCAGACTATGAAAGATCAAGCTCTCAGAGTAGGTTAACAATAGGTAGCTTTGTATAAAATGTATGGTTTGCAGAAACAGGGTTTATCTTAGAGAACAGAGCAAGAAAGAAGGTTAAAAGAGAATGATAGGAAAGTAGAGAAGATAGAGAAATACCACAGGACATGGGAACAGAGTTGAAGATGAAAGAAAAAAGAGAAGGATGGAATAGAAAATGTGGATTACAGTGAAAGGAACATTCTGAGGCCCCAAAATATCACAAAGACTAATGATTCTGTGCTGTACCCAGCTTGGGACTGAGAAAAAACTACAACCTATTATTAAAGATGCAAGTGTGAGAATGGAGACATGGGAAAGGGATCTAATGTAGTTCTCTATCTTGTGCCAAACAGTGAGAGCATAATGGGCCTAATATAATTGATTGCTGTTTTAAACACAGAGATGTAAAGGGAAAAAGTGGAAGAGATCTAAGTAGACCAGATAAGATTTGATTGAAAACTTATATGGAGGATTTCTAACCTTTTTTAGTCAACACTGAACAAATGTTAAAATGAAGGCCCAGAAATACAGTTCCAGACCAGGTATAGTCACCCCACCATCAAATCTGTTATGCAACAGGGCAGAGTGTTTGAAGGAAGGTCATTTGCCGCTCCACAATAATTGGAATAACAGAGATGTAAACTCTTACTTTTTTTTTGGGAAGAGGAAGACTAGCACTAACAAAATTGAACAATTTATTGAGGGGCAATGTTCATTTTGAAAAGAGATATTTTAGAATTAAATGATGGCGAAAGTGAGACCAGGAGGCTGTTGACTCTTTAGCACTCCTAAAATGTGCCTGTATTTTACTGTTTATATTTTATATTTTTTGTTATACAAAGAGATGTCAATACCTAGATTTCTGACAATTCAATGCCGGATAATTTAGAGGGAAGAAGAGAAGACTTAATTCATTAATTTAATGGCCAGACAGGGCTTCAAAGGAATTGAAGAAGATTAGGACATGTGGAAGATCAAAAGTGATATTTCCAAGTGCAAGGTGTTATTAGTATAGTGAGACAGATTTTATGGCAGGCACAATGTAACAATGTAAAGTAATGAGAGAGAGACAGAGAGAGATTAGGTTTGAGTTGTAAGTGGCATACCACTAGGGGAGAAACTGGACAGCCCTGACTGACACCTTTATAAATCTGATGGGGTTATGGTATCACCGAATTGGTGAGAATGATAGTGGAGAGTGAATAATGGAGCATTCTTATAATATTAACGTAACCATTGCTGAAACCCACAAAGACCTGCCAGAAAAAATGCCATGTCACACAATCAGTATCTTTTTGGCTTCTAGAGAAAGCAAAGATGGTGCCTGTGGAAGATTAAGAGCAGCATCAATGATGTGCAAAAGGCACCCTAGGTTATTTGCCCCTTGGCGAGCACAAATGAAGCCTGTCTTATATGGATAAATTAATTTGGGATTACTAATTGAAAGTGATGAGTTATCTAAACCCATCAAAGAAATTGAGCAATAGCTTCAGTAATCTATAGGTTCTTTGCTTATTTTAACAACTGGGTGTTAATTGCAGTTTTAACACAATTGTTCACTCCCGTGTAGGAGATAGTGGCATTAAGTATTTGAAAAAAATGGAACAATAGTTGTTTCCAAAACAAAGAAAACAACTTTTGCAGCTACCCAAAGAGGATTAGGGAAGAAGAAAGCATGCTAATTCAGTCGTCCTCAAAAAAAATCATGTTCTTAAAAAAGAATTGAGCCATAGGATTTGAGAATCCTATGTTCAAACTGCTCTTCAAATTTCAGCAGTTCAAACTGCTGAAACAGTGCAGCACGCACAAAGAGACTGAAATGTATTGAAGTTATCATTGTGAGTGGAAGTAATGCTGAGAGCTTTGTGTCCTGAGATGAGAGTTTATTAAAGCACTAATTTTGCTCCTAAAGACTTTATTGCTTTCTTATAGATGAAGTATAGGGAAAGTATTGAAATTGTCCAAAAATTTCGAGGTTTTGAAGAATCTCGATGTTTTAGACCTCCCTGAGTTTGAAAATACCATTTTTGGAATTATGTCTGTGTGTGTATGTAAACACAATAACTTCGAATTTCGTATACAGGTATTAGGTACAAAATGTAGATTTCTATCAACTTTTGAGCTATTTCCGCTAATTGGAAGTGGTACTTCACCTGAAATGTTTCCCCAAAAATATTACAAATTTGATAATTTCACACATATTATGGTAAAGCATCACATTATAAGCATTTTTGTCACTCTGCATTTTTTCAAAAAAATGACCAGTTTTTGAGAAAATCGCAATTTTATATTTGACATTCAAATGGTAATACATATATATTTGAGAACGTTTTTGCTTTACATTAATGAAATTTTGTGACAAAAATTACATTATACACATTACTAAAGCTTCTTGAGCTTACTGAAAGTGGTAATTTACCTGAATTGTTTCCCAAAATAAAATTATTGTGGCAATTTTTCAATATAGATATTACGGTAAAGCAAATCATTTTGGACATTTTTCATCTTGTTGCATTTTCTCAGAAAGCATACAGTTTTCTAGATAATTTAAATTTTCGATATTAAAACATGTGCATACCAGCAGTGAAACAAGTTGCGTCATGCCTTTAACACTAGAATTACCAGACCCAACAAAAAAACCCACCTTAAATCCCTTCACACCTCTCCTTCAGCCTCTTTTGTCTTCTAAATGTGTCGATAAGCCCAAGCAACAAGCAATCCTGCTATACCATCCCCCCACCACCTCAGAACGGGCAAGAAGTTCTCCCAGTTCCTGTCTTGATTGATCATCTGGGAGTGAGCTACCTAGAATTGTAAGGGGAAATAATTTGATGTGTTTTGTTTCTACAACAATCTATGTAAACACATCATTAAAACAGAAAAGGTTTTCATGTTTTAGTAATAAATGACAAAATGTAGACGTGAACTGTATAATGTGTGAAGGCTGATGGCCAAATATCAAATAAACACTTTCACAAAAGGTGCAAGTACAATACGCCAGCTTCCGTGGTGTAGCGGTTAGAGCTGCCGATTTATAATCCAGAGGTCTTTGTGTCTGTAACAGCCGCTGTAAACTTATAGTGCATGTAAAAGTAACCTTTTTTTTTTCAATTTTATTTTCTCAGTCACAATCACAATGCAACACCCACCCCCACCCCCAGATCTGACATAGTTACTTTTTATATGAAACTGGGGATGTAGATGTGAGTGGTGTTTTGAGACAATGGAACTGGAAATTCTCTAATCTGGAAGGATAAAATCTTACACACAAACACTGGTGAATCTGCCTTCTTTGTATCTCACTGTCACTTGAATTTTTTTTTATTCAGTTTTATTGAGTGTTCCTGCTCACGCTGACTTAGGGCTTGTTTATACTTCACACTCAGAACGCGTACGCGCCCGCATCATGGCTGCCACACGTTCCCAGCGTTCATTTGACATGTTCTCTGAACTAGTCCTCAGAGATTAACGTGATGCATACGCGAGTTGCAGTACCAGCAAGAAGTCAGGGGAAGCAGTGTGCTAAGAGTTGGAATGAGACATTGGAGTCTCTGGTTACTATCTACTTGTGACAGAAAGCTGCCTTGCGGATCCTATGAGATCGATGTCTGCGCTTCAATGTTTGATGAATGACCAGCAAAAAGTTGAGGAGCGCAGTGTGCTAAAAGTTGGAATATGATGTCAGAGTCTCTGGTTGCTATCGATGTTTGATGAATGGTTCAATGTGGTGAAGCAAAATGCCAACATACAAATGCATTCGTGGTGCATTTATATTCAAGCGTCACATATTCCCGATCGTAATGCCACAATACATTTTAAAAGTCTCACATACCGTCTTCCGTGCTGTCGTTTTTTACGAGGGCTTCCTCCGGACATGACAGCTGTGCAAATAGAAATAGATCGCCACACATAACACATTCAATGTGTGATATTCCAACTCTCTGCACATTTAGAATCCTAAGATTTATACTTGATATCACTTTCATGATGAAATGCATTAAATCATGTATGTTACATTTTACAGATAAATCGTTAATTTCGTTTAAATAATGAATACTTTTAATAATTACACACATGGGGGTGACACGGTGGCAGAGTGGTAGCACTGCTGTCTCGCAGGGAGTCACGTCGCTGGTATTCTCTGCCTGGAATTTGCATGTTTTCCTTTTGGGTTTCCACAGTGTGCTCCAATTTCCTTCCAAAGATATGCAGATTTGGTGACACTAAAATGATGCTAGTGTATGTGAGTGGTTGTATTCACCTTGCGATGAGCTGATTGTTTCAGTCTCATGCCCAATGCTTGCTAGAATGGACAAATCCCTGGATTGATGGATTTAATCATTAAACATCCTTTTCAGAGATATTGAGGTAAGGTGTCATCGGAATTTAATCGGTGTTCCAGGCAATTCACAGCGCAGTGAAGCCAAACCTGTTCTCACCATGATGATATCTCGCACTGCCACCTGGTGGATTCCTCCAGATTTCTGTAAAGTATGCGTGCAAGTATAAACAGTAAAATGCTTGAGTAGCAGGAGCGTCCGCTGCAGCATGCGTCGCGTGAAGTATAAACCTGGCCTTAGTATGCGCCTTATGGTCCATGATGTCAAAGCCACACTGACAAAAAAACAGACACATAGGTATATATGATATTTGGAATATGACCATTTTATGACCTGTATAGTACATTTCGGAAAACATTGTGGCACTGATGCAACGTTATTCATATCATGCATATTCATTCACATGCCTTCTTGTGCTTGTAATCAGAGTTTTTTTTTTTTTCTTCGATCTTGCCAGTGTCCATTTTTGGGTGTATGGTGCTGTTTCTTTTGTACTCCAGGACATGCAGAGGGAAGAAAAGTACAGAGAGGTCAGTTCCATGCTCATGCTTCATAGCCTTTCCTGTCAGGACCTCACGGTTCAGAAGCAGTTTCATCCCAAGAGCTCTAAACACACTCAATCAGTCCATCAAGTGTTCCTGGTAGAACTGTTTGTACATATAAGTACAATTACCTCACTTTAAACTTGCACTACAGTTGTAATATTGCACAACCTGAGCCACTTCATGAACCATTTCACTATATGCACAATATGTACATGTATATTGTACTTATGATTTCATATTGTATATTTTTCATTTTTTATGTATTATTATTATTATCATTACTGTTATTTCATAATTTTATAGGAAAATAAGTTTCTGAAGTATTTGCATATTAAATCTAATTGTACCACACAATAACAATAAACCCATGTTCACTTCCCGGGTCCTCCCTGTGTGGAGTTTGCATGTTCTCCCTGTGTCTGCGTGGGTTTCCTCCAGGTGCTCCGGTTTCCTCTCACAGTCCAAAGACATGCAGGTTAGGTGCACTGGCGATTCTAAATTGTCCCTAGTGTGTGCTTGGTGTATGGGGGTGTGTGTGTGCACCCTGCAGTGGGATTTGTTTCCTGTCTTGTGCCCTGTGTTGGCTGGGATTGGCTCTAGCAGACCCCCGTGACCCTGTAGTTAGGATATAGTGGGTTGGATAATGGGTGGATGGATGGATAACAATAAAAGAATTCAATTCAATTCAATAGAAGAGAGCACATATTTACAGATAATGATGACTGGCTTTTAAGTCGATTTAGATTTCCAAACGCTATCTTCTTGGAGCTCTTAATATCATTTTAAGATGAAATGCAGTAAAGTACGTATATTAATTACATTATACAGATAAATTTTTAACTTCATTTAAATAATGTATACTGTGTAAAAGGAACAGACTCAACACACGTAGAAAAAGGTTTGGGGCAGCCAAACTGCAAAGGATCTTTAAGTTTCAACAGAGTTGTTGATAGTATGGAGTCCAAAACAGAACTGATGAAGGATGGAAAAGATGGCAGTTTTAAGTGGTCAGACAGGAAGTGATGTAGGGTGACCGGAAGTGATGTTTTCCTGGCATCAGCCTGGGCGCCGGAACAGGAAGTGACGTTCTTCTGGGCGCCAGAACAGGAAGTGACGTTCTTCTGGGCACCGGATGCAGAAGTGACATTCTTCTGGGCGCCGGAAGCGGAAGTGACGTTCTTGTTTTCAGATAGTTTTTCCCATGGCTGGTCTGAAGAGATAATAGGAGAAGGTTTCATGCATCCTGCCCGCCCCTGGCCTGGCATGGAATTACCTTTACTTGGTACACACAATGTCCCCCTATTCGCACGTGTGTGACAACTGTTAATAATTAAACGTGAGAGCGTGGTGACACAGCGGTAGAAATGAGCTGACGTCCCATTCAGGGATTTGTTCCTGCTTCACGTTGTATGCTTGCTGGGACTGGTGCAACCCTGGATGGATAGATGGATAGAATAATTAAAAATGTACTATGAAGATTTTTCAATGTTCTTTAAAAGTTTTGAAGGATCAGCATTCTAAGCTTACAGATGGCTTGACATTTATTACAGAGCTTGTGTGGTGATTGGCTACTTGTAGAAAGAAAAGGAAGGCCTGCAATTGGGGTTAATATGTTTGAAAGAGACAGTACCGCTGCAATAAATTATTTCATCGAGGGTCGCACACGGCGCAGCAGGCATCTTTCGGGAGGCAGGAACAATCTCTGGACGGGGTGCCAGCACGTCACCATCACTGCAACACCATGCATGCAAGTTTAATGCATGCTTTAATACCTATCATCATGAAGATGATATCAAGTATACATATTAGTATCTAAATTGTTCAGGAAGCTGTAATATCATGAATGTAATGTACCTGTATTCTGTGTCCTGTCAGAGTAAAAAAAAGTCAGTTTAACACACCAGGGTACATAGAAGAAGACATAGAATGCAAAGCATTTAACGTGCTACTTTAGTTATGATGAGATTTAAGAAAATAGTAAATTAAACTATTTTAAGTTTAAGTTTTTGATATCCTACTTTAATGACAAATTAAACTGTGAGATTAAAGTTAACATTTTGACCTTTTTTTCCATTGTGTCCCCATTTTTTTTCTTCTTTTCTCTGTACTATAATACGCTTCCATATGACACTCAGACGGTGGGCTACGACTTGCCTTTTCACAGCGACCTTAATATCTGACTACTTCTTTTTTAATTTGGACACTGTGCGACTTTCTGAACTTTAACTTTCGAGTTTATCTGCCACTCTGTCACTCAATCAACTTCCTTTTGTTGTTTATAACACTGCTTAAACCACTAAATAGTATGTTTTTCCTTGCCTCCATTTGGTATTCGCTGAAATTCTTCTTTATTCCCCATGCTTTTGCCATTGTCTTTTCACAGAACTCAGAACATAAGGGGCTATTTGTATTGATTTTCATATTTAAAGAGGCATAATTCTGGGAAGAGTTGAGGTGGGGCGGCAGGTGTGTGCATGAGCATTACATTTCATACTGAGCAGGATTTATGTAGCGGAAGAACATGGAAGTTTGCATACACACATATATATCAATCTGGATTTTTTGTATGTACGCACATTTCTGTTTTTGCCCACACGCCATGTTTTAGTATGAATTCTACACACAGCATTATACATGAGGTCCCAGGTGTTTACTATAGTAAGTCCTACTACAATGCATAGGTATGGCAAATTGATGCCTTACAGATCTCTATAATATATATTCATCCATCCATCCATCCATTTTCCAACCCGCTGAATCTGAACACAGGGTCACGGGGGTCTGCAAGAGCCAATCCCAGCCAACACATCACCAATAAAAATATTTTATTTAACTTATGTTATTTTATTATTTTACTGGAAATACCTTAACATATTCTTGCAATCTGAAAACAACATTTATACTACTAGTGACTAATGAGGTAAATTGTTATTACTCTATTGGTAACACGGAACAAAAGAAATCTATAAAATAACAGTGGAACACTCTATTGGCAATTGTAAGTATTTTTACCAGCTGAGGCAATTGCAGGTCACAGTTGTCGATGCACAGCCATTTCTGTGTAGGTAATTATCCCTTCTTCTATTCAACTCTGTACTCAACATCTTTTTAAGTAGCTATATTCGCCATTAATGGTCATTTTGTCAGTTCACACTATTGAGTTGGCAATACGATATTCTTCTGCAAAGAAGGTTTTATTACAATGCTGTTTTTCTTTTGGATTGCAATGTTTTACCTTTTATAGGTGAACAGGATTAACTATTTGGTAAGTACTTATTGGTATTTATTTATAATACTGCTAATTTTTTATTCATGCAGCTGCAGAGCCCGATTTATTCACCTTTACTTCTATAATGTTCAATATATTATTAATTTGATTTGATTTGTTGTTGATGGTTCTTTTCTCTACTCTATGTACATAAAATCCTAAGCCTAAAAGTGCAACGATTTTGTGCAATGATTTTATGTGATGTTTTTATGTCACGGTTTAAATCAGGCTTATTTTAAAACCTACATATATGTTTGGTATCATTCTTTTCAGAATTTATCGATGTGTTACATTTTAATTTGATGTTGTTAGGTTTTCAGATTCTTATTCCGTTTTAAAATTATAAACTAAAAAATATCAAGAACTCACGTCCCATGAGACGAGACTTAACCAAGAGTGCCAAGAGATTTAACCAAGCCTGGGGCCGGAAATAAAAGACAAAGAGTACGACAGCTGCTGTACAGGCTTTTGAATGTTTGAAGTGCTGTGCAGGATGCAGATCTTGTGACATAGCAGCAGCAGCAAGCTAGCAGCTTATCAAGCAAAGAGGAGGTAAAAAAAAAACTGCATTTGTTTTACATTTCATTACCGTTTAAGAGGGGGTTTCGGAGGAGTAACTGTGTCTCCTTGGGGTGTGTTCAGCCCCCCTCTTCACAACGCGAGTGGCAGACTGGCCACAACTGGGGGCTTGCCCCCTAGTGTAAATATAAAAATATAATCATTGTCTTGCAGTTTACTCTCAAATATCCATCCCCATATCTGAGTAAACGAGAAAGTGTAGGGGAGACCAATCTCGATTTTTGTTTGGTTGCACTACTAAGTAGCCTTGCAGGAATTTTTAAAGTTTTTTTTTTCCTTTCAGAAAGTTTTTTTTTTTCTTTTTTTTCACTTGCACAGGAGTAAAAGCTGCTTAGTGTTTGGGAAGGCATTTGGAAGGTTACTTGTTATTTGTTCTTACTTGTACTTGTTCTTGTTATTTGCATTTAAAACTAGCGTCTGTGAAGCAAGGCTATATAAATATGAATAGTCATGTAAATTCTAACCGAAAGGTTAAGTGCAAATGTAAAATAAGCAAAACATTAAAAATAGCTTTCATTAATGCCAGAAGTACCAAAAATATCAAGTTGGAGTTGTATGTAACTGAGCATAATTATGATATTGTAGAAATAACAGAAACCTGGCTAAATGACAAAGACAGGGATGAGTATAATATAGAGGGATACACTTTTTTCGTAAGTACAGACAAAAAAGAAAAGGAGGGGTGGTGCTCTTTAAGTCAAACAAAATTTAAATGTCTTCTTCAATTGGACAATGAGCCCCATCTTAATGAGAACATCTGAAATTAATCTGGAAAGAGGCTTATTTTAAATGTGTGTTATAGACTTCCCAATGCAAACAGTCATTTCAATACACTTCTTTTTACTAATATTTAAAATGCAAGTTTACAGGGGGATATTATAGCCAAGGGGGACTTTGACTACCCAAATATTAACTGGTCTAACCTTACAAAGAGCAGAGCACAAGAGGAGTTTTTAAATGCAATCAGTGGCTGTTCTTTAACACTGTGTCTGCGTGCACTTTTCGTGGTATTACACGTGTATTTTTTGAGCATGCTCAAACACAGGAACATATGTTGGTGTAAAAGCGCATATAGCGCCGAAGTTACTGCTCTTTACCATTCTCTCCTCTGCATGTCCTGGAGTACAAAAGAAACAGCATACAGCAACATGCGGGGACTGGTAGGAACACTCAATAAAACTGAATAAAAAGAAAATCAAGTGACGGTGAGATACGAAGATGGCAGCTTCGCCAGCGTTTGTGTGTCAGAACCCTTTGGGGGGGGGGGGGGGCGTTAGTATGCATCGTGGTACACTGCAGAGCTATAGCGCGTCTTTATGTGAAAACAGCCGTGTCAGATGGGGTTGTATGAATTGATTCTGAACGCGACTGAGAGAATGAAAAGTTAATTAAAAAAAAAAAAAGAAGGCTAACCTTTACAAGGATCATAAATTGCACCGGCTGTTACAGACTGAAATCAAATGTATGCTTTTATTCTAAAATAGTAAGACTAAGAGCAGTTTACTTCTCAAAACAGAATGGTGCAGGATCGAACTCATGACTTTCTAATTCCCAGGCAGGAAATGATTCTATTGCACCACGGAGGCAGTTACAATAAACAGGTGTCAATTTCGCATGTTAAGGCGGCTTTTTGTTTCTGCAGTTATATTTTTGAATAAAAGCGCAATTGTTGTGTTATATTTGTACCTTTTGTGAAAATATTTCTTTGATATTTGGACTTAAGGCTTCATACATTATATAGTTTATGCCTACATTTTGTCATCTACTACTAGAATATAAAAAACGTTTCTGTTTTAACAATGTGTTTACACAGATTACTGTAGAAATGGAACAGACATGAAATGCGTGTGTTCCAAATAACGATCTATTATTTCCACTCTAAAACTCCACTTCACTCCCAGATACTCAATCAAGGCATGAGCTGGGAGAAGTTCGTGCACGTTCTAAATTGGTGGAGGGATGGAATAGCCAGCTGCTCCTAGCTTCTCTTTATCAGAACATTTAGAAGACAAAGGACGCTGGCGGAGAGGTGTGAAGGGATTAAAGATGCGATTTAAGGTGGGACGGAATTACGAGTTTTTTCGTAGACTCTGGTAATTCTAGTGTTAAAGCACCAATGTCAGGGGAAGCCTGTCTAGCTTTAACATTTTATAATAATCACGGTAGAATTGAGGGTGCAGAAATGATTGAACCACTAGGGTCAGTTGACTATAATATAATACAAATCTCAATGTGTTTTTGAAGAGCACATATGCAAAGACCAAAAACTGGTAAATTTAACATTAGCAGCGCATATTTTCAGGAGGTGTGGCTAAGTTAAAGGGGGATTGATTGGAATAAGTTTTTAAGTGTGGAGACAATCGAGGAGCAGTGGAACAGGTTTAAAAACATATTACATTAATGCAGGATAGGTCCATCAAAAAATTTGGAATTTATAGGAAATTAAAAAAAAACTCAGTGGGTTAATAGAGTTGAAAAAACAGTTGCATAAGGAATTTAAGACACAAAGAGATTTTTTTCCATTTTGAAATGAATAACCTTGACATACGAAAAAGGTTTGGCGCAGCTGCAAAAAGGCAAATATTAAATACAGATGTGAACAGAGTTGAGTCTAGAACAAAAATGAGTAAAAGCAGGGTGTGGCCTGGTTGGGAGAAGTGATGTCAATGAGGGCACAACCGGAAGTGACATCT
Organism: Polypterus bichir lapradei; assembly: GCA_026402145.1. Lineage (NCBI taxonomy): Eukaryota > Metazoa > Chordata > Cladistia > Polypteriformes > Polypteridae > Polypterus > Polypterus bichir. The sequence continues at coordinate 23,661,296 of JANRMT010062837.1, read as the reverse complement.
TCCGGCCCGGAACTGGAAGTGGCGTCTTCAGAGCCAGAAACAGAAGTGATGTCTTCCGAAATCAGGCAGAATTTCCCGTGTTTGTCCTGTAGGGATTGCAGAGAAAGGTTTAGCACACCCTCTGGCCTGGCGTGGAATTACCTTCTATTGGTCCTTTTAGCTGCATCCCATGGTGCAAGTGCGTAACACAATATTTTATCAGTAAAGGAATAGCCAAGGAGGAGAAGTGTATCAGGAATAGTAAAGGGGAATTTAAAATACAGTGAAATACCAGATGCTATTTTGCATTTTTCTGAGGTCTTCACATGTGAGGAAGTGGATAAATCCCCAGGCATAACAGGGACTATTAAAGATATACTGAGTGATTTGGAAAATGAAAAAGTACTGTTTAGATAAAATAGGCTGAAATCACACAAATCACCAGAATCAGGTCATATTTATTCTAAAGTTCTTAAGGAGGTTAGCGATTACATATTACATATATACTCAGCAAAAAAAGAAACGTCCCTTTTTCAGGACTGTGTATTTCAACAATAATGTTTTAAAAATCCAAATAACTTTACAGATCTTCATTGTAAATTGTTTAAACAATGTTTTCCATGCATGTTCAATTAACCATAATCAATTAATTAACATGCACCTGTGGAATGGTCGTTAAGACCTTAACAGCTTACAGAAAGTAAGCATTTAAGGTCACAGTTCTAAAAACGCAGGACACTAAAGAGACTTGTCTACCGACTGTGAAAAACACCCAAAGAAAGATGCCCAGGGTCCCTGCTCATCTGCGTGAAAGTGCATTAGGCATGCTGCAGGGAGGCATGAGGACTGCTGATGTGGCTAGGGCAATAAATTGCCATGTCCACACTGTGAGACGCCTAAGACAGCGCTACAGGGAGACAGGAAGGACAGCTGATCATCCTCGCAGTGGAAGACCACGTGTAACAACACCTGCACAGGATCAGTACATCCGAATATCACACCTGCGTGACAGGTACAGGATGGCCACAACAACTGCCCGAGTCACACCAGGAACACACAATCCCTCCATTAGTGCTCAGACTGTCCGCAATAGGCTGAGAGAGGCTGGACTGAGGGCTTGCAGGCCTGTCCTTACAGGTCCTTACCAGACATCACCAGCAACAACGCCACCTATGGGCACAAACCCACCTTCGCTGGACCAGACAGGAGTGGCAAAAAGTGCGTGAGTTTCTGCATGACAGCAATGTCAGTGTTCTGCCATGGCCAGCAAAGAGCCCAGATCTCAATCCCATTGAGAACGTCTGGGACCTGTTGGATCGCTGGGTGAGGGCTAGGGCCATTCCCCCCAGAAATGTCCAGGAACTTGCAGGTGCCTTGGTGGGAGAGTGGGGTAACATCTCACAGCAAGAACTGACAAATCTGGTCCAGTCCATGAGGAGGAGATGCACTGCAGTACTTCAAGCAGCTGGTGGCCACACCAGATACTGACTGGTACTTTTGATTTTGAGCCTCCCTTCATTCAGGGACACATTGTGAAACATTTTTAGTTTATGTCTTATGGTGTTGACTCTTTTAGTGTTCATACAAATATTTACACATTAAGTCTACTGAAAGTAAAAACAGTTGAAAGTCAGGGGACGTTTCTTTTTTTGCTGTGTATATATAAAACATATATACCTTGATGCTTATTTTTTGGAAGTTACTGGCACTGGGAAATTACAAAGGACTGGAAAATGGCAAATATTATCTATACTAATAAAAGGCAAAGCCCTCACTGACTCACTGACTGACTCACTGACTCACTGACTCATCACTAATTCTCCAACTTCCCGTGTAGGTAGAAGGCTCATTCCTTACAGCCTCCCTACAAAAGTTTGGCAGGTTTCATTTCAAAATTCTACATGTAACGGTCATAACTGAAACCTACTTACGTACATATATATGGACATAGCCTGTAGCTCGGTCGCCGTGTGAGGCGGAGTTGCGTCCCTCATCGTCACACCTCCCACGTAATTGAGTGCCTGCCCATATAAGGCCGTCCACCAGCAGCAATCCAATAGACACGCTGCTGCTAAATATTCGCAGGTGAATGACTGTGCTTATGCAAACGAAGATGAGATGGTCAGGGATAGACTAATGTTTGGCACAAACTCAGCGAAAGTGCGAGAGAAACTTTTAAGTGCCGGGTCTGAACTAACATTAAATAAAGCTGTGGACATCGCAAGATCGCACGAGATATTCGCGAGATACAAGTTTAATGAGAAGACGCAGGGTATAAACGAGACTTTTGAACATTTTGTAATGGAGTTAAAATTGCTGGTGAAGCAATGGACATCGCAAGATCGCACAAGATAGCAGAAGCACAGCTGAGAACCTTCGATGCATGTACTCCAAGTGGCTCACGTAAACTGACGGTGAATGCAGTACGCAGAGAACAAGCAAGAGCTCCAAAGAGCGCTGAACAAAAAACGTATTACACAATTGAGAAGGCAGCAAAAGAATATGAAGCGAGTGACGCATACAAGCATATTCATAAGTGCAGCTACTGCGGAATCAAAGCACGGTGTAAACCTTAAGTTTAAATTAAGTTCATAGACATGCTGCTGCTGGCGTTTTTCATGCCTATGACGAATACAATATTCGCGAGATACAAGTTTAATGAGAAGATGCAGGGTATAAACGAGACTTTTGATCACTTTGTAACGGAGTTAAAATTGCTGCAACGGAGTTAAAATTGTTGGTGAAGGACTGCGCTTATGCAAACGAATAGGAAAGCAAGGTGTAAAGCTTAACTTTAAATTAAGTTCATAGACACGCTGCTGCTGGCGTTTGTCATGCCTAAGACGAAAACGATATTCGCGAGATACAAGTTTAATGAGAGGACGCAGGGTATAAACGAGACTTTTCATCACTTTGTAACAGAGTTAAAATTGCTGGTGAAGGACTGTGCTTATGCAAACGAAGATGAGATGGTCAGGGATAGAATAGTGTTTGGCACAAACTCAGCAAAAGTGCGAGAGAAACTTTTAAGTGCCGGGTCTAAACAAACATTAAATAAAGCTGTGAACATCGCAAGATCGCACAAGATATTCGCGAGATACAAGTTTAATGAGAAGACACAGGGTATAAACGAGACTTTTGATCACTTTGTAACGGAGTTAAAATTGCTGATTAAGGACTGTGCTTATGCAAACGAAGATGAAAAGGTCAGGGATAGAAGAGTGTTTGGTACAAACTCAGCAAAAGTGTGACAGAAACTTTTAAGTGCCGGGTCTGAGCTAACATTAAATAAAGCCGAGGACATCACAAGATCGCACAAGATAGCACAACCACAGCTGAGAACCTTCGATGCATGTACTCAGAGCGGCTCACGTGAACTGACTGTGAACGCAGTACACACACAAAAAGCAAGAGCTCCAAAGAGCGCTGAGCAAAAAATGCATTACACAATTGAGAAGGCAGCAAAAGAATATGAAGCGTGTGACACATACAAGCATATTCATAAGTGCAGCTACTGCGGAAACAAAGCACACGGTGGAAAAAGTCAATGTATAGCTAAAGGAAGACAGTGTAAAAAATGTGGTAAATTGAACCACTTCGCTAAAGTTTGCAGGACTGGGAAAGGTAAACCCGTGCATGCAGTGTGGGATGTCTCAGATAAAGAGGAAGACGAGCCGTTTATTGATGCAGTAAGAAAGGAACAACCCTCTGAATCTGAACAAGTCTTTGTAGACATATCAATAGGAAAGCAAGGTGTAAAGCTTAAGTTTAAATTAAGTTCATAGACTCGCTGCCGCTAAATATTCACAGGCAAATCCACAACTTAATACCGGGAATGCCTGTTAAACATCTTAGATTCACGAGTACCGATTTGGGTAGTGAACGCTTCGGTGAATGAAACCTGTTATCTTTACAACGGTTGACAAACACGGAATATAACTTGAACACAACACATCCGCCAAATACAAACCTGATTGAAAGAAATAATGATAATCAAATCTTTGATGACAGCAACACTCATAACAGTCACAAAACAATTACATTGACAATTAATGTTACGTTATTTTTAAAATGTTTCCTTTCCTTTTTCATAACTTCTTTAACACACTACTTCTCCGCTGCGAAGCGCGGGTATTTTGCTAGTCCCTTTATATAAAAACGGTGGCTAGGCAGATGCAACTACTATACGCAGTAAACTTAACGTGCAACACAGTGTGAAATGAGCCCCGGACACAGACAGGTGGACAATGTTTTGTCATCCAATACACACATATTTATTTACAATATTTACAAGTTAAGTCCACGCACAACCCAGTGCCTTCAGCACCAATCCCCCAAAGTCCAGGCCTCTCTCTCCAGTGCCTGCCTTCTTCGGGCCGCCTCCACTCTTCTCCAGCCAGACTTCGTCCACTCTTCGCCCGACTCCAGTCATCGAATATAGGGAGGCAGACCCTTTTATACAACCCCGGATGGGCTCTAGCTGCTTCCCAACACTCCTCTGCGGACACTCCCCTATGTGGCGGAAGTGCTGAGGTCCAGGGCTCTTCAGGCACTGGGGCGCCCTCTGGCGGTGACCACGGGCCCCTATAGGGTTGAGCTTCCAAGCTCTGCACCCGTGGTCCCCAGTGCAACCAGGGTGGTCACCCCCCTCGTGGTCTGGAGGAGGCGGAAGCCCTCTTCCAGTCCTCCTGGGCGTCCCGGCTGGGTACCACCCCCAGCCGTCCGCCACAGTACCCCACCACAAGCTGAGACCCCTAGGGGCCAGCGGCCCGTCCTGCAAGGACAGGTCTTCCTCGGCGGAAAGCCAACACGCTCCAGTCCAGGGCCCAGTCCTATAACACAGAAAACAGAACAAGGGGCGGAGACGTTGCCCTGACGCCGCCACTCGGCGTCTCTCTGCCTTGAATAGGGGCAACGCTCCCGCCTCTGACCGGCACCCCGGTGCTTGTGACCTCGGCCTCCCCTTCGAGACCTCTGTGTCCCCCGTACTGGGACATCAGACGGGACCGCATGTGCCCCCGTCACCTCAGCCGGCTGTGGGGTTTCCCTCTGCGCCCGCAGAGGACGGCCCTTCACTGGATGTGCGCACCCAGCAGCACGCCCCTTCCTATTGGAGGAACCGGCATTCCGCTCAGATCCAATGCCATCTGTGTCCCTACAGAGTGACGAGAGACTGCCGCGGGCTTGGAGCGTAGGGCGCTAGGCCCCAGGGCACTCATCAGCCCTCGTCCTCTCTCCTCATCTCGTGCACAACATGCATCGAGGTATCCGTTGTCGGAGAACCGCCTATTCGATGCCGGTCATTCACATCACGGCCAATTTCGGTGGGTTCTCCTTTATGCTGTACGGGGTCGGCTGTACTCACCTTCCCCGCCGTACTATTCTGGCCAAAGGCTCCAGTGTCGCACTGTTCCTCCGCAGCATGCAGTGTCTGTGATGATGCGACCGCCTTCCCCTTCAGCTTCTGCAACTCTGCACGGAGAGCACTCAGCACCTACGATAAAGGTGATTCTATGGGCCGAAGGCACTCCTCCAGCTCGTGCAGAGCCACCGGCAAGGACAGGAAGACAGCCGACGGTGAGCTTACCTGCTCGTCAGCAACACACGTCGACTGCTTCCTGTGGTCCTTTCCCTCTGGCCTAATCGGGTCTCTCTCTGGCACACGATGGACATTCCTTCGTCCTGCCTCCATCCACTCATCGGCGGGCCCGCAAGAGACACCATCCAATCGTGTGCCTGTCACAAGGAGGGACCTCCGGTCCGCAGCCATCTTGTCTCCCCCTTTCCAGGTGCGGCGGCGTGCCTCCAGGCAACCTCTCAGCTGCCGCGGCCTCTCAAGCTGCAGCAGCTCCATCTTCGCAGCGTCTCCTTCTGCCACCTCCGCACTGCTGACAGTGCATGGACCGGCATGCCCCTGCCACGGACGTGGAACCGGGCAGTCCCTGCCTGAAACACAAAGGGTAAGTCTGACCCCGAAGGGCCGACCGCCGTGGGGCAGGGCACTTACCTCCCGGATCCCGTCACTCCGAGGCGCCTGCCTCGGTGTGGCCTTCGTTGTCGCAATGCCGGCCTGGCCGTCCTCTGCGACAGCGCGTCTCTCAGAGCCCGCTGCACTCCGGCAACACCCGTTCTCGTTCCTCCGCACCCAGGGAACATGGTCTTTCTACGGACCGGTGGCGGTCCGTGGGGAGAACTGCTCCTGCAGGGTTCTGCACGCACCGCTCCCGCGGCGTGTGTGTGGGTTCCGCTACTGTGCCAGGCCATCTACAGACTGATTTTTTACTGCAGGTCCCTGCCTCGTGCCAGGCAGAGCATCCTGCCGACTACGCCACTGTGGAACGAGCCCCGGACACAGACAAACGGACAATGCTTTGTCACCCAGCACACACATATTTATTTACACTATTTACAAGTTTGTCCGTGCACAACCCAGTGCCTCTGCACAACCCCAAAGTCCAGGCCTCTCCTTCCAGTGCCTGTCTTCCAGCAAGACTTCGTCCACTCCTCGCTCACCTTCCTTCATTCGATGACATTATCAACTTTCCTTTTTTTACTTGCTGTAGCTATGACAGTTGTAGGGTCACAGTAAATTTTACACAGCCATACAGTTTAAATTCAAACTGGCAGCGTACACCTGCAGAATCCTCGGTGTTAAACCCACCCAAGCCCCACAGCATTGCGCATCCAGCAAGAGCTGTGATTGGTCCATCATTCAATCTTTTTCTGTCTGAGGTTTTATGGCAGTTGGCAGACTCTGTTATAAAGTGCTGCTACCATGAGTTCAAAAGAGAAACTGCATGTTGAATAGGTATGATTTATTTATTCTGTTTGTGCATGTGGGCTAAAAATAACACATGTTGAGACAAAACGCGCAGGCCATATAAAATCCGATCTCGGGCCGTGATTGGCCCACGGGCCGGACTTTGGACATGCCTGCTATAGAATAAAGCCAAATCCTGTTTTGGATTGGAATTCATGTTGTAGTGAGCTGTTCATTTATGAAGTATTTTATATTTTCAAGAACGGTGTCCATCAAAACTGTGCTGACCTTTTGGATGTGATGTTTGAAAAGTTGCCATATTCTGATTCAGTTGACCTACTTATAGATTTTAATACCACAATCTGTAATGACAGAAATTTAGAGGATCCTTTTGTCTGATTTGAATGTGAAGTGTTGTTGGATGTCTGTGATAGTCATAGATTATTCATAACAAACACTTTTCTCATTGATTAGAAGTATACCAGCTACCTTGATGTAGGAGGACCCTATGTGGTTTCTGTTTAAATTCCCCCTGTTCATTGAGCCATTCTCTATTACAGGCATATACAGTATGCTGTATGATGCACTTACTTCATTTTAAGATGCACATTTATCACATTTTAGTGTCTTTTAAATCTGAATATGTCTTACAATAAATAGATAAAGGCACGCAAAAGATAAATCAAGATAAATTGGTCACTGGTGATGCTAATGTCTCCCATTCACTTTGCATTCTCATTTTATAGACATCAGTTACTTTATACAAATACAAAGAAGACAAAAGCTAATGGGGAACACTTTCTAATAGCCATTTACAACAAATACCACAATTACTTAAAAGCATTAGGAGCAGAATCACTACCAATAACATCAAGGTAAAGTAGTCATAAACATTTATTTCAATGTTGGGACCAATAGTACCTCTCCAATAGATCAAACTAGATTATTTCAAATGTTGCCAGGCATATATCCGAATGTCATATCTTCAATTGTAGTTTTATTTATCCTCAGAATGTGTGACTCTCATTTTGCTACTACAGGGTAGACTCTAGAATATAGGCATTATTATGTCATGTAAAATAAACATGCCATAGCAGACTTACATTATTTTGCTGATTGGATTTTAATTTACACATACAATCCAGTGGCATCTGCACACCTACTTTAGTATTGTCTTGAAAAGTGATGTTGTTAGTTGTTGTGTACTCAGTTGTGTGGGAAAGGGAAATGTATCAAATAAAGTGACAACTCAATGTAAATATTAAGTTTGGGCAAATTTGTATTTGCACAGTTAATTTCTCATTTTTTGTATGTCTTCCATTGGCTAGTATGTTATGCAACAGGTGAGGGGGTTCCCAATTTATTTAAGTCAAGGACCTACAAAATGTTATAGCAGGGCTACCCATGAATATAAACCCGATGCTGCTAAATGCAGCATTATCAAAATTACTGCTAACAGTAATCACACAGAATGATTTTCAATGATTTTAGACCTATTAATCAAAGGAAATTTTTAGCTTAAAAAGATTATTAACATTGGAATCCCTGAAGCCTTAGAAAAAAGTCATAATGCCAGGTCACCCTAAATTCTCTCGCACCTTGTCAGCATCCTCTTTGTTTTGCAAATGTGTCAATCAGCACTGGCAGCAGGCAGGTGGTCACTAAACTCCAACCGAGGCAGCTGAAGTCAAATCAGATGCTGAAGTCACTTTAGTTAGGTTTAGAGTTAGGTGTCTGGCATTGTATAGGGTAAATAATATATTACTAGCCGAAGCCCACCGTAGCATACAGAGGTGTAAGAATAGGAACAGAAAACAATGAGAAAGGAATTCAGAAATGAAGAAGAAATAAATACTTCTTGAAAGACGCAGTTGTGAATAGGTGTTTTGGTGGTGACGACAGATGAGTCGAAAGATCTAACCCTAGAAAAAGTCACGTACAACTGACCGTGGCTAAAGATTGGTTGTTAGAATTATTGTGAAGAGTAAACAGCAGGTGGGTATGAGGAAGGCCGCGCTTCTGAAATTCGATTACGTAATGTGGAGGTCTGCCGGCTTCCCAGGCCGGTCCGCACCCCCAGGCCGACAGGAGGAGCTCTCCCGACAGCAGGATCGTGCCCAGAGGTCCAGCAGGGCCTTATGGACTCTGTAGTGTTTATACAAAGCCCTGCTGGATACCTTGGGGACCACCAGGAGTCGCTGTGGGGGGACTTGTGGGATCTGTTGTGCCTTATGACCCGGGAGTACGTCACGGTCACGTGACGGGAAGGAATGGCATGCTCCCGGGGTGAAGTAAAAGACTGATTGCCCTGACCCGGAAGGAATAAGGAACTGTGGACTGCTGAGACAGGAACACCTCCGGGTCAGGGGCTATAAAAGGACGGTGCCTCAGTCCAGACACTGAGCTGAGCTGGGAGGTAGAGGAGCAAGTGTCTGGGCGAGGAGGAGAGTTATTAGAAGAGTTCATTGTGTGAGTTTATGAGTAGTGTGGAAGGTGCTTGGTGCACTGTGAACCAAAATAAAGAGTCTTGGACTTTTACCTGGTGTCTGGAGTTGTACCTGAGGGTTCAAGGGAGCACTAGCGCCCCCTACTGCCACAGTAAATATAATTAATAACAACCTCAAAAAGATGTTGTTGTAGAATGTCTCTAAGTAATTCCTGCAGCTTAATCCAAAAGACTCGTACTACAATATCAGGTCTGTGCTCCAGTCTTTGGGTATCCGACAGCGCTTGTTGTGAAAGTGATAAATAAATGAGGCTGTTCGAATTTACGTACTATGGCCATGGCATCCTCCTAGTTTTGTTGCATGTATCTTGGACTTCCTTGAAATGTGGACGGTAATATGATCATTTTGCCTACATGTACGTTGTTATTTTCAGCGTTTGCTTGCAGTGCGTCTGACAGTCCTTTGTATTGTTCCACACACAAATCTTGTTGATCTAATCTGAGATAGTTGAGACGCGCACCCTCTGTTTTAACATACGCATCCACGATGTACTGTTGGAATAGTTTGCCGCTGGAGTGCAAAATACTAAATGTATTCTTCATTGCTAATCTGTATGCGTAAAATTGGCATTGAGTAAGCCTGATTCGGTTGCAGGTTCTTTTATCGGGAACATGTTGTAAATCTTTGTGCCAGCCAATGTCTTCGTAAGGAAATAAAGGTGGGTAAACCATAGGATCGCAATTCATATTGAGTGTAGAAATCTGTTTACAGGAGTTGCCTATGGGACAGATGCAACTGTCCCTTTTGGCAGGCGGTTCGCCTTGCTGCAACATTGGTGTGACATGTCGGGGCATTGTATCATCGTAAATCCTGCCTAGGGTTTTCCTTGAAAAGCATTCGTACAGATGCTGTTGGATTGGACTGAGCGATTTCATGCATGTGTTTGTGTGATTTAGCGAAGGGTTTGATGGTTCTGAGCATGGAATCTAGCTGGAGAAGTAAATTTTCGCTGCATGCAGAGTTTGCTTTATTTTGTAAGCGTACTTCAGAAGCTTGGCAAGAAATGCTGTGTTGGCTGCGTGTGGGTGGGACCAGTTTTGAAGAGGAGCCGCTGGCAACATGGGGAGGGGTTTGGAAGAGGACGAATAGGAATCGAGAAATGTCGTGTCGGCTGCATGTGGGCGGGACCGGTTTTGAGGTGGAAGCAGGACTAACCAGAAAAGAAATATATTTAAGAGATTTTTTGGAATACATACATTTCATGTGTGTTCTGTGTCTTCAGTGATCTGTGTAAATGTAGGATGACAGGAAACGTGAGGCAAGAAAAGTTGAACACAACTAAAACAGAAGCTTTTTTCATTGTATAGTAATAATGACAACATGCTGACATGAAGTGCATAATGTGTGAAGACTATGAAGTCCAAATATCAAATAAACACTTTCACAAAAGGTATAACAAAACAAGTGCACTTTTATTCAAGAATGTAACCAAAGAAAAAGAAGTCATTCAATTTACATGTTGCTGTCAATGAGTTTTTCGACAAAGCTGAAACAGCTGCCTGACTGGTGCAGAGGTAAGAACTGCTGTCTCGTAATCTACAGGATGTGGGTTCAAGCCCTGGTTCTTATGGAGCTGTCCCTGGACAAAGGCAGAACCGTAACAATAGACAAGTTCTTCACGTCGCTTTCGGTGGCTAATAAACTGCTGCACTGCAACACAGCTCTGCTTGGCACCACAAATGATGTGGGACTGGAACTTCCACCTGCAGATAAAGTCAGTTCAGTACGCAAGCAATTCACCATGCTAGTGTTTAGATCTGGGAGTATCATGCTAATGGTGTATGCGCCCAAAAAGTACCATGCACCATAACATGGAGATCGGGAAAGATTGGAAAAAAAAACATTTTCAAATGACATAGCATTTTCAAATAATGACATTTTCATGCAAGGATGTGTGTGTGCATGCATGAGAGAGGCGGAGACAGATTTGAAGTCATTTAAGTGGTTACTGGAATATAAAATAAACACTTTTGCAAAAGGAATAATGAAACAAGTATGCTTTTATTCAAGAATAAAACTGAATAACAAAAAATTCAAGTAACAACAAGATACCAAGAAGACTTGATTCCCCAGCGTTTGTGTGTCTGCTTATTTTCCTTCAGCAATATGTTTTACAGGTAGCAAAGCTTTTCCCCGGATATTACAGGCTCAAATTAAATGTATGTTTTTATTACATTGCCAGTAACAGCACACTGCTATAACAATAACGTTCAGTGAATACACTTGACTTGAGTATTCCTAGTTTTCAGACTCTTTCTCTGTATGTTTAGCATTCATTTGCTCAGAGGTCTATGTGCTTGCTGCTTCCTGAGCAGCTCTTCTTTTCTCCACCCCAGAGGCCCGCTTCTTCTCTTCTTCCATCAGCATCTTTTCGTGTTAAAACTGATTAAGTCAGTGTTTTTGTTGCAATCACTTAGTACGTTTTTCTTAATTTTTCACTTAAGTCTTCAATCTGCCTCAAGAATGATTTAAGATATGAAGAGGTATAGGGAAGTGATAGCAAAGGTGGTAGGGATGAGAACAGCACCTCTACACATGCGCCACACAGCCACTCCACTGCCGAGAGTTGATTCTACAATAAAATAAAATAAAAAGAGGAATAACATTGGAGGTCAATCATCACCCCAAAAGCGGACAGTAGAATTCACGTAATATATGTGCCCCAAATTTCAGGTCAAATGGTCAAATGGTTTGCGAGCGACAGGTGATTTAAGATCCAGGACAGACAAATGGACAGCCAAGGTAGCGTATTATATAAGAAGACAGTCATAATAATAATAGCTCACTACACAAAACGGGGAGAACCCAGGCCCAAACCCACAACCTCTTAATTACAAAGCAGCAGTTCGTACTTCTGCACTTTGTGTCAATTGATATTTGGGCTTGGGTTTTTACTCATTGACAGCAACATATAAATTGAATGATTTCTTTTTCTTTCTTTATATTCTTCAATAAAAGCGCACTTGTTTCGTTATATCCTTTGTGAAAGTGTTTACCATATATACTCGGGGCTTGATTTTACCATATAATTTCCAGTATTTTATAATGTTGGTCATATACTGTAAGTCGAATGCGGAAAACTCATGCTATTGATTCAAGAGATTATGATATGCTAACGCCCACCTCTGACAGTAACCACGGAGCACACTGCCTTTTTTATGTGTTGTGCCTATGTGACCACACGGTAATACCCAAACTATTCCAAAACAACGTTTGCACTGTTTTGTGTTTTTTGTATGCCAAACCCTCATACACCTTTACCGTTACAGCATCCCATGTCTACAATGGAGCTTTTGATCAGAAGAAAATATGAAGCTGGTTTTAAATTAAAAGTCGTTGAAGTGGTGAAACAAATTGGTAACTGCACTGCTGCAAAAAAATTCGATGTGTCTTAAACTAGTGCAAGATTGGAGGAAGCAAGAAGATATACAAAAAAAAATTAAGTGTTGCATTTTTGAATGGGTGTGTAAGTCGGGTCTGATTTTTCGTGTTTCAAGGCCCAACTTATACGTGAGTATATATGGTATTTGATATTTGGATTTCAGTTGTCACACATTATACACTTCATGTCAAAATTTTGTCATTATTACTATAACATGAAATAAGTTTCTGTTTTAGGTATGTGTTCAAAATTTCTTGCCTCGCATTTCCTGTAATCCTACATTTACATAGATCATTGTAGACATGGAACACACATGAAATGCATGTGTTCCAAAAAATAATATATTATTTACCCTATACATTTCCAGGTACCTCACACCCAGATAAAGAGCCTTGAGCAGGGAGAACTTTTTGCCTGAGCTAAGCTGCGGCGATGGGGAGATGTGATCACAGGCTGCTTGCTGCTTGTGCTGATCAACACATTTGCAAAACAAAAGATGCTGATTAAGAGTTGCGAAGGAATTTAAGGTGGCCCATAATTACAAGTTTTTCTGTAAGCTTCAGGGATTCTAGTGTTAATTACCAGAAAGGGTTTCTCAAGCCGTTTTGATGAGACATGGAAGCTCTGGTCCTTAATCATGTTGTTTAATTTGAATGATTTCAACCTGCACCACTTGTAGAACTGATTCTCCTTTGCAATGACAGTTAAAGTGTTGCCCAGCCTGTAAAAGATGGTACACAGTTTAGTATTGTACATTTCACAAAGCAGATTTTAATTCATAGTGTTAGTGATTGACTGTTCCAAGCCTGTCATTACATATGTGTGAAAATATTATGTTGCCCTCTGTCCACGAACAGTAGTATTATTGAAGTATATCTAATTTCCTCCTAGATTTCCAATATGTTCTTAGGTTGACTGGTTGTATCCTATCCTGGATTAGTACCCCTCTTGTGCCTGTTACTGCTGGTATGAGGTATAACCTACTATGACTGCAGAGCTGCCTCAACTCTCCAGAGTCTATGCCCTTGTCCTTTGTGTATCAGTTTCCCATTAGGTCACCCTATTTTTTTCTGTCCTGTGTGTTAGTTTAATTGGAAAATCTAAACCATCCCAGTCTGAATGGTTTAGTGTGTGCCCTATGATGAATTGGGATGTTTTTCATGTTTGCTTCCCATCTTGATCTAATGCCCCTGTGAGAAAGATTCACAGGATCAAAATTATAAATTGATATGCAGTGAATGAAGAGGTGGACAGATATGTATGACAAGTGCAGCATGATAAATGATATGCCCAGAATGATGCTGAAAATGTGGTGAAAAATTGAATGCAAAGTAAGTTGGAGTAGATAAGCAAAGACCTACAGCAAAAAGATGATGGAGAAGATTTTAATATATTAATATTACGATAACTAAAACAGAGGATACAACCAACAGCTTAAAGTACAAAAAGTTAAGTTTACTGACAAAAATGTTAAGTAGGAGGAGATCACTCAGTACATTTAGCTGTTCATTTCCAAATCCTACCAAATTCCAGTGCATTATGTACAAATTAAAAAAAAAAAACTTTACACCCAAACCAAACTGCAACCCCAGCCTGCCAAGAAAATCACAGTTATGCATTCATACCTACCAACTTAGCCTGCTTGTGCTTGTATTTGGGAGGATACTACAGTACCCGAACATGGAGATAAATGTGAACATCACATAGACCTTGCCAGGAACAGTATTTGAGCCCAAGACCCTGGGCTTTGATGCAGAAGCACTAACCCTTTTGCTTTCATGCTCTTGCTTGCTTATATACCTATGTTTTCAACATCTATATTTAATAGGTTCTTAAACATTGCCAAAATGTCCTTTTTTCTGTTTAACTCTCTTTTCACAATGCTGATTGTGTATCTTATTTGGACAATTCTCCTAAGTTAACTATATTAGTAACTTTATTATCTATGAAAATCCATCTTAGGTCAGTATATATTTATCTCATCCAGGCATGTATCTGGTTGTTTTTCAACATATACAATATCTACCAATGCAGTTAGGTCATTCTGTACTGCTGGATCCAAAACTGCAAAAAGTACTAAAATTATGTTCTCATTAATGCATAGAAGAGCTTGAGCATTATCATCTCTTGATTTATATTCTACAGCAATACAATGCAGTCTATCATTTTATTAGCTTTTTAATTGCTTCTGAACATTGCCTGGAGGACAAGAACACTGTGTCAACATATGTCCCTTAATTCTTTTTAAAATCTGCATCTTGCGGCTTAGTATCTCTGATATTGTATTCATTATTTATGTTCTTATTACATGTGCACAGTGCTTTGCCATTTGTATCAGCACTGTGTTCTGTTTTCTTATGTCACCTTGGATAACACAAGCTGTGAAAATGTAAATGGAAAGTACGTTGTTCAATGTCCTCACTTTCATTTTATGTGAAACTGCATTTGCACATAACCATAAAGCAGAAATGTTCTGTCTGAAATTTGCAATATGATCATTTTTTAAGAAATAAAAGGTCATTAGAAACTTGAAAAGTACAGACCATTTAGGAGTAAGAATGCTCTTAATTTTTTAAGTATCAAGTGTTTCCGACATGACTATAAATGCAGATTTGGCTCTAGGGAATGGCTGGTATGAAAACTGGCCCTGGACTTTAGTCTAGACTGGCCTGCTACCAAATATCCTCCACCCACCACAAACAACACACCTTCAGTGCATATACTTTACATAAAACATTTCATATGTATTTGTAAGTAAATTAAAAGTTCATTTTAATGGTGCTGCACCACTGACTTTGATATTCCTGGAGCTGCTTTGTCCTAATTACTTTTACAAGATGTGCTGCACTAGGCTACATTTTGACAGAGAATTATGACTTTGTGAGAGTCTATCCCATGGACAAAGTAAAATAACTTCAACTTTATTGTCATATGTACTCAGTACAATGAAAATCTTATTCTGCAAGTCCTCCTGCAATAAACAAGAATACACAACAATAAACAAAAAACTCAGGTGCAAAATAAATGCAAAAAACAAACAGAAGTAAGAGTGCATGTGCATATACTGTAAATAATTCAAAGTAAGCTCTGTAGGTATATGGTCTCAAGGTGGCCTTTTATCCTCCAGATACAAGCTAGCCTGCCTTGCTGAGGGGAGCGGCAGTGGATGGGTTCTGTTTACAAGCTTGATGGCATAAGGGAAAAAACTGTCTTTTAGCCTTGATGTTGTAGCTGCTACTGTTATAGCATCTCCCGGATGTAGCAGTATGTCTGATAATATTGAAGGGAAACCAGAGTATCTGGTGTAAAAACCACACTACACACTGAGAATGTGGAATGATGACCACAGTAAATAGATATAGGATTTAAATCTTGAGGAGGCAATATATACCAATAAAGTATATCAATGAATGTCTAGCAATATTTCTACATTTGCAGGTGATACTGTACATCCACTTTAAGGTATAGAAAGTCCCCACTGCAGAGAAATAACAGGAGACAGAAAAAGGGTGAGACTTAATTGTTTAAAAAATTGTATCATAACATTACTAATCACATTTAATTAAATTCAGGCAATAAAGGGCCAGAGAGTATCTTGCCAGTACTGGACACAAGGCAGGAAACAGCCCTAGGAAATATTCCACATCTCACCAACACAATTGAGAATGAAACAAATCTGCTGTATTTGGCAGTATGAGGGCAAAACTGTAAAACCTTGAGAAAAATCCATGAACAGACAGGAACAACAAGCATTTCCAAATAAACAATGGTCAGATGTAGGATTCAAACAAAGGATGATAGATCTGCAGGAAGCAGCACCTACCATTGTACCTCTGTGCTCCTCATAACCTAAAACAACACCAAAAAAACCTTTTACAATTGTTTAAATACATAATATGGACAGTCTAACCATAAAAAAAAATCACAATGATAAAATAATGGGACATAAGCCTTGATATTCTTTTCACTATTATTTTACTGGTTATTATAAAAAAAGTATGTCATGGCCATCTGGAGCTTTCTATTGAAATTCAGACAGACTAGGTTTGTTAACCAAGTAGCAGAGATTTTAGAGACTTACAAAGAGATAGCCACATGTAGATTAATAAATATCTTCAGGATATAGATGAGACTTAGGGAAAAAAAGAAGAAAACTAATATTAACATTTAGAGGACGTGCAAATTCCATGCAGATAGTTACCATGTCAGAAATTGAACCCAGATCCATGAAGCTATGTGACAAAAGCCCTAACCATTGTAGTACTATGTCTGCATTGCAAAATGAAAAATCAATTTAAAAAATGTGAGTAATATATACAATGTCTGTAAATGAACATTCATGTTTTATCAAGTTTTTTGGGGAATTGGGGATTGAGCTAGGCCTCTTGGTTATACAACACTCAGTCACAACACTAAAACCACCTGCATAATAAGGTCTCTCTCATGACACCGAAACAGCTCTGACCCATCAACACACAGACTCCACAAGACCTCTGAAGGTGTTCCATGGTATCTGGCACCAAGATGATAGCAGCAGATCATTTACGTCCTACAAGTTGCATGATGAGGCTTCTGTTAATCAGACTTGTTTTTCCAGCACATCCCACAGATTGAGATCTGGGAAATTTTGAGGACAAGTCAACACCTTGAACTCATGTTCCTTAAACCATTCTTGAACAATTTTTACAGTGTGGCAGGGAGTGTTATTCTGCTGATAGAGGCCATAGCTATCAAGGGGTGTACATGGTCTGTAACAATCTTTAGGTAGACGGTACATGTCAAAGTAACACCCACATGAATGCCAAGACCCAAGGTTTCCCAGCAGAACATTACCCAGAGTGTCACACTGCTTCCATTGCTACCTTTTTCCCATTTTTGCAACCTGTTACCATCATTTCCCCAGGTAAATGACACATGTGCACCTGGAGGTCCACATGATCTAAAATAAAACGTGATTCACCAGACTAGGACACCTTCTTCCTTCTTGCTTCATGGTCCAGTTATGATGCTTATCTGCCCATTGTAGGCATTTTGGTGGTGGACAGGGGTCAGCATGAGCATTCTCACCAGTCTGTGGCTAAGCAGCTACATACGCAGCAAGCTGTGATGCACTGTTCTGACACCTTTCTTTCATTGCCAGCATTAAGTTTTTTAGCAATTTGGGCTACAGTAGCTCTTCTGTGGGAACCAACCAGACAAGCTTGTCTTCTCTCCCCAAGCTCATCAGTGAGCTTTGGGTGCCCCTGGCCTTGTCGCCAATTCACTGATTGTACTTCCTGGGACCATTTTTATTAGGTACTAACTACTGCATACCGTGGAACACCTTATAAGACCTGCTGTTTTGGAGATGTTCTAATCAAGTCGTCTATTCATCACAATTTAGCCCTTGCCAAAGTCGCTCCGATCCTAACACTTTCCCATTTTTCCTGCTTCCAACACATCAACTTCAAGAACTGGGATATTGCTGCCTAATTCCACCCCTTGAAAAATGCCATTATCACAAGATAATCAATGTTAATCACTTCACCTGTAGAGTTGCAGAATGACCCAGTATAATGTCCGTCAGACACAATAAAAAAATAGTGCAAAAAAGTGATCTAAAACAAGAGCATTTGACAATTAAGTAATGGATTGTGGACTAAGCCTAGGACACAGACAGGTAGATATGTTGTTCATCACCGCCACACGTTTATGTACAGTTCCTACTATTTACAAGTCCAATAAGTGCCACACAAACCCCAAGACTTCCCCAAAAGCCCAGGCCTCTCACACTCTTGCCTTTCTCTTCGGGCCACCTCCACTCTCTCTTCTCGTGCTTCGTCCTCTCCTCACCCAACTCCAGCCTTGAATGAATATATATATATGTATGTTGTCACACACGTGCGAATAGGAGGACATTGTGTGGACCAAGTAAAGGTAATTCCACGCCAGACCAGGGGAGGACGGGGTGCATTAAACCTTCTCCTGCTATCTCTACAGACCAGCCGCAGGAAAACCTATCTGAGTCAAGAACGTCACTTCCAGTTCCGGCGCCTAGAAGAATGTCACTTCCAGTTCCAGTGTCTAGAACAACGCCACGCCCAGTTCCGGCGTCTAGAAGAACGTCACTTCCAGTTCCGGCACCCAGAAGATTGTCACTTCCGGTCCCGGCTCCCAGGCTGATGTCAGAGAAACATTACTTCCGGTCAACCTACATCACTTCCTGTCAACATACATCACTTCCTGTCTGACCATTTAAAACCGCCATATTTTCAAACCTTCACCAGTTCTGTTTTGGACTCCGTACTGTCAACATCATTGACTAAACTTAAAAGAATCCTTTGCAGCTAGGAATATTATACGGGTGGCTGCCCCAAACCTTTTTCTACGTGTGTTGAGTTGCTTCTTTTTACAGTGGCGTAGTCGGCAGGATGATAGCCTCCAGGAGAGAACGGAGGATAAACCTCAACCTAGGCTCGACACATGCTCATAATCTAACAAACTATCAGATGGGTAAGTACCGCTCCCGAGTTGCCGAGTGGGTGTCAGTTGGGGCGTGTCGGGGAAAGCTTGAGTATGCTTCGATCCATCATCCTTTTAAAGGTCTGGGGAAAAATAGCCCCGGGAACCACAGACTAGAGCCAAGTGCGTCAGGGGACGCCTTGGGTTCTTATTATGGCCTCCTGGGTCTGGGGACTGCCCCATCATATCCCACGAAGGGCAAGCCCTTTAATAAAGGTGGGAGAAACCCAGGCTGGCAGGTGAGAAACATAATGGCCTGGACATTTAACCACGCTAAGGCAACCAGGAAACAGGCCATGGCTTTATGGGCTAAAGTGGTGGATTGGCTAAAACCCCATGAAAATTCCAGTCACCAAATAGCGGAGTAGGTGGCCTGCGCTTTGTTGCTCCGAAGCCTACCCGGGAAAATCGCCCAGCCGGCCTGGGAATATACTGATATTATCTCACTAATTGAGATAATAGATCACCTAAAGGCGGAAACCGGCTTGGGAGGGTCAGAACGGGACTCGGGTGAACTCGGGCGTGCTTGTGTCCCTAATACAGAGTCCCGCAGCTATAATGCGAAGCATATTTGGGTGGACTATGAGACGTGCCGGCAGGCCCTGCGAAGCAACAAAGGGGACTGCGGAGTAATGTGGGAGGAGGCACAGTGCGCTCTCGCTAATCCCCTGGCTTGTTCGCATACGGGAGAAGTGCTAGTTAATGGAATTAAAGTAATCGTTTTATTTGATTCCAGCAGTACCATTTCCACTGTTGTTTGCCATTTGATATTACCGCGACAGTGGTGTAAGAATAAGACCTGCATTACCTGTATTCACGGGGATGTTCGATATTATCAATCCGCCAATTGCTACATCTGTCAGAACGGCATAGTCAAAAAGTTAATGGTGGCTGTGATGGATAATCCTTCTTTTCCCGTGATACTAGGAAGAGATTGGGTCAACATAAATAGTGGTGATACAGGCACTTCTCCTCGATCACTAGGTCTAATCACGGACGCTGATTCTGCGCCCTCAACTTCCTCCACGCCGTGTTTACAGCCGGCAGAGGAGCGGACATCAGCCTGTGGTAATGACAATGAAACACCAGGGACGTCGCAACCCGAGACGTCATCAGCAAGTGCTACAACGGCTCGGGACGAAAACCCGCCCCTTGAGGTCGAATCCGATCCTCTATCACATCTGCAGTTTCAATTCAGGCAGACGCCGGCTTCATTTAAAAGGGAGCAATGGAATGACGACTCCCTTAAATTTGCAAAGAATGCAGTTGTTCTAATAGACGGCCAACGCACCTCGCATCCAATGCCACAGGGTCCTCACTTTGTGCTTAATAATGATCTGTTATACCGGGTGGCAGAACATGAGGGACAGATGAGGTCACTGTTGTTAGTACCGCGGACTTACCGGCAACAGGTCTGTGAACTAGCACATACCCATCTGCTGGGAGCCCATTTGGGTCCCGAAAAAACACTTGAGAGAATTAAGCTCCGATTTTTTTGGACCTTTTGTACATCCTGTCCGGAATGTCAATTGAGGCAAATTCCAAGGAGGGACCGTGCTCCTCTAATTCCCTTACCCTTAATAGATATCCCTTTTGAACGTATTGGGGTCGACCTGGTGGGACCCCTAGAACCCTCAGCCAGAGGTCATAAATATATAATGGTCCTGGTAGATTATGCTACCCGGTTTCCAGAGGCTGTTCCGCTGCGCTCAGCTACTTCAAAAGCTATCGCACGGGAATTAGTTGATGTATTTGCATGTGTCGGAATCCCTAAAGAAATCCTGATGGATCAAGGGACTCCTTTCACCTCGCAAACGCTCAGGGAGTCTGCCAAGCTACTTCAAATAAAACACTTAAAGACCGCGGTATATCATCCTCAAACCGATGGTCTTGTAGAGAGGTTTAATCAAACTCTCAAACAGATGTTGCGTAAAGTAGTCAATGAGGATGGAAGGAACTGGGATCAGCTCCTCCCCCTCGTCCTTTTTGCATATCGGGAAGTTCCACAAGCCTCCACGGGGTTCTCACCCTTTGAACTGCTATATGGACGACAACCCCGGGGCATAGTAGATGTTCTAAAAGAAGGATGGGAGGAAGAGGCCCTCCCGTCAACAAATATATTAGAGTATATCGCACAGTTACGTGATAGATTTGAGAAAATTAGACCCATATTAAAAACACATATGGAAAAGGCGCGAGCAGCTCAGGCCCGATGCTATAACCGGGGTACGTCTCTGCGGGAATTCCGCCCAGGAGACCGTGTCATGGTTTTAGTTCCTACCTCTCATTCCAAATTACTGGCTCATTGGCAAGGCCCTTATGAAATTAAGGAGAGGAAGGGGCTGGTCGACTATTTGGTGAAACAACCAAATCGTCGACCCAGTGAGCGGATTTATTATATCAATCGTGGAAGGACAGGGATCCCGAACCCTCCTTCGGACAGCTCCGCTCTCTCTTCGCTCATCAATTACACCTTAATTTCGGAGATAATTTGACTCGCCAACAACGTCAGGAGCTCGAAGATGTTATCCTGTCTGTCCCTGAGGTAGTCAGTGAAAAGCCAGGTCGGACCTCCCTGGTTGCACATGACATTGTGACGAAACCTGGGGTTATAGTCCGAGAACGCCCATACAGAATTCCCGAGGCAAAAAAGGCTGAAGTGGAGTTGGAGATCAGACGAATCCTTGAGCTAGGTGTGATTGAGGAAAGTTATAGTCCTTGGTCCAGTCCTATCGTTATGGTCAGTAAGCCCGATGGAAGTTGGAGGTTTTGCAATGACTTCCGTCGGCTTAACCAAGTCTCCCAATTTGACGCTTATCCGATACCGCGAGTGGATGACCTCCTCGAGCGGCTAGTACATACCAAATTTTTGACTACTTTAGATATGACTAAGGGGTACTGGCAGGTTCCCTTAAGGGACTCCGCTAAGGAAAAGACAGCGTTCAGCACCCCTAGCGGTCACTGGCAGTATTGTGCCCTCCCATTTGGATTACATGGGGCACCTGCGACCTTCCAATGTCTGGTGGATAAAGTGCTTCGTCCTCATAATTCATATAGTGCTGCCTACATGGATGACGTTGTCATCTATTCCAACACCTGGGAGGAACACATACTGCAGGTTGAAGCTGTATTGCGGACACTGGCAGAAGCTGGGCTTCATATCAACCCGAAAAAATGTTACTTTGGGTTGGTCGAGGCCACATATTTAGGCTATCTAGTGGGCCGGGGTATGGTGAGACCACAGTGTTCTAAAATAGATGCCATTGTAAATTGGCCCCGTCTGATAACCAAGAGGCAAGTTCAGGCATTTCTCGGCTTAGCGGGTTACTATCGCCGGTTTGTACCCCGGTTTTCTGAGAGAGCTACGCCCTTGACAAACCTCACAAAGAAGGGTCGACCTAATCATGTGGTATGGGATGAGATATCAGAGGCTGCATTCAGTGACTTGAAACTGGCCCTTACGTCAGCTCCTATATTAAAGGCACCAGATTTCTCTTTACCTTTCATTCTCCAGACGGACGCTTCGGACACAGGTCTTGGAGCCGTGCTGAGCCAGAGCGTCGATGGAGTTGAACACCCCATTATGTACCTGAGCCGGAAACTGTTGGATCGGGAAACTAGGTATGCGGCAGTGGAGCGGGAGGCTTTGGCTATTAAATGGGCGATTACTCATTGTAAAACTGAAAATGCACATAATCAGTGCTCCAGTACAACCATGAACTGTATTGTATTGTAGCTTCGTATTATATTAGACTAACTTCGGTGAAATGCATTTTCACTTTAATAAAATAGCCAACCCATTACCAATCTTCTTCTAATATAAAAAAAAACAATTAGAGAGGCAAAGCCTTTCTCACTCACCCTCACTCCAAAGAGGACAAGGTCTGAATAAACCTTTCTGTCTTACAACTACTTTGAGGAGTGTGGCAGCATGAGGAAAGGGAAAACTGCAATGACAGTATATGGCAAAGTTTACAAGAATAAATTCATGCCCACAGCCAACAGAAGAGAGTACTGGGTGAAAGAGTAAAGCGTGGAGTGTAATTGTTGTTGTATTAGTAAAGAGAGAATTACAGTCAGTACATAACATAAAACAATGATTCAAAATCATTGTATTGCATTCAAATGTGTTGCATGATTTTTCTTTCAGTTTTTAAGCCAGTTGAGCCTGTTTAATGCATTGGGCCTGAAATTACTGTTGCTTGTTTTCATTAATTTGACACTCATGAGCCACCTTAACACAACAGTTTTCGAAGCTAAGGTAAACAGTATTATCTTTAGCATATTAATTGAAATATTTATTTCTTTGGTTTAGATTCAAATTAAAGTTTGTCCTTGCCTCTTCAGTTAGTTATTAGTGCATTTTGTATATGTTAGGTATGTTATCTGCAAAAAATGTCTAATTGCATTATGTCTGTTTATAAAACTCTCCATTTCATGTATGACTTTCAAGCAAGATACCACCACAATAAAATATATACTACAGAAATCAGAACGATTTTTTATTTTTCACTTAGTTGCTGCCTCATCAGTTTTTGAAATGACAATTAGCATATAAGTATTCTCTAGAGCACAGTAAATTTCAGCTCCTATTCTGTGTGCTCTTAGGTAATGTGACCAGTGAAGTGGAAATAAATTTCAGTGTAATATATGTTACAGTAATTAGGCAGCAGCCATGGAACTGAAATATGGTTTGTGTTTCATTACTTTTTTATCTTCCTGCCTGAGCTAAATGTGGAATGCAATTAGTCTTTTTGCTTTGTAAATCATTCAGCAAGACCACTAGAATAAATACCTGAAGAGCAGATTAGAGCAACAAGGTTTAAACTTGGATAGTTTACAATACATCATCTGTTCCAAATTCCATGGTAATTGTCAAGGAAATAATATTTTAATGATATTTTTTAAGCCATTGTTTAGTAAAATCAAATAAAAGGGCTGATGTAAGCTTTTTCATTGTAAAATAAAAAGTTACTTAATTTAGGACCAGAGCTCTAACTATTTACATTTACTTTCTTAACAAAAATACATTGGAAGAATAAATTCTGAAAGACTGGCATCCTCTGAAAGGTATGTTCCGGCCTTGCAGCCAGTGTATCTGGGAACATTATATTTATTAAGGATCAATTACTCTGGTCCAAGAGTTGAGGTGCTGACGTTCCCTTCTTGAAGTCATGACTTCTCAACCTCATCAGACTACTGGCACACAGTTTTGGCTTTACAGACTGGGTCTCAGCTTTAGGTCCACAAAGATAAGAGTCTGTCGAATTCGGCTGTCCAAGGAAGAGCGGAAGCTTTTAGTTTGAGAGAATATTTTAGAAAGTCATTTTGGAGAATGTGCATAGAATGTCCCTGAGGAGAGTCCCAGAATTCTCTGGAATTCCCTAAAGAATTTCAGTGATTATATTCAATTCACAATTCTCCAAGCTTCTTTTGTTTCTTCTCATTTTCTGCCCTTTGCTTCTTCTCACTCTACTGACTACATTGAGAGATAGGATGTGGCTTTAAACAAAAGCTGAATCTTCTCCAGATTGAATTAAAGTCATTCCCAGTTGCAAATTTGGTGTCTTTGAACAGATGAGTTCTTCTGTCCATACTAGTTGTTAACACCTCAAATTACTTTGTCCTTGCTTGAGTCCATTTTGCTCCTTCTAGCTCAAGAGGTCTGCAGTTGGGCCTCTGGAGAGATGTTAGTACAACTTTGATTTACACCTTTGTTGTCAGATGAAATCCAGGCTGATCTTGGCACAAGCTGGAGATCAGTCCCTTAGTTTGGCATCCCTGTTAAATCTACACAGGTGGTGCAGTGGTAGTACTACTACCTCACAAAATGGAGCTCATGGGTTTGCATACTGGGTCCTCCCTGTGTGGTAGCACTTTGGGTAATGAGAAAAGCACTATATAAATGAAATAAATGTAAGGAATTGTTATTATTTTACTATTAAACCTTTTTTCTTTCTGGTGTGCCATGAAAGCCTAACAGAATGGGCAATATCCACTTTGTCCTACAACAGTTAAAGATGAATTACAGCAAACAGTAAAAAATACTGTAAACTGTGTTTAGTAGTGCTGGAAAAATGTGCAGTCATAGATGTGCTGACCCCATGACAAAAGAACTCTCTGAACCAATGTAGTCAGTCCTGGAGAAATTCGATCTTACTGTTAATATCAGAAGATATGACAAGAGTCTGTAGAGATGAACAATTAATCCTACACTGAAGCTTTCAGTTCAGTGAAGCTGAAATTACAAAATGGAACGAACAGTATCTTTTTATTGTTAGTTTATTCACTGTGCTGCTAGTCCATTTTTCCAGAATGATATTGACTCTTGAAGATTATGTTATGTTTTGTAGAATGCTATGCCATCAGACTTCAGTTTGAACGGGATTATGAGAAAATGAAAGCTCTGTTTTAGTATTGTTGCTTTATGAGGAAAAGGTACAGCTGAATGCACAAAATTTTTTTACTAGCACAGCAGTAAAGCTAAAGATATTAACACTGTTTGAGCAATTCTCCGAATATCAAAATAGACCATGTCAAGGCACATTTAAAAATATTTTATTTTAGACAAACTCCAATAGACAGCAACTTTAAGCTCAAAGAGATGCTTTTTATCATAGATGTCTATGAGTAGAATATAGGGTATGAAAAAGACTGCAGCATCCAGGATACACAACAGCAATATGTAGTCTGGTGCATTTTTATTTTGTGCATTTAAGGGCATTATCAGGTTGGAATTTGGGAGTGATTCAAACAGCAATGTAAATTATTATTTATAATGATCCAAGCACTATTATAAAACACAAGATTTATTCTGAAATAATGCCAAATTTGGCACGTGTAATTAAATGAAATAAACTATATTCCAACAAATACAGTTTTGCTAGTAAAATTTCTTTGAAATGTAAATTTTTTCTGCTGTATTATAAGGATTTAAGTGAAAATCTTTTTAAGGACTTATAATACATTTATATAATCATTATTAATCCTAATCTGACAGAGAGATGTCTTGCAACAAGTCTATTAATTTTGAATATGTATGAGATTTGAATTTTGAACTTTTTTATGTTATATAGTTATTCATTTTATTGATCAAATGTAGGTGAATAAATATACTAATTTGTGGTAGAACTTAAGTGTGTTGCTGCAGTATATTTATTTTCTGTACTATGAGGTGCTGTTTTTAGCATTAGAATACTGGCGAAATAAAAAAAAAAATGTGTCAACATTCTGAGTTCGAGTAGAGAATCTTGCTTGAGGTACTGTAGTGCCATCTTTTTGTCTTTAGCACATGGTTCCTTGCATCTGTGGTGCTGTGCTGTCTTCCTCAGCTCACTGTTAAGCTCTTTGCCATGCCCTCTACCACTTTGTAGGGAAAAGTGTTGACTCTATTTGTAATGGAACTGGAATGAAGCACCAGAGGGCACTTAAGAGAAGCCTGGGGAAAGGAAGAAAGACAAAACGATAAAGTAAGCCTTGTTTGTTCTTTTTGGAAAAAAGTGTGTGAGTGCTGTTCTGTTGGTGAGTTACTGGTGGAGTACAGATGCCATCCTTTTTTCATAGTGTTAGAAGCTTTGAGATGAGAACCTGCAAGTTAAAGAAAAAAAACCAAATACACCGGGTTGGACACCTAAATATTTGGAAAAAGAAAAGTAAATAATTCATAGCCCAGCTCAAGAGTATAATAAAGTATATGGATCACATTTTCTCATTAATACCCTGGGGAAGCTTTAACTTTGATGAACCAAGCACCGTGGATACGATGCTTTGAGCTATTTAGAATTGCATCAGGGTTGATGGACAATTTAGAGTATCAAGTAAACTTGCTGCTTTATGCAAAGGGGGATAAAAGTGACAATATCTTGAACACACTGCCCTTGATGGAGGACCAGATGAAAAGTTATGCAGATGTTACGAAGGTGTTTAGTAAACATTTTATTGCCCAACAAAACTTTATATATGAACAAGCAGCCTGGGGAGTTGAAAGAAAACTTTATCAAAATCAGAATCACTTTTATTTGCCTGTACTTCTTAATGTATTGGGATTTGACTTTGTAGATTTGGAGCTGCTTATAACAGAACACAACATCACATACAGATAACATAAATGGTATAAGTTAAAAACAAAAACAAAAGTTTCAGAATAGTACAAATATAAAGGAGACATGCAAATGATGATGTGTAAGTGAAAGTGTGACTGTAAGCATGTGCACACACATACATGTACATACAGTGGAAACACACACACCTTCATACAGTATATGACAAAACACAACACATGAATTTAGAAAGAAGACAGTCAAAGTTACTGGTTTGAGAGGGTTATGGCTCTGGGAAAGAAACCATTGAGGTGTGTGTTAGTTTTGGTTTTAATTGACCAGAAGCGTTTATCAGAGGGAAGTTTTTGGAATAAGTGATGAGCAGGGTGAGATGAGTTCATGGTGATCTTCACATGGTTAGTGTGTACAGGTCTGCCACAGATGGAAGAGCATAGCCAATTATTTTCTCAGCAGACCTCCCAACACGCTGTAATTTAGATTTGAAATGTGCCGTTGCTGAACCACACCAGACAACAATGGAGAATGTGATTACAGTTTCAATTAGTAAATTAGATAAATGTGATAGAAAGATTTTAAGCTGAATGACTGAATGCTTTGCACATATGGAGCTAGAGTGTATTCTATGCATGGCTGCCTTCCACTCCTTTTCTGAGAAATTAAGTGAAAGATCCTTTCCAACCCTATGATCTTTGAAGAGATGAGATTCTGAGATGTTTTTATATATTGTTGAGATGCTGTCTGAGTCTTCAAGATTAATTAGTATTTCTTCTGGAATAGAAATGGGTGGGAGGTGTGGAAAATAGAGTAGGTCCTTTTCAGGAAAAATTCTACTTTGAAAATAGTGAAAAAATGGTGTTAAACCATAATTGTTCATAAGATGCAAATCATTCTGTACAGTTCCATAAGTGTTAACCCCAGACATTTTATAAAGATTAGATACTGTGTAGGTTTGAGAGTTTTGAAAAAGGTGATTATCATGTAGAGAAGCAATAGATAAAAGGTTCTCTGCCTTAAAGTGCATCCTATATTGGTTCCATATTCTGAGTAAATGATGGACAATTGGATTATTGGTATGTTGACGATAATTAGTATTTACTGGGGCACAAAGCAGTAAATATAAAGAAGTACAGCATGATTTTATTTCTGTTGCAGACCAGGATTCTGTAAATTCATCAATTTCTGTCAATTCCCAGGTCTTTATAGCTTGTATACTTCTGATAGCAAAATTGTGTTGTAAACAATGTTTATATTTACTTGTGATGTTTACCCCTAGATATTTAAACTGTTCTGATAAAATAAATTGATAGAAGTCCTGTCTATAATTGTGTGCGGGAGAGTTCACTGGAAAAAGTGCACTTTAACAAATGAATTCTGAGTCTAGATATATTTTGAAATTCTGCTAGTGCATTAAGAACCAGTGGCAAGGACGTTTGTGAGTCTGATATATATAGTTCCATATTAACTGCGTATAGTGATATTTTCTGTACAAGCCTTTCTCTGATGATCACCTTTATCTAATGCATTTTGAAAGTGAATGGCCAAAGGCTTAATAGCAATATTGCAAAGAACAATGGTTGATAAGGGCACTCTTGTCGAGTGTCACATTCTAATCTGAAGTAGTTTGAGATCATGTTGTTAGTGCAGACAGAGGATACTGAATGGGTATAAGGTCGTTTATCCATGCTGATATATTTAGATCAAACCCAAATTTGTGCAATGTGGTGAAAAGGTAGTCAACTCTGTCAAAGGCTTTATCTTTGTCCAAAGATAATAAGATATCTGGTGTGTTATATTTTATGGGGAGTATATTACATTACATATATTACAATAAACAAACAGCAACGGTTTGAAGCCAAGTGTCTGCCTTTAATAAAATGGGTTTGGTCTTGTGATATTATAGAAGGAAGTACTTTCTCAATCTTTCTAGCTAGAACTTTGGAGAGTATATTATCATTATTCAGAAGGGAAATTGGTATGTATGATGCACATTGTAATACATCTTTATTTTTCTTTGAAAAGATGGTAATTGATGCTTGGTAAAAAGCCTGTCTCTAGTTTCTATAAATATTGCTATTAATAGTGGAACTAACTCAGTTGAACATTTTTTATATCATTTTACTAGATATCCACCAGGGTCTGCTGCTTTCCCACTTTGGATTGAGTTTATATTATTCAGGAGCTCTATGGGTGTCAGGGTTTTTTCCAGTTCCTCTGCAATAAGATTATCTAGCTCTGGTACTTGTCCTTAGATTGTGTCTTATCTTCTTTAAAGAGAGTAGAATATAAGGACTTATAGTACTCCCTAAATGTGAGTTATATTTTTATGGTCAATGTTTTTATTTCCATCTGCATTGTTAATTTCTGTTATTGCGTTACAAAACTTCCGGCTTATGGATTTGTTAATGTAAGATCTTAGTAGCCTTTTCTCTGTGTTCATAGTAATAATGTTGCAATTTAGGAGAAGAGCTGAGAAGAGAGAGAGAGTGAGAGAGCGCAACACACACGAGAAAGAGACACGCACACACACAGGTGCACAAGAGAGACACACACACAGGCAGCGCGAGAGAGGGACACACACATGCAGCGTGAGAGAGAGACACACACACACAGAGGCAGCGCAAGAGAGAGAGAGAGATGCACACACACAGGCAGCGCAAGAGAGAGAGAGACACACACACACAGGCAGCGCGAGAGAGAGAAAGAGAGAGAGACGCACACACAGGCAGCACGAGAGACAGAGCTGGACTCATAAGGTAGGAAGGCAATTAAAGAATGCACTGGGCTTGATTTTGTTTTCACTTCTGTTTACAGCAATCGGTTTGTAGTGTGCCTTGTTGCAATGTTACTTTTCTTGGTGGTTTATTAAATTAAATTAGATTTTTTAAATGTTCATTTTTTTCCCTGTGCTTAAAACTCATTAAAAAAGTGTTTTTAGCCAGCAGTTGGTAGCACTATAGCGGAAACTATTGCAGTGTTAGTTTTCTCTATTGTTCAAGGTTTTCTCAGTGTTATTCAATGTTTTTACATTTAGTTTACTATTACACTGTGCATTCTATGGTTTAATTAACTATATTTATGCTTAAAAACTTAAAAAATATATATATTTACGTACAGTTTGTGTGGTCTGGAACGGATTAATTATATTTACATACAATCCTATGGGGGAAATTGCTTCAGTTCACGACCAAATCGGTTTACAACAAGAGTTTTGGAATGAATTATGTTTCGTGAACCGAGGTTCCACTGTAGCCTCTTAAGTTCAGCGTTCTGTGAAAAGACAATGGCAAAATCACAGGGGAAAAAAGAAGAATTTGAAGTGGAGGCAAGGAAAAACTTACTATTTGTTGGTTTAAGCATTGGTATAAACAACAAAAAAAAAGATCATCAAGTGACAAAAAGTGGCGGAGATACTCGAAATGTCAAATGTTCAGAAAGTCACAAAGTACCCGAAATAAAAAATAAGTGGTCAGATATACAAGTAAAAGTAGTGTGTTGTTTCATAAATTAGCTTTAACTTTTATATTATTGGCAGATATAATGGCTATGGAGCTTATTGTTAACTTGGCACTTAGAGTTGTTGGAATGAAAAGGATAAATATGAAGTAGTCATATTCCCAATTCTCTGACACGCCAAGAGTCAGGGCATGTCCAAATTAAAACAAACTCCCTGCAGCGATGTGGTAAAATCAAGATATCTTATGACAGTATAGTCCAGGTACAATAAACCAAGGATATGATGTCAAACAATCTCCCGAAAAAAAGGGGAACATTTGTAAGTCACTTTCACTTTCTACAGTGAAAGTGACACTTTCAATTACTACAGTTGCTTAATGGTTAACCCATAAATATATATTGAATAGAATAAATTTCTATATAGTAACTGAAAAAAGTGACCAAAAAGCAAATAGAATGTATAATTAGAGCGAATGTTACATTAAAGATAGATCAAGGTGCAAGCAGAGTCTCCTTTGCATTACCAAGACACAGTATGATTTAAAGGATATTGGAATCGGTCTATTTAGCTCTTTTTCTGCTTCCTCTGGAGAACTAAATATATAGAACTGGCTATCGACAATCACTTGCACTTCATCTGGAAACAAGAAGCTATATCTGATGTCAGCTTTCCGCAAGTATTGCTTAATGCTGTGGAATGCAGCTTGTTTGGCAGTTGCTAAAGGAGACAAATCTGGGAAAATGTAAATATAGTTGTTTTTAAATTTAATCTCCTTTCTGTCTGATAAACTACATCAAAATATTTTAACCGGTTGTTTGTCAAATCAGACAATCAGACTTCTAGACTTTGAGTCATTCAATCCAAGTGTACAATAAGCTGCTGAGCTCTCAGTGTCTGATTTAAAGTCTTCTCCTATTATTTTGGTTAAGTAGTTCAGCTATGAATTTCACTGGTTTTCAGGAAGTCATTCAATTCTGATGTTGTTCCTTCTATATCTATATCTTCAAACGATGCTAATTTATTAGAAAGCATTTTGCATTTGGATTCTATAGCATTTGCTTTTTTGTCAGCAGTTGATGTAAGTTGATCTACTTCTTCAATATAAGTCTTAAACATTTGCTGAACTTCTGAGCACAAAGTATATTATCCTCAATTTTGCTCATGTTTTCCTGTATTTTTTATGTTATTGCTTAAACGTACCTCCTAGGCATGTATGTCCTGAAACAGCTTGTCTATTCTGTTCTGTGTTTGTGCTAAATCCATCTTTTAATCCTCCTGTACATCATTTATTTTAACCCCAAGTGCGGTAATCAATACCTTCAGCTTAGAGGCCATGCTCAGTTCTGATATGCCGCCTGAGATCAGTGAGTTCTCATTACCCGCCTCACTTGCAGTTTTACTTGCACCTGTTGGCTAGAGCAGAAGCTACATTGTAAGGTCCTGGGTGATTAATTCCTTCTCCTGTCTCTTCCAGCTCAGTCTGTAGCCTTTAATAAAATAATAGCATACTGATTCTGAATAAAATCAGGTATTTAATAAAGAGAGACTAATTGTTATGGTTAATATAGATTTTTCATGCAAAAATAACAGTCCCATTGAGACAAAATATTGTTCCCCTTTTGTGTTTGATCAGTCTTACCAAGGTATTACTTGAAAGTTTAAGTCATTTCTTAGATTAAGATTTACTTTGTGATGGAGAAAAGAAGTCAGCAGTTATCTTATTGCCAATCCATATTTATTAGAAGGAAAGTTAAAATTTGAATCAATATGATCAGACACTGTGATGGACTGAAATACTTTAAAATGCTGCTTCCTAGCCTGTGCCCAGTGCTACTGGGATAGGCTCTACAGCCCCCTATGCAACCTAGAATTAGATTAAGCTGATAAAATATGTTAATTTAAAAATCCTGCATATGGGGGGAGTGCACTTTGTATACATTAAAGAGAGTTCTGACTATAAAGATGCTGTACTGCAAAAACTATACTATATCAGCTAAGAACTGAATGTCCCACATGAATACACAAACATGACCCAAAACCATTTCATTTCGTGCAAGTAAATTTTTGGTATGTGCTATACCAGATGCATCCAAAACAATGTCCAAAACTGAATGCATTAGGAGATTTTGATATGTAAATACTGTAAATCTTGTATAGTGTGAGTGCTTCCTAATTTACAATACTATTGTCTGTGTGTTGTAAAGTGGCTAGCTGTCAGAAATATGCTTTACTATATAAAAAGGAAATCCAGTTCCGTAATATTCTGTGGGATGAGTGAAGATATTTGCATAATCATTTGCTTGCCAGTGTAATGAAATAGACTTTCATGATACCACAGGCACTCTTAAATTAGAAAGCCAAAAATAGAACTCACATGGAGAACAACAAATGTACAGGTATACTGAACTGCATGGAGTAAAAACATTAATCAGTATAAAGAATGTCTTTCCAAAGAGTGCTGTGATTGCTGGTGCAAATTAATAGATACATTTATTCATATACCTTGTGTTTTGTTTTAAAATAAAAATCTATACTAAATATAGCTTTCTCAAAACCAGTAACACCAATTCAGGTTTGCAGGTGGCTAAAGTATATCTTGTTAGGATAAAGCACCAAACAGGAACAAGCTCTGGACATGGCTCCAATACATTACAGACCCATTCAAGCATAGCCAATTTAGAATTGCTAATCAATCTGACATGGAACTTCACTGGGGATGTGGAAGCAAAAGAAAATTCCACATAAACATTGGAGAATCGTAATGTTCAAACATCACACGGACAAAGATTCTCACCAAGGACACTGTATCTATGAATCAGTAGGTCTGTCCTAAAGATGCAGGTCTCAAGTAAGCTTCAAGTCCTCAACTTCAAAGTTCAAGTCAAATCTTAAGTTATAGTTTTTACTTTAAAGCAAGTCAGGCTGAGTCACTGATTTTATTCAAGCAAGTCAAGTAAATCATAGTTAAAAAAACGAGTAAAGAAGTGCAAATATTTTCTATAATTAATTTAATATGTTAATTTCTAATATATACAGTGGAACTTCGGTTTACGAGTAACTTGGTTTACGAGTATTTTGCAAGACAAGCAAAAATTTTTAATAAAATGTGACTTGATAAACGAGCGATGTCTTGCAATACGAGTAGTATGGATACACTTTGTCTGCTGAGTGTCATGTGATCACAACTGAGCTGATGGTTCTTCTCTCTCTCTCCTTATCTCGCTCGCTCGCCCAGCGCGTCTCTCTCTCTCTCTCTCTCCTTATCTCGTTCACACAGCGCTCTCTCTCTCCTTATCTCGCTCGCTCGCTCGCCCAGCGCGTCTCTCTCTCTCTCCTTATCTCGCTCGCCCAGCGCGTCTCTCTCTCTCCTTATCTCGCTCGCTCACCCAGCGCGTCTCTTTCTCTCTCTCTCTCCTTATCTCGCTCGCTCGCCCAGTGCGTCTCTCTCTCTCTCTGGCAATCGTCTCCTATTCTCTGTCTGAGTCTGTGTGCCTCACTCATATAGTCAACATCTGTTTACTACAGCATTGTGACTGTGTGTGTGTGCGCTGTGAAGTGCGAGTCCCCATCTTGCTCCCCAAAACACGAAGCTGAGTCTCAGTACTTTAACACCAGCTTTATTCAGCTTGAAACAGCAACAGCGCTGTTATTTATTGTACCGGGATCTTTATAATGTTCCTTGTATGACCCATTGACGACAGGCGCGTATAGCATGTCTGCGATCTTTTTGGATGCGCTTATACGGCGAACTGCTACAGCGCTGGGAGACTGCGATTGCTTTGGGACGCTCTTCCGCGTGTTGTCCTGTTGGGTGGAATCCCACATGAGTTTAGAAACTCACACCAGCCATGATTCTTTTTAAAGGTAAAGTGCAGGTTAATTTGTATTATGCATTTTACTTTATATTTTGTATTAATCATTTTTATATGAATAGTTTTGGGTTGTGGAACGAATCATCTGAGTTTCCATTATTTCTTATGGGGAAATTCGCTTTGATATACGAGTGCTTTGGATTGCAAGCACGTTTCCGGAACGAATTATGCTCGCAAACCGAGGTTCCACTGTACTAACATATGAGCTGAGAATAAATAAAAAGTAACAGTGATTGATATATAAATAGTTTACTTTAAATTAATTGGCATGTTTACTTTTAATTTTCCACAGTTTCCCTCATAAGTGCACTAAAACACAATGTTTTTAAAGAAATTACATTTTAAAAGGCAATGCCACTTCAGAGTAAGGCTACATAATCTACTCTATTTTAAAATAACTTCTTCACATATGATCATGTGAAGAAGTAAGTACACTCCATTGAAATCAATGCCTATTTCAACATATTTGTACGGGCAAACATTTGATCTACATGCAAACAGATCTTACAAATAACACACTTTCTCTCTCTCTTTCTCTCTTTCAGGCTCCACCTCTTCGGAGTAGTAGCAAGCAGAAGCACAGAGTAGCGGCGTCTCCCACAGGCACGTAGCCCTTTGCAAACACCTGACTAAGTTCAACTGAAGTAAACCCGACAGCTGACCAGGAGAAATAACCGGCAGTGAGAAATCAAAGTCGCTCAGCGGGTGGTGGTAATTTAAAGGCGATGGTCTCTTAGTGATTCAGCTGAACACAGAAAGTGCAGAAGCACCGAAGTTACTGCAAAAATGGAGAAGATGATATCAGCGCTAAACATAAGTTCTATCTGCTCTCTGCCTGTTGAGGGCACGTTTATATGTTGTGTGTCCTGCACCATGTACAGATCAGGTTTTCCGGCCAACAGTGCAGACAGCTTCACCTGCCAAAAGTATTTAGTTAATTAAGAGTTGGTCGGGAAAATACACGAATTGGAGGACTGTCTTAGGAACCTGATAGCAATTAGGCAAACCGAAAATTGGATCGACTCAGTTTGTTTAGACAATTCGGCTACTTCTGATTCGGCTTCAGTCTCTCCAGGTCCCACTGTAGTCAGTGCGCGGCCAAAGTCAGCAGCAACAATTCAGCCACAGGGCGAGTGGGTAACAGTAAGACGGGGGTCTAAGAAGCCAAAATGTAGTCCCTCAGCACCTAGGTCACCAATTCGGACCCAGAACAGATTCTCAGCACTCTGCAGCACGCCTGTGGAAACTGAGAATAAGAAAATGCTCATAATTGGCGATTTCATAGTGCAGAATGTTACAATTCAAAACTATATTAAATCAGTAGTTAATGTTAAATGCCTCATAGGGCCCGAGATTTTTGACTTAGAGGCCGCATTGGGCCGTGTTGCCGACAATGAAGTATCTACCTTATTGCTGCATGTCGGCACTAATGATATTTATTTACAGCAATCTGAGGTATTAAAGAGGAACTTCACCTCTCCATGCACCAAAGCTAAGATGTATCTGGCCCCTTACCAAGATTATATAGAAGGGATATGATTTATAGCAGATTGTGTTCCCTTCACTGCTGGCTAGAAACCTGGGGCCTCATGCATAATGTCATGTGTAAAATTCGCACTATAACATAACATTAGCACAAAAGCCGAAATGTGCTTACGCACAGAAAAGTCCAGATGCAGGAATCTGTGCATACTCCAACTTCCACGTTCTTCCGCTCCACAAATCCCAGCTAGCGTGAAAAGTAACGCACATGCACGCGCCTGCTGTCCCGCCCCAATTCCTCCCAGAATTATGCCTCTTTGAATATGCAAATCAATATAAATAGCCCTTAAGCTCAGTGTTCTGTGAAAAGACAAAGGTAAAAGCATTGGGAAAAATATAAGAATTTCAGCGAATACCAAGTGGAGGCAAAGAAAAACATACTATTTGTTGATTTAAACAGTGGTATAAACAACAAAAGGAAGCTGATCGACTGACATAGCGTGTCGGAGAAACTCGAAAGCTCAAGTTCACAAAGTCACACAGTGCCCAAAATAAAAAGAAGTTGTCACATATCAAAGTCGCCGTAAAAAGGCGAGTTGTAGCCCATCGTCTGAATGTCATATGAAAGCTTATTAGGGTACAGAGAAGAAAAGGCACACAGTAGAAAAAAAAGCATGAAATGTCAACTTCAATCTCGAAATTTCCACTTTAATTACGTAGTTTATTTTGTCATTAAAGCAGAACATCATAAACTTCATCTTAAAATCGTTTAATTAACCAGTTTCTCAAATCACATCGTAATTAAAGTAGCATGTTAAATGCTTTGTTTTGTATTTGATCTTTTGCTCTATGTATGTGAAAGCTTCCGCTTTCTCTTTCTCCGACAGGACACAGAATCCATTACATTCGTGATATTACAGCTCTCTGAATAATTAAAATACTGAGATGTATGCGTGATATCTTTTTCATGATAATAGGAATTAAAGCATGTTATTAAACGAGGAACACGGTGCGTGATTGTGCGCGACCTTCGATGAAATTATTGTAGCAGTACTGTCTCTTTCAAACATACTAACCTCCAATTCCTGTGCTTACTTTTCTTCCTCCAAATACCCAATCAGCTCTGTAATAGACGTTAAGTCATCTGTAAACTTACGATTCTTGAAAACTTTTAAGGAACATTGAAATATCTTTGTAGTACATGTTTAATTATTCTAATTATTCTATCCATCTATCCTTCCAGTGTCGCGTCAGCCCCAGTAAGAATACAGCACAAGGTAGGATCAATCCATGAACTAGCTAGCGCTACAGAACCGTGTCCTCTCATGTTTAATTATTAACAATACAGATTAGTTAAATGAAGTTAAAGTTTTATCTATATAATATAATCAACATATTTTGCTGCATTTCATCTTAAAAATGATATTGTCATCATATCTAAATATGCACTTTATAAAGTGGCGCAGGTTGTGCAATATTATAACTGTAGTGCAAGTTTACAGTGAGGTGATTGTACTTATAAGTACAAACAGTTCTACAAGGAGCAATTCATTGAGTGCGTTTATAGTTCTTGGGATGAAACTGTTTCTGAACCACGAGTTCCGTACAGGAAAGGCTTTGAAACGTTTTGCCGTGGCTGAACGGCAAGCGTGTGCTTGATGCTGTATACTGATAATTCTCTTTCCGATCAGCTGCTGCTGTGATTCCCCACTCAGATACAGTGATATAAATACTCCGAGTGGTGCAATGAGAGTAATATGGAAAAAGATGATCTGCTGTGGCAACCCTTAAAAGGAGCAGCTGAAAGAAGAAGAAAAAGGTGCAGTGAGAGTAACAACGCTAAAGCAGTTATGGTATTTGGAATACTATGGCTATTCCCTGGACCATTATATTGTTACAAGTTAATTACAATCAGATGCATTACACTAATAAACAATATGCGGTTAGTTTCAGTGTATTTATAAAGCCGCGTCAGGAAAATAAGGAGTAACCACAGAGGAACAGTAGCACTGCTTTGACGCTGGGTGCCGCCAGTCTGCAAAACCGAGTGGAGAACTTGCATATGACAGGGTATGAGGTACCGTGGAAAAGTGCGTGACTTTACACCAAGTGTAGGTTTTATACATCGCGATTTGAACGTGGAAACGTTCTTACGCAACATTTCTGTGCGTATGCACCGTTTGTACATGAGGCCCTTGGTGTGCAAATAAAAGCATTGCGTTTGTGAACAATTGGGATGATTTTTGGGAAAGGCCTAGGTTTTTCAAAAGATGGTCTTCATCCTAACTTTAGGGGATCTTATGTATTATTCCAAAATATGGCAGCAAAACTGCCTGGCTGACTGATTAGAGCACCATCCAGGCCGCAGTCGTGTGATCTTAAATCACAGGCTGTTGTTTATCCTACCTGTTACTATCCTGAAGCTGTTACCCATAATCCCTGTTGTGGGGCATCCAGTAAATTTAGTCTTGATGCAAACTTAAATTACTTGATAACCAAAAAATAAGGTGTATAATTAGACCAATGGATAAAACTAGACCCTCCACTATGGGCATCTGTAATAGAAATTTACTTCAAATTACAACAAGTTCAGAAGGAAGCATGCAGTTTTAAATCTTGCTTATTGGACATTCACTCTCTTGTCAGTAAAGCTGTTTTGGCAAATGATATTATATTAAGTACAAAATCTGATCTGTGTCTTCTCACTGAAACCTGGCTTAGTAAATGTAACACTGTTCCCCTAGCTGAGGCATCACCAGATGGATACTCGTTCCTTCATAAGTCTAGAGATTCTGGTCAAGGAGGAGACCTGGGAATAATTCATTGTAACAAAATGCAAAGCACTTCTAAAAATGTAGGCAACTTTACATTCTTTGAGGCATTCATTTTAAATATTAAAACAGATTCCAACACAATTATAGCGCTAGTCTGCAGACCACCAGGGCCATATTCATTGTTCATGACTGAATTTAGCAACCTTTAATCTGATTTGGTTATAAATTATGATCACGTAGTATTGATGGGGGATTTTAATGTACACATTGATGTGGAAACTGACACTTTTAGCAAATGTTTTACCTATTTGTTAAATTCAGTAGGATTTTGTAAGATTGTCAAAGGTCCAACTCATAATCATAACCACATATTAAATTTAATTATAACTTACAATGTTGAAATTTAAAATTTAAATATTACTCCATTAAATGAAGTTATTTCTGATCACTTCTTAATTACATTTGATTTAGTCCTGCCCTTGCCAGTGCACTCACAGATTAAAACAAAGACAGTGCGACATCTAGATTGTAATTCTGCTTCAAAATTATCTATAAATTTTGTGTAAAAAAAACTTTGTGTAAATCGAGTATAATTGTGGAAAACCATTTAGATCAGTTAACATCAAATGTAAACATGGCTCCCCTTAAAACAAAAGTGATCAAAGCACATAGGAACTGTGGTTTAATGAAAACACTGAAGCTCTTAAATTAGAGTGTTGAAACATGAATTGCAGATGGAGAACAACAAAGCTACATGTCTTTCAAATTGCATGGAGAGAGAGTGTTAATAAATATAAAAAAGCCCTCTTTAAAGCTCGCTCAGAATACTATTCTACAATAATAGATAGCAATAATAAAAATCCTTGGGTACTGTTTAGAACAGTGGCTAAATTAACAAATCGAAATTCTGATCTACAGTGCAAAATACCAATATATATTAGCAGTACAGACTTTATGAACTTCTTCAATGAGAAAATTAAAAATATAAGATCCCAGATCTCAGCATCACAGTACAAACCAAATACTAGCTTAGCAGACCCTGTCTCACATTGTATTCAGCACTTTAGTAATTTTAATCCTGTAACTGAGTAGGAAGTCTTAACTTTAATTTCTAAAATGAAGCACATTACTTGTTCCCTAGATCCAGTACCAACAAAACTAGTAAAAAGTGCAATGGATGTTCTTGCAGCGCCTATTCTAAACATTATCAATAGTTTATTATTGCATGGCACAATACCTGATGCACTAAAAGTGTCAGTCATTAAACCATTACTTAAAAAGTCAGACCTAGACCCACACATACTAAATAATTATAGGCCTATTTCAAATTTACCTTTTCTCTCTAAAATACTAGAAAAAGTAGTCGCCAATCAGCTTCAGTCACACCTTACGCATTACAATTTATTTGAGAAATTCCAGTCTGGTTTCCGCACTGGTCATAGTACAGAAACGTCACTAACACGGGTTGTAAACGACATTCTTATATCCTATGATGAAGGAAACTCCACTGTAATTATGATGTTAGACTTAAGTGCTGCATTTGAAACCATTGGCCATTCTATTTTACTGCACAAACTAGAAAATGATGTTGGGCTTACAGGCACTGTGCTTGCTTGGTTTAGTTCTTATTTATCGATTCCAATATGTACAGAAATGTGCTGGCAGTACTCCATCATTATACACAGAATTGAGATATACTGTAGTGTCCCACAGTACTCAGTACTGGGACCTTTACTCTTTTCACTTTACATGCTTCCACTGGGATCTATCATTAGGTAGCATAATGTTAATTTTCACTTGTATGCAGATGACACCCAGTTATACCTTTCATTTAGATCAAATGAAGTTTCTCCAATGTTGTCTTTAATTAGTTGTGTTAGTGAATTAAAGGAGTGGATGGATAAGAACTACGTTTCTTTAAACACCGATAAAACAGAGATGTTAATTATTGGAGGGAATGACACTGATCACAACAATATTTTATCATCATTTAACTCAATTGGAATCACCATTAATTTTACTGAATCAGCCTGCAATCTAGGAGTTATCTTTGACTCTAGCATGTCATTTAAAGCGCATATTACAAAGTTGTCCCAATCATGTTTCTTCCATCTTAAAAATGCTGGGAAATTAAGGCGCTTTCTAAATAAACAGGGTTCTGAGAAATTAATTCATGCATTTATTTCTAAGAGGATTGACTACTGAAATGCTGTGTTCACTGGATGTTGAAACTATTCTTTACTCAGCATCCGGTCAATCCAAAATGCTGCTGCAAGAATTATTACAAGAACAAGAAAATACGAACACATAACTCCAGTTCTTAAATCCTTACACTGGCACCCGGTTAGGTTTAGGGCAGATTTCAAAATCCTCCTTTTAACATATAAAGCATTAAATGGCCAAGGTCTGGCTTACTTATCTGAACTTATCATGACATACAAACCAGAGTGCACATTAAGATCTCAAGATGCCGGTCTGCTTATGATTCCAAGAATTAATAAAATAGCAGTGGGAGGTCGAGCCTTTAGTTACAGGGTCCCTAAACTGTGGAATGGTCTGCCTGCTACTATAAGAGATGCCCCTTTGGTCTCAGCTTTTAAATCCCAGCTGAAGACTCACTACTTCAGTTTAGCATACCTTGACTGGAGCTGCTGATTAACTGTACAGACTGCATCTCTGTTGTTAGTTATTAGCACTAAAACATAAGTAACATGATGGTTATAATTTGTTACTA
The DNA here is from genome assembly GCA_026402145.1 of Polypterus bichir lapradei. NCBI lineage: Eukaryota > Metazoa > Chordata > Cladistia > Polypteriformes > Polypteridae > Polypterus > Polypterus bichir. Next base: position 23,619,791 of record JANRMT010062837.1, on the reverse strand, counting down.
ACCCTCACCTATTCTGTTTCTCTTCTCAGGACTCAAATGTGGTTGGTGCCACGGTCCACCTGCCAAGTTGTTTTGCCTGCCTAAGGTAAAGTCATCCCTGATGGAGGATCGCAGGAATCATTATATTGGAGGGGTTCTTTCATCAGATTGGCTGGCCCAGCGCTGTTTCAGCTGTGTAATGGCCAAATGGGGGAGGCAGCTTGATGGCTGGGGTCTCCAGGACTCTAAACAAATCCAAATCATATTATGTGCTATCATCTACTGTTAAATTCTGCTCTGTACTTGTACATTTTTTATTTTTATACTGTATTGAGGATTTTTCTGTTCTGTGTATTCTATTGTATTGACCCCCTTCTTTTTGACACCCAGTGCACGCCCAACCTACCTGGAAAGTGGTTTCTTTTTGAACTGCCTTTCCCAAAGTTTCTTCCATTTTTTCCCTACAAGGGTTTTTTTGGGAGTTTTTCCTTGTCTTCTTAGAGAGTCAAGGCTGGGAGGCCGTCAAGAGGCAGGGCCTGTTAAAGCCCATTGCAGCACTTCTTGTGTGATTTTGGGCTATACAAAAATAAATTGTATTGTATTGTATTGTAAATAAAGTGGATGTGCTTGAAGAAATAACATATAAAACTGATGTGGTGTCATCATTCTGAAAATCTAATTAAGTAAATATACTCCTACATTTATCACCACTTCAAATCCTAAAAATTAGAATAACTTTTTCCGGGGTGGCGCTGTATGCGTCTTTAACGTTTGCATACAGTAGGTCGATAGTCCTGTTTCCCCTGGTGTTACAATCCACATACAGGGAGAAGGCAGGTAATGTTTTGTCCAGTGTTACATGGTTAAAGTCTCCAGCGATTAGCACAAGTGCCTCAGGGTGCTGCGTTTGTAACTTAGCAACTGCGGAATGGATGATGTCACTCGCTATCTCCGCGTTCGCTTGAGGGGGGATGTAAACAATAACAACAATCATGTGTCCAAACTCTCTGGGCAAGTAATAGGGACGCAGACTTATGGCCAACAGTTCAATGTTCCTGCAGCAATTGGAGATTTTAACGTTTACATGTCCTGAGTTGCACCACTTTGTATTGACATAGAGAGCGAGTCCTCCTCCTTTCTTCTTCCTGCAGGTACTTGCGTCTCTGTCCGCTCTAACTGTGCTAAACCCAGGTAGCTCCACGTTAGCATCTGGGATGGTAGTTGTTAGCCACGTTTCACTAAAACACGGCAAGCTGCATTCTCTGTAGGTTCTGACATTTTTCACCAGCACAGCCAGTTCGTCGATCTTATTTGGTAGTGAGTTCACATTTCCCAGGATCACAGAAGGCACCGACGGTTTATAACGCCATTTTCTCTCAAGTTGTCTCGATTTAATCTTATCTTTTATCTTTGCGCCGGCTCGGCTGCCCCGATATCGTCTTCTTACCTCGTCAGTTAAATAAGGAACCACACCGGCATGAGCATTTCTTCTCAGTGCTTTAAGCTGACTACTTGAATAGGCGATTCTCGGAGTGTAAAAATCCATGTCAAGTAGTAAAAATAGTAAAAAGTGTCCAGGGAGCAATTCCACATAAAAGAAAGTGGTAGAAGTGATCAGTGAAATAGAGAAAAATAGAGATAAAAAGGTAAAAAGATAAAGTCATATACGGAGCTGCTGGAAAAGGCTGCCACTCGGATGCGGCGCCAGAAATGAATTTTAATTTTTAGTACAAATTAAAAGAGTTGTTACATTGGTGTCTTGAAGTTATTGCGCAACCACAACTCTGGAATAAAAACTACCTGAGCAGTGGGGGGAATTAGTGTGGCATACCATTGGGTTCCCCGTACCTGACAAATCTGGGGTGGCGTAGTCGATATTTTGAATTGTTGGGAGGAGTAAGATGGGAATGTCTGGACTCTGACAATTGGATACTTTTGGCTTTGGGATATAATTCACCCTGCCACCCCCTAACACTATAAATATAGCAGGAGGTTTATGCAGCAGTGTCCCTCAATTGGTTAAACAAAGCAGATCTTTAGCATTATTTACTTTCTTCAAATAAGTAGGCTTAGAGTTAGGTTCCACTGGATTTTTTGAAATCCTTTTACCCCTTACGTACTGTTCATATTTCATGCCTTCACAGTATGGTCTGGGTCAATTTTGATCCAGGCCAAGAATTCCCTCATAATAAGTGACATAATTTTGAAGTACAAAGCTATTCAGAATGTATAAATAGCCCATCTGACACTAATAAATGAATGATTAAGCCTGAATTAATGTTTCAGAAAGCAGAGAGAGTATATTTTTTAGATTTTATAACTTTTTTTTGGAGAAAAACATCTACTATCACACAGATAAGACATGAAAACATAACAACCATAATGATTTAAATATATTTTATTGAAAATGAAAATGGTAAGAACATTCTGGAACTATTGGGATTTATTAAATAGCTGTGTATAACTATTACAACTGTTAAACACTGTCCTCACTGCTATATCATAGAATCCCTGATAACTATCATCCATAATAATCAATTTTATTCAACATTAATTAACACAAAACATAAAAAATTGTTTATTGCAAAGTAGTCTGCGCTTTCAAAGCAGTGGTAGGAAACCTTGTGTGTATGAGACTTGCAAATGTGTTTCCCCACATTTTCAGCAGGTTGTCCCTGTTTTGTATTCCCTTTTTGTAAGAGGAGAAGTTGCATCTAATTCTCTTCTGTACACTTGTGTTGGCTTCATGTGTGACTTGTTAATCAGGGCCAGGCTCACGGTTGTACATGAGAGGCAGCCATTCCACCCACTAGTCCCAGACATCCCTGATTGTTGTCAGTTCTTACCTCACGATTGTCAAATCTGAGCATCGCTGATATGGTACAAAACATTTCCAGGGACATGGTAGCACAAAATATTTGTTGTCCTGCCTCAGCATTTCACAGACTAAAAGCAGCCTTACCTTGGGTCCTATATGTTAGTCATATCCATGGTCTTCCATTCTTGACAATACCATTTAATCCCCTCCATATTTGTCATTTCAATGACAATTTTTTTCAAAGACTGGAGGGAGGGATGTAGACAAAATGCTATATGTATGAGTGAGTAGTAGCCAGTCCTGTGGATCCTGATATCATTTGAATGACATTTTACACTGCCATCCTGCCTACAACTTGATGTGGAAGTGAGGACCAACTGATAGCATTGTTTTTCGACATAAATGCCTCAGAGTCATCTTCATCAGAGGGGCTGTAATGGAGTTTTCCTCCATGTTGTCTTCCTGCTCTGAAACACCCTTCTCCAAATCACTAAACTGCTTCCTCATCATGGAATATCAGATCATGGGCCTTCTGCACAGGAAGTCTTGCTGTCATAACCTCAGTCACTGAAATGGCAGCTCTGGTGCCTTTATAATCTTATGACACACCAAACCCCTCTTTTGATCTCTTTTTTAATCTCAGCTCGGAATAAATTGATTATAATTTGTTTATTTTTAGATTATTTGGTTACATTGCATATGCTTGTGCTTGCAGGTGCAGATCTCGTGTCTGTGTCAAGCCACCCTCTGACCTCTGCATGACTTCTGTTTCTTAGGTGCACCATATATAATCATATGCTGACTTACTATTTCACTGTTTTGAGACTCTCCCATGACCCATTAAAGACCAGCAGATGCCTGAATCTGCTGGAATTTGGGAATATGTTGAGAGAGGACAGTCAGTTCTCGTAACAGTGTTAAGGTCCCCTTGAAATCTGTCACCACTGTCCCATAAAAATACACACAGACGCGGTATGTGCAGTTTCACAATTTCAAGATTCCCTAAAACCACCATTTTCCTTGATTTGACCCACAATCGTGGATCTAAAATCCATCTCAAAAGATATGGTTTTTATTTCACCTGGAACAGCCTCAATGTACAAAAAGTTATAGCACCTGTACAACAGTATAAAATTTTAAAATATTTTAATTTGGGATCACTTTAGGAAAAGTCATCAAATTCAGGCTAATAGTATGGCAGGGCATTTTACTACTATCAGATGTCAAAACTGGTCAAATTTGACTCAAACAGTATGTAAGGGTTAATCTTGACTTTTTACCCATTTGTCTTGGTTGCCCAGTTCAGTAGTCTTTTTGGTTACTATTGCTTTCATTTTCACTGTGATTTCAAGATGGCATTTCCATCTCCTGGGCCCTAATGTATAAACGGTGCATACACACAAAAATGTTGCGTCAGCCTGTTTCCACGCTCAAGTCGCGATGTATAAAACCTAAACTTGGCATAAAGCCATGCACATTTTCATGGTAGCTAAATGCTTGGCGTACAGAAGTTCTCCACTCGGTTTTGCAAACTGGCGGCACCCAGCGTCAAAGCACTGCTACTGTTCCAGTGTGGTTTCCCTTAGCCATAGATGCCATAGATGCTTTAGCGTTGTTACTCTCACTGCACCTTCTTCTTCTGCTTCTGTTAGGGGTTGCCACAGCAGATCATCTTTTTCCATATTACTCTCACTGCACCACTCAGAGTATTTATATCACTGTATCTGAGTGGGGAATCACAGCTGTACAGCAGCTGATCAGAAAGAGAATTATCGGTATACAGCATCAAGCACACACTGCCTCAGCCATGCTGTCCGTTGAACTGCTCTCATACGGCAAACGCTTCAGAGCCTTTCCTCGTGGTTCAGAAACAGTTTCATCCCAAGAACTATAAACGCACTCAATCAGTCCATCAAGTGCTCCTTGTAGAACGTTTGTACTTATAAGTACAATTACCTCACTGTAAACTTGTGATACATTTATAATATTGCACAACCTCAGCCACTTTATAAAGCGCGTATTTACATATGATGACGATATCATTTTTAAGATGAAATGCAGCAAATATGTTTATTATATTATACAGATAAAACTTTAACTTCATTTAAATAATCTATATTGTTAATAATTAAACATATGAGAACATGGTGCCACAGCGCTAGCAAGGAGCTGGCGCTCCGTTCACAGATTGTTCCTGCCTCGCGCTGTATTTTTGTTGGGGCTGGCGCGAAACTAGAAGGATAGATGGATAGAATAATTAAACATGTACTACAAAGATATTTCAATGTTCCTTAAAAGTTTTGAAGAATCTGCGTTCTAAGCTTACAGGGGGCTTAACGTCTATTACAGAGCTGATTGTGTGGCGATTGAGTATTTGGAGAAAGAGGAGTAAGGACAGGAATTGGGGGTTAGTACGTTTGAAAGAGACAGTACTGCTGCAATAAATTATTTCATCGAAGATCGCGCACGGTGCAGCAAGCATCTTGCGTGAGGCATGAACAATCACTACGCCACAGAGTTTAATAATAATCTTTAACTCCTGTGATCATGAAAATTATATCAAGTACAGTAATCCCCCATCTATCGCGGAAGTTACATTCCAGACCCACCCGCAATAGGTGAAAATCCGCGATATAGAAAGACCACATTTTTTTTATAGTTTAAGCCTTAAAATACCCATCCCACACGCTTTAAACACATGTAAACTTGTTAAAACACACTTTGTAAGCACATATGATATGTGGATGTCAGGTTAAGGATATGAGTAACATTTCTCTATTATAAAACATTTTAACTTCGCGCAAGACAAGGCAGTGAGACAGGATAAGAGCTGCTGTACAGGCTTTTAAATGATTGACACGCAGAGCGACAAGCTGAAAAAGCATCTTGGCAGACGCAGCACAGAGCCAGCACAAAGTCCACTTCTCCTTAGCATGCACTTAGCTCCCCCCCTACACAACACGAAGTGGCAGGAGCATAGCGGGCCTCCGGGTAGGGGGGGTTTGAGCGAAGCAATCGTGACCATATCCGAGCACTTCTCCTTAGCGTGCGTTCAGCCGTCACACACACACACATACACACACACACACCCCACTCCTCCTCCTCCTCCTTCAGAATGCACAGAGCCATCAGAACAGCAATCTTGGCAGAAGCAGCACAAAGCCAGTAGCTGATCTGTCCACTTCTGCTCAGAGAAGGAGCGTTATTACTGCCGCAAGAAAAAGATTTAACCACGCTCGGGGCAGGAAATAAAGGGCAAATATTGTTTTTACAAAAGTTTTAAAGTAAAAATGAAAATAATGCATATGTAACAATTCCCATGAAAATAACAATCTCTTTAAATTGTTTATCTGGTAAACCAAACAAGGCGGTGGTCAAACAAAGCGAGCAGGGGGAGGAGCCCCTTAGTGATGATAATAGTATTAATAAATCTGCGATGTAGCAGGGGCGGGATAACTGAACCGTGATAGAGCGGGGGATTACTGTATACTCATGGACTGAGCCATCGATACGACTGATCTCGTCATCAGTGTGTAGTTTTGTGGGAGTGAAGGCCAATTCAGGATTTGCAGGTTTTACTGCAGACGTCACAGGTGAAAACACCACTGGCTAGCTGTCTTGCTGCTTCTTCCCTTTGCATCCTCCTTGTTTCCAGCTGTGCAAGTCTACTCATCTCAAAGTGCTGGACACCTTCATGACAGATTCATCCCCAGGTGGACCAGTTCAGAACAAGTTGATAAAATTGTAACGTAAGACCACACGTCTTCAGGTTGGCTTTGAGAGTGTCCTTATATCGTAAAGGACGTAAGGAGTAAAGGACGCACGACTGAGCAACGGCCATTTGACAACTGTCCGAAGAAGATTTGTTCTGGGATCCGAGTATCTGCCATGCGCACCACATGTCCTGCCCACTGCAACTGTGCAGCTTTGATGACTGCCTCGATGCCATGCCTACCTCTTTTACGCAGCACCTCTGTATTTGGGACCATGTCTTGCCACTTGACATGAATGATTCTGCGGAGACAGCGTTGATGGAACTGGTCTAGCTTCTTCAGATTGTGGCCACATAGTGCCCACGTTTCACATCCATACAATAAAGTCGTTAGGACAACGGCTCTATATACTGGCAGTTTTGTGGACAGTGTAACTGGCTTGATGAGTCTTGCAGAAATATCGCGGTCATTGCCCGCAGAACTGCTCAGGACACCGCCTAGGTAAGTAAACTTGTCTACAAAACAAGTGCTGCCCCATCAAAAGTCACTGCTTGTGGTTGGAGGTGACTACTGGAAGATGCATGACTACTGTCTTCTTGAGACTGACAGTGAGACCAAAATGTTTGGCTGCACTGGAAAAGCGATTCATCAAGCCCAGTAGGTCATCCAAAGAATGAGCCATGAGAGCACAATCATCGGCAAATAGGAGGTCACGTATGATAGCATTATGGACTTTGGACTTGGCCCGTAAGCGGCTAAGATTGAAAATGTCACCGTCTGTTTTGAACTGTACTGGAATACCAATGTTGCAATCTTTGAAAGCTATATACAGCAAAAATGAGAAGAAGATGCTGAACAGGAGTGGGGCAAGCACACAGCCCTGTTTCGTGCCTTTGGAGACCATGAATTCCTGTGACATTTTGCCATCCACAGTGACGCAAGCTTTCATGCCATCATGAAATGAAGAGACAATATTCACCAGATTTGTGGGACAGCCAATTTTATGCAAAATGAGCCAAAGTCCTTTTCTATTTACAGAATCAAAGGCTTTGGTAGATCAATAAACACAGCCATCAGATCTTTGTTTTGTTCACGGCACTTCTCCTGAAGCTGTCTTGCAGCAAATATCATGTCCATGGTACTACACCCAGGACGGAAGCCACACTGACTCTCAGGCTGTATGCCATTTTCGGACACGTGCGTGTATAATCTGTTCATGATCACGCATGCAACTATTTTGCCATGGATAGATAATAGGGCTATGCCTCGATGATCATCACATACTGAGCAATCCCCTTTACGTTTAAATATGTGAACTATCTGTGCATCCTTGAAATCTTGTGGTACTGTCTACTGTCCCCAGATCTGCATAAACAGTTGTGTTAGTTTGCGTGCTAGCTGGTGGCCCCCATGCTTAAACACTTCTTGACCAAGACTGTCTACTCCTGGAGCCTTTCGAGACGCCATGCATTTGATGGCATGTAAGACTTCATGCTCAGATGGAGGTATACCAATGTTGTCAGCTATCTGCCACTGTGGTATTTCAGCTAGCACACTCTCATCAAGCGAGGATTCTTGGTTTAATACTGCTTGAAAGTGTTCGGCCCAACGATCCAAGATCTTGTTCTGATCCGTGATCAGTGAACTGCCATCTTTGGATCGCACAGGTACACTGCCAGAGTCACTTGGTCCATACACGGCTTTCAGGCCGTCGTATAATGCCTTCATGTCACGACGATTTGCTGCCACTTGAATTTCCGTAGCTTTAGCTGCCCACACCGTTTCTTCATTGCACGAAGCTGGGCTTGGGCCTCTTTTCTTGCAGCAGCATATGCCTGTCTTTTGTCAGTGCAATGTTTGTTGTTGATCCAGAGTAGATGTGTGGCATGCATTCTATCTAACAGCACACGGACTTCAGAATCCTGTTCATTGAACCAGTCTTTGTTGCCCGTTTTATGGAAACCGACCACATCTGCAGCACAGCTATACACCATGTTCTTAAACTGGTCCCAGTCACCATAGCCTTCACCAGTGTCAGCCAGTTTTGATGTAAGTTCTAACTGTAGCTTCAGCTGTTTTTCTGGGTTCTTAACTGAAGCCACGTTTAATTTCCTCACTGCTGTTGCGCGCTGCTGTCTGTGCGGTAGGCGGATCGACAAGAAGACGGAACAACATACTAGTCTATGGTCTGACCAGCATGATGTACCATGCATGACCCATGTTAAACGAACTTCACTGGCATCACGATTCCTTACTAATACATAATCAAGCATGTGCCAGTGTTTCGAACAAGGGTGCATCCATGTTATTTTATGCTTGTTTGCTTGCTGGACGACTGTGTTCATAACCACAAGTTCATGTTTGGCACAAAACTCCAGCAACAGGGTGCTGTTTGAATTCTCGTTACCAACACCATGGCGCTCAAGTACTCTTTTCCAGGTCTTATAGTCACGGCCTACATGTGCATTGAAGTCTCCAAGCACAAACAGCTTGTTCTTAAATGAGACAGAAGAAATGGTTTTAGTCAGCTCTGCGTACAATGCTTTTTTGTCTTCATTAATTGCTGTCATTGTTGGTACATAAATGGACAGCAATGTGGCTTGCCCCCCTTGAGGAAGATCGATTTTCATGGACATCAGGCGAGTTGAGATGACAACTGGTGAAGTAGACAGCTTCGTAGCTATCAACTGTTTAATAGGAAATCCAACTCCACCCTGACTAGGTATCCCTTCTGGTTGTCCAATGCAGTAAAAGGTATATCCTCCTCCAGCTTCTGTGAACTGTGAGTAACCAGTAATGATTATCTGTGTTGTCGAGAAGGGTACGGACATTCCATGTGGCCAAACGAAGTGTTGGCTGCTCTTGGCGATTATTCTTACTCTTGCTCAGGTTACGACCACAAACTGGATACCCAACTGGTTGTGGTCTACCAGTAGGAGGAGATGGAACTAGCATTTGTTTGAGGAACCTTTTCTATCCTCGCCTTCTTCTCGAAGAGAGCAGTGCTATCCCTAAATAGAGTTGCTCTGCCACTTAAGCAAGACACGAACGTTGCAGTAGTTCCAGTTCTACAACGAGCAGCCATCACACTTGAGCCACCTATGTGCAGGTTTGCGACTAGACACTCCTAGTGGTATCCTCCACCTGTGCCCGTCGCAAATCTTCCATCACTGTGGGACTTGGAAAAGACGCACCACACCACCAATAAAATACCTTCACTTGGAGTGGATTATAGTGAGAGATGCTTGTGCAACAAATCCCACTCTCTTTTGGCACACGAACCAATGCCCACAGGCACGAAGATTGTGACTGTGGTCTAATAAGTTTGCCCGCAGCAGGCTGACCAAAACTGCAGTCAAGTTGACATGCTGAATCGCCCTTCTGACCATGTATTCTGTCAAAGCTGACTGCATTTACTTCACCATTGCCTGTGTTAGCCGCCATTTTCAGGGTTTTCTTTGAGCCTGTCCACCTCGCGAAACGCCTTAAGTGGTACTTCAGCCAAGGCCTTCTCCACTGATGGTTTAGCCTCAAAGAGCTATCCCCTACTTGACGTTACACCCCCACACCACTGTGAGGTACAGGTCGGGTTTTTGTGGAGGATATCAGGTAAACATCTCAGTATTTTAATTATTCAGAGAGCTGTAATATCATGAATGTAATGGATTCTGTGTCCTGTCGGAGGAAGAGAAAGCCCATTTAAGAAGCACGTAGTGATTCACACACATAGAGCACATAGAAGATCAAATACAAAACAAAGAATTTAACGTGCTAATTTAGTTACGATGGGATTTGAGAAACTAGTAAATTAAGCGATTTTAAGATGAACTTTATAATGTTCTACTTTAATGACAAAATAAACTACGTGATTAAAGTGGAAATTTCAAGATTAAAGTTGACATTTCGTGCTTTTTTCCCACTGTGTGCCTATTTTTTTTTTCTCTGTACCCTAATAAGCTTTCATATGACACTCAGACGGTGGGCTACAACTCACCTTTTCACGGTGACTTTGATATCTGACTTCTTTTTTATTTCAGGCACTGTACGACTTTGTGAACTTGAGCTTTCGAGTTTCTCCGACAATCTATGTCACTTGATCAATTTCATTTTGTTGTTTATACCACTGTTTAAACCAACAAATAGTACGTTTATCCTTGTCTCAACTTGGTATTCGCTGAAATTCTTTTATTTCCCCCCGTGCTTTTGCCATTGCCTTTTCATAGAACGCTGAGCTTAAGGGCTATTTATATTGATTTGCATATTCAAAGAAGCATTATTATGGGAGGAGTTTGGGGAGTTACTTTTCACAATGATCGGGATTTATGAAGCAGAAAAATGTGAAAGTTGGCGAACGCACAGATTTATGCATCTGGATTTTTTTGTGCGTAAGAACATTTCCGCTTTTGTCCTTACACCATGTTTTAGTGTGAATTCTATGCATGGCATTATGCATGAGGCCCCTGGTCTTTTTCATTCGTAATAATCCTCGGAGATGAAGTCTCAGTGCAGATGAATATAAAGACTAGCAACATTCCCTAAATATATATCTCTCTATTATAAAAAAAACTCCTGGAGAGAAACAGTAGGACGACGAGACGTGATCTTTACGTTAAGATCATGGAAGACACTTAAAAGACCCACGAGACTAAAGAGATTGACCACGGAGCGTCTCGCGGGGACCTTAAACATGAGACTTTGTGCCAAGAGATTGACCCAGGACCGTCTCGCGATGACGTATAACATGAAATTCTTGCAAGACACTCCCTACTTACAACCAAATAAGAGCACGGGCAGCAACATACTCAGCCATGTTTTGGCTTTGAGCACACACAGTTCCAGGGCTCTCAGCGCAAATATAAAGTGTATAAGGACAATACGTTATAAAGAAACGTAGACAACTAAGCGAAGAAGAAAGCAGCGCAGAGAAAAGAGACTCAAAAGCGTTGGAGAGACAAAAAAGAAAAAGAATAATCTAGGTGCCAATTTAGAAAATAAGGAAAGTAATTATCAGCCCGGAACAAGTGGAATTGAAAAAAAAGCACGTCCAATCCGGACGTTGGCGCTATAAACATGCAGAGCAGGTTAGAGATTATGAAAGTAATGATAACTAATTATCAACCTGGAACAAGTGGAACTGAAAAAAAAGCACGTCCAATTCGGACGTTGACGCCATACACATGCAGAGCAGGTTAGAGATTATGAAAGCAGTGAAATTCAAAAGGCTCAAAACAAAAAACATTGGCACAATACATATGTGGAGAAAGTTAAAGAATATGAAAGTAGGAAAATTAGAAAGTATAAAAAAAGAAAGTAAAGATCGCAGTAGCGCAAACAAACGGAAATTATTACTCGAAAAAGGGAAAATAATCACCACGGACCAGGTGTCATTGAAAAAAAAGCAGGATAAAGCAAGGTCAGAAATAAAAGGCAGAGTAGAAAACAAATGAAAAACGTCATAAAGAGATTAAAAAACAAGGGGGTCAAACACATGCAGAGGAGGTTAGAGATAATGAAAACTGGAATTAAAAAGACTCAAAAAAAAACATGGGCGCGAAACACATGCAGAGCAAGATACAGAATATGAAAGCAGAAAAAAACGACAGTGTCAAAACAAGGAAAGTAAACGTTGCATTAGCAAATTATTACTCGGAGAAATAACGAAAAGGCGAGTAGAGATCGAATATATGTACATAGGTGATATGTCAGAAGTATGTAAATATTGTATTGAATTTCCAAAACGTAGTTTACCTCACATGCATTTATTGGTTACTTTGCAAAAAAAATTATTAACTGCTGATGATGTGGATCATTTGGTCTGTGCTGAAAGTCCAAACAGAGAAACCTATCCTGAATTATGTTACAAAGTCATTAAACACATGTCTCACTGACCTCATTAAAAACTTTCAGCACATTGGGATTCGAAAGATTCCAAATATTGTTTTTACAGAAGTTCTGAAATAAAAGTGAAACTAATAAAATAGCAACAATTCAAAGAAAAAAAATCTTAAAAGTGTGTATCTGGAAAAATAAAAATAAGGGTTGCCGAGCGAAGCGAGCAGGGGGCAAAGACCCTAGTGTAAATATATATATATATACTCAGCAAAAAAAGAAACGTCCCCTGACTTTCAACTGTTTTTACTTTCAGTAGACTTAATGTGTAAATATTTGTATGAACACTAACAGAGTCAACACCATAAGACATAAACTAAAAATGTTTCACAATGTGTCCCTGAATGAAGGGAGGCTCAAAATCAAAAGTACCAGTCAGTATCTGGTGTGGCCACCAGCTGCTTGAAGTACTGCAGTGCATCTCCTCCTCATGGACTGGACCAGATTTGTCAGTTCTTGCTGTGAGATGTTACCCCACTCTTCCACCAAGGCACCTGCAAGTTCCTGGACATTTCTGGGGGGAATGGCCCTAGCCCTCACCCTGTGATCCAACAGGTCCCAGACGTGCTCGATGGGATTAAGATCTGGGCTCTTCGCTGGCCATGGCAGAACACTGACATTGCTGTCATGCAGAAACTCACGCACTTTTTGCCACTCCTGTCTGGTCCAGCGAAGGTGGGTTTGTGCCCATAGGCGGCGTTGTTGCTGGTGATGTCTGGTAAGGACCTGCTTTACAACAGGCCTGCAAGCCCTCAGTCCAGCCTCTCTCAGCCTATTGCGGACAGTCTGAGCACTGATGGAGGGATTGTGTGTTCCTGGTGTGACTCGGGCAGTTGTTGTGGCCATCCTGTACCTGTCAAGCAGGTGTGATATTCGGATGTACCGATCCTGTGCAGGTGTTGTTACACGTGGTCTTCCACTGCGAGGATAATCAGCTGTCCTTCCTGTCTCCCCGTAGTGCTGTCTTAGGCGTCTCACAGTGTGGACATGGCAATTTATTGCCCTAGCCACATCAGCAGTCCTCATGCCTCCCTGCAGCATGCCTAATGCACGTTCACGCAGATGAGCAGGGACCCTGGGCATCTTTCTTTGGGTGTTTTTCACAGTCGGTAGACAAGTCTCTTTAGTGTCCTGCGTTTTTAGAACTGTGACCTTAAATGCTTACTTTCTGTAAGCTGTTAAGGTCTTAACGATCATTCCACAGGTGCATGTTAATTAATTGATTATGGTTAATTGAACATGCATGGAAAACATTCTTTAAACAATTTACAATGAAGATCTGTAAAGTTATTTGGATTTTTAGAACATTATTGTTGAAATACACAGTCCTGAAAAAGGGACGTTTCTTTTTTTGCTGCCCCGGCCGGGACGCCCCGGAGGACCAGAGGAGGACTTGTGCCTCCTCCAGACCGTGAGGGGGCGTCCGTCCTGCTTATGTAGGGGGCCTCGGGTAAAGGGCTTGGAAGCCCAGCCCTGTTGGGACCCGTGGCCACCGCCAGGCGGCGCCCCGATGCCGGAATATCCCGTGTGGGACCCGGTCGGGGCTGGAGCCCGGCCAGGACGCCCAGGAGGACCAGAGGAGGGCTCGTGCCTCCTCCAGACCGCAAGGGGGCGATCGCCCTGGTTGTATTGGGGGCCACGGGTAGAGGGCTTGGGAGCCCAACCCTGTAGGGGCCCGTGGCCACCGCCAGGCGGCGCCCAGGTGCCTGAGGAACCCTGGAGCCCAGCACTTCCGCCACACCAGGAAGTGCTGGGGGGAAGACGACTGGGGACACCCGGACGCCTTCCGGGTGCGCAGCCGCCACTTCCGTCACACTGGGGTGTGGCCAGGGGACTGATTGCCGGCAAGCAGCTGGAGCCCATCCGGGTTCCCATTTAAGGGGCCGCCTCCCTCCAGTCATTAGTGGATGTCGGGTGGAAGTGGACAGAGCTGGAGAGAGGACGGGAGGCAGTCAAGAAGGCACAGTGACTGAGAGTGTGGCCTGGACATTGGGGAAATCGGTGCAAGAGGCACTGGGGTTTATGTGCACGTGAACTGTAAATATTAGTTTAATAAACGTGTGTTGGGTGAAATATGCTGTCCGTCTGTCTGTGTCCGGGCCAGCGTCCACAACACACACACATAAATATATATATACACACATATATATATATATACATATACAGAACATGTATATATACATATACATATATATGCATATATATACATATACATATATACAGTATATACACATATACAAATATATACATACATATACACATATATATATTGTAAAAGGTGCTATATAGCGCCTGACCCAGCACGGACTTACGCAGAGGCACGTGTAAAATAAACAGGCTTTTATTTTTTCTTCACCCGTGGGCGCACATCTTCCCCGTGTCCCACAGGCCCAACACAGTCCCAAAAGCACACAACACTGTATAAACAACCCTTCCTGGCACCACCACTCCTCCCAGGCAACCTCGTCCTCTTCCTCCCGATTCTGGCCATGAATGAAGGGAGGTTGGCCCGCTTTATAGCCCACCCGGAAGTGTTCCAGGTGCTTGACCAGCTGGCCCTGATTGCACCTCTGGGTGGGGCTGATAACTCGTCCAACCGGGTTGTTGGCTCTCGGCAGCACCCCCTAGCAGCCACCCCATCTCCCAACCAGGCTGTGGAGGACTCCATGTCCCATGGAGCCACGTGGGAGACTGGGAAACGAACATTGGCCAGGGAGGCTGCCACCTAGCGTCCCGGGGGAGGTATTGAGCTGTCCATGGTGGCTCCCCCGGAACATATGCAGCAGGGGCGTCCCGGCCGGGCATGGGACCTGGCTGTCCGTCACAATATAAATACATATATACACGTATATATATACATATATACATATACAGTACATATATACATATATATATATATATACACATTGTGGAGGATGGCCGGCTGTTTATCTCAGCCAATACCCCCAAGCCGCCAGGTGGGGCCCTCCTTGCAGCATGGAGGTCCCCAGAAGACCAGTAGGGCATCATGGACAATGTGGTTTTTATGCACAGCCCTGCTGGATGCCATGGGGGACACAAGAGGGAGCTGCAGGGAGGACCGCGGACTTCTTCATGCCCTATGACCCGGAAGTTCATCATAGGAAGAGCGACAGGCTTCCGGGTTGAAGAGAAGAGCTTTTACCTGACCCGGAAGTGATTGAGAATCACATGGACTGGGGATTGGGAACACTTCCGGGTCAGGAGATATAAAAGGACTGTGGGAGCTCCCAGACGGCGAGCTGAGCTGGGTGGAAGGGTGGCAACGCGTCTGGGAGCTGGAGGATTGGTTATTTGTGATTGATATGAGAATAGTGGAGGAGAGGGTGTTTTCTGCACTGTGGCAATTTAATAAAGTCAACTTGAGGAGTTTTACCTGGTGTTTGGAGTCGTGGACAGGGGTTCAAGGGAGCGAGAGCGCCCCCTATCTATCACAACATATATATATATATACACATATATACACACATACATATATATATATATACATATACATATATATATATACACATATATATATACACACACACACATATATACATATATATGCATATACATATCTACATATATATATATATATATACACATATATATATACATATCTACATATATATATATATATTAGGGGTGGGACTCGATTAAAAAAATTAATCTAATTAATTACAGGCTGTGTAATAAATTAATCTTGATTAATCGAATGTAATCACACATGAAAATTTGCCCCAAATCGCAAATGTTTTTTTTAATTTAAAAGGGTTTTAGTGGGCGACAGAATCAAATAATAGACATGGACATGAATATTGTAAACTCAAGCTCTTTTAATTTCTGAAAAAAAAATACATTTAAACTGCATTTCAATTCAAAACAGAAATAAAAATATGATCCCTGGCTAAAATTGGGCAGACTTAAAAATAAAGTGGTATTTTAAGTACTTTAAGTACATTTTTAGAATGGTATTGTCTTTAAATAATAATAACAAAAATTTCAACATAAAGTGCAGTTTTTCTTCTTAAAAAAATAAGGCAGAAACATAAAAGGTAATTTGACCAGCTCCACCTTTAAACTCTGAGCAACCTTAGCCAAAATTATTTTGAACATTA